>CM071925.1:37603959-38191840 GCA_016081115.2 Rehmannia glutinosa | reverse complement strand
TATCACAATTTCCTCTCTTCCTCTTTGGAAGGGGGTTCTTCGCCTCGGGCACCCGTCGGGCGATTACACGACCCAGGAATATCTACTCTCAGGCGCCTCGCGTAAGCGGGCTAATTACTCTGTGCTTAGGGTCAGAGCGTCTTGACCGTGTTCCTCATGACTGCTTGGCGTGCCACGCAAATCAAGCCCCACGCCACAAAGCGACCACCGTCAAAAGGTGAAAATAAAAGGAACATTTCGAAAGAAAAGAAAATGCGATGAAGTATGGTGTTTACCTCGGCTGCGGCCCCCTCAGCGACTCAGGAGTCGCGTCGTCCCGGCAAGCATAGATGATCGCCTATGGGAGGCGCGCTGCCGGGAGCCCGGCTTCTACTGTCTGCTTGAGTCGCTCTTCCGGTAAGTTTGGCCCGCCCTCGGCCACGGAGGGCTATGTTGAAACTCTCTCCTAGCACTCTTCTTAAAATCTGCCCGCCTCACCCAGTCGCCCCTCGACCTCGGGCGAGAAGCGGGACCTCGGCCGGCGCGGCCAGATTAACACCGGTGGCCCGCCTCTATCCGCACTATCCATGGCGCCTCGCTGGATATTGCTCGGCCTGTGACTGGCGGCCCGGCAACGGCCCTTTGGGCCTTAGGTTTCTATAAAAGAGAGAGAAAAAGCGAGAGGAAAAAGGCAAAGTTAGCCACATAAAAAGAAAAAAACAACAACAAAAACAGAAAAGGAGAAGGGATGAGACTTACAGTAACCAAAAAAAAAATTTAAAGGAGGGTAAAGGGCGGTCTCACTTCCGCTCGAGTCCTCCACGCCGAGCTTGCCACTCACCGCTCACCCGAGCCATTTGTCCTTCCATTCCTTTAGAGATGAAGGAAGGCCTTCCACTAGATTGTCCGGGTACGCCAATCGGTGCGCACATAATACCACCCGGATGGTTTGCCCGAAGAAGGAGTCGCTCGCCGACAAAGAGCTCGTTCATCTCTTTGAACTTGGGGTGGGGGTAATTCTCTAAGTGAAACATCACCAAGAGGCCGATAATCCAACCCGGAAATAGGATGCACTTGAGTCGGGGAATGCCCCACTTGCAAAACCACCGCGTGAGGAAAACCGGCGCCGAAAGCGCAGGCCATATAAGAGGTGGCGACATGTATGGCCACACACCCCTCACGCATGTATCGGGAACTCAGTACCATCCGGTACCCAAAAATTGATATCGCTCGAAATCCCGGTGCCATTTGAAATTCTCCCATCTCCGGGACCATCAAAGATCTTTGGGGATGTCGTTTATATCGCACGGCATTCACTCCAGCTCTACACGAAGACGACAGGCTTCTCCCCGCCTACCGTCACCCAATACGATGGCCCATCGGCACATGAGGCCTCTCGGGCCTCGAATCTCCGGGAGGGTTCATCCACCGCTCCGCGTTATCACGCTCCGGCTCGATGGGTTCATATTCTCTTCTTCCTACTGATAGTGTCGGGTGAGTACTCGGGAATCCTCTCGGAATTCTCTCGCCCGATCGGGATATACCACACCTTCTCGAAAAACAGTCCACCAAGGGTTAAATATGGTGTGTCTTCTCCAGGTGTTAAAAACTCGAGGAGAATGATCGAAGAGATCCGACGATGCTTGGGCCGAGAGGCGGAGATTGTTGTCTTTGGGAGAAAGAAATGTAAGGTTCGAGGAGGTCCTCAATTTCAACATTTATGCTATAGCTACGGCTTCTACTATCCTCGAAGGAAGACATTTTATAGGAAAAAAGAGTATATTTCGAAAAATACCTAGTTTCAAGTCTCTGAACTTTGAAAGCCGACAAAATTTCTGCTCGGTCTCAATCGGTTTAGCTCGAAGAGTAATGGATGTGAAAGTGGATAATGGAGGATAAAGGAGGTATTTATAGATGAAGTTCCTCGGAAACGAAACGCCTATTTGAAAAGACGCGCATTTTCAACCTCAAAAGCCGTCAGCGTGTCGAAGACGCCGTCGCGTCCCCACGCCCGGCCAGCGAATCGATGTACCTTTTCGGTTCTGCGCAAGATTGGTCCAACCATAAAAGCCACGTGTCCGTCATTATGGCACCACAATTAATGCGCCCGCTTCTGGCATTAACCACTACACGGCGGATGTCGGGAATGAAACAACCTTTGAGGATTCCTTTTCCCATTAAATGTCCATCATTAGCATTAAAGTTTAACTCCGACTTGAGAGATTCTTCTCTCGAATTAAACTTGGGGGCACTTTGATGACGCTTGAGCCGAGTCAAGAAAATTAATCCATGTCAACAATACAACACATACCCGAATGGGGCCCCTGGGAACGCGTCGCGGGCGATGACCGGTGACACGTCATGAGTTGGGCTCGCCCACTCACAGGAGCCCAACCACAACACGACTACATGAGCCCCGACCCCGAGCCTAAATCTTGGCGGGAAAGCGCATGCGCCGGCATTGGAAAAAATAACCATTTGCCCACACTTGCCCATACTTAGTGCTCTATTAGCACGGAGAAGGCGCCACGTGTCGAGGAAGGTGATCAAGATGAGTCACCAAGTGCCAAAACTTGGGTGACATGCACGATTAGGAGGGGACATGTGTCCTTTTTCAAATTATTTTACTAATTAGGGCAAAGATGACTATTGAAAACCCACTTACTAGAGAGGTTATAAAAAGCCTCATTTAAGAGGAAAAAGACAAGAAAAAAAAAATAGAAAAAGGGCCTCAGAACGTGAGATTGTGAGAAAGACCGACCCCATAATCCGGTTCGACATAACGCTAAAAAGCGAAATTAGCCATAAATAAACGCGTATTACGCATACTTATATTTCCACATGTTAAGTTTCTTATATATTTTCTTGTTGATCAAAACGCAACGTCAACATGGACAAATAAATATAAGAGCATATATATGAAAAGGTTCTAGTTCAGTAATTGATCCAGCACAATCAATCACATAAATTACACTTATCGTGTGATAGATTGGTTTAAGTACAGCTAAACCTAGAATGGATTATAAAATGATCCAAATTAAGACAACAAGACATCGTTAGATATTATTAAAAGAAAGAAAAAAATAAACATTGATGGAATATCATGCGAATAATTAAAATACTTGTTTGTTGAATAGTTTACTATATAGTAGACAAGAATACTGAGTTGGACACACCCCACGATTCCAAAAAAAAATACAATGAAAGCTCATATCAATAGTTCAAAATCGGAATCCAATTGGAAGTAACCCGGGTGGTGAAGGATCTTGTCTGCACCGGAGTGGGTCACAGGTTCGAATCTCTCCAAATGATATTTACTAGAACCATGCCTCTCAAAAATCCCTCCATACGCGTGAGGGCCAGCGGTGTATACTAATCCGTAGGCGAGCCGGAGTTAGGGTTTCTTGTGGTGGGGACCATGATCTTGGGGGTGGCTAGTATAAAAGTTTACCCTCCAAAGTTTTAACCAGGGCTTAGGCTTGGCCACCACAAACACAATTGTGGGATGGAGTCGGGGTTCAAATCTCTCTCCATCAAATTGTTTGTGGGGTGGAATCGAGGTTCATATCCTTACTCCATCAAATTGCTCCCCAGGGGCATATGCGGTAGTGAAGATTTGGTGGGAACTCATCTTGAATAGCATCCGTGTGGGTTCGATTCGGGGAGAGATCGTTATTAGTAGATTGGGGGTCGAACATAATTTGTTCTCTTTACTCCAGGAGGATCTGGTTTATGTCAGAGACCCCATCGCAACATGGCCAGGTCGTGCGTGCACATCCCGCATGTTTACCTTGGCGGCAAAGCAATGAGGAGCGGGTATTGTCTCCCGGGCGTAGTCGGCGTAAGCGTTCAGGCGAGTTATAAAAAAAAAAAAAAAAAAAAAAAAAAAAATAGTTCAAAATCAGACAAAAACATTACCTAGAAAATGCAGCAGCATAGAGTGCAATATCAGGCCTGTCATGTGCTGCCACAAAGCAAATATGCAAAAAGTATTCATAGTGTATACAATTAGTATAATCTCAACGGTTTTTACTTATTTAAATATGATCCTAATTTGTCCCCACCCCAGAAAAAAAAACAGCACATACACACATATTTCACGCAGTGTATTAGTATCAAAAAACCTATAAAACGTAGAGCTTCCTCAGAGGTTCCTAATAGCTCTGAATTTATTTTTTTTGAAAAGAAAAAAAAAAAGAGAGAAATATAAAGGCATGGAGGAAGATGGAATGAGAGCAAGAAGTTTTCGTTACGAAGATTACAACACGAGAAGGGTTTTCTTGAGGAGCTATCCTCTTCACTGGGGGACAGAATCTGAAGCCGAAGAAAGCATCAGAAATAGCTAAGTGTAGCAAAGACAAACCTGCAAAAGTTACAAACAGAGCAAATGGAAAGAAACCGATTAAGAAGATAATTCTTGCTGTTGTCAATGGGGAGAGAAGAGGGTCCTGGTTTTCAGAAGGTTCAAGGATAAGATCACAATTTTTGTTGTTAATTGTGTGCCTGTTAATTTCAAAGCTCCAACTGCCTTGATTTCAGTTAAGTGAATCTATGTACTGAAACAACTGCTGATTTATATAAAAGGGTTGAGTTTCTTGTGTATATGTGTGAAACTAGAACCTTGTTCTGTTATGGATGCTGAGAGAACATGTAAAAGGAGTTAGTAATGAACTAACTTATTTATCAACTAGAGAATGTTTTTATATATGAAGTATTCTCATCATACTCTCTTTGTGAAAGAGGAACCCTAAGCAGCAGTCTCTAATGGTTAGTCAAAACATTGGAAAGGCAAATATACATGTAAGGGAAGCAAATTTGACCACATAAGGAAGTATTGAAATATCTTTGAGGTTCATTATGTTCAATATGTAGTTTCGGGCCATCAACTACTCGGCTTGATTTTGGCTTCAAATCCAAGTTAATGAACCCTTGGATTAGCAAACCCTGGAGGAAAGCAACATCCTATTCTTTCTAAATTCACAAAACACTTCTTTGCTGTAGTTATCATTACCATTTACCAGATTAGGTAGATTGAATTTTAAATTTGATCACATTTCTCAGATTATAGGTTGATCACCTTTGGATTTGGATGTAGAGGTATCAGCAAACACCAGGCAGGCAAATCCTTGAGAAAATAGCACTTATTGAAACTCCTTCCAGTAAGGAATGCAACACTGAGCTAGCATCATTATTTTTCCCCAAATATAACCATCAACAAGTAGGCTCCTATTATTCAACTTGGAGTTCTTTTAAACACAAATATATATCTGAATGTTAAGAAATTAAGGTTATAAGAGACAAATAAAAAGGTGCAATTTTCCTCCATATAATTCAAACAAAGAAACATCATGATCAACTCATGTCAGTAGTACAAGAGCCCCATCAAATATGGCATTAGTGGCTTTCCAAATAAACCTTTAACCTAGCTTTCCACTTCATGATAGAGTATATGATCACTATAAACCTAATACGGTCAGGACCTTACATCTGTCACACATCTAAGGCTATTCAGAAGAAGATTATTGAAACCCCCATTGCGAAGCACCGACAGCCACCCAAGGGCTAAGTCTCTCTCCTGTCAGAGGGAGAGTTGTCAGTAAGTCACAGTTCGTACAATTGAAACAAATTCTGAAAATTCATGAAGAAAAAATTTGACAAGCATCACAAAGTTTTCAGTTAAAGCAAATAGTGGAATAAACCAAGTAATAGGAAACTTGATTCTGCGGATTATAAATTTTCCAGGTCATAGAGCAAAAGATAGAATTATGAGGAGCAAAGGATGAGGAGATCCACATTGCTGACACATTGAAGAATTATCACATTAAGCTCCTACAGAGATGAGATATTCTTAAGCAGCTCAGAGCATCTAAACCCAGTAAAGATGATTCCACCACTAAAAATTGATTAAACATGTTTCAAAACCCAAGGTACTTTTTAAAGATCCACAATCACAGGTAGAAATGAAAATGATAGGGTTTTGTAATTAAGATAGGCATAAAAATATTAACCAGCTTATATAACTCTTTGAAACCTGGTGCTTCCATCTTATCCGACTTATTTCAGCAGATATGTTTCCAAAAGACAGAAATGCTCTTATAAATTATGTATTATATACTGAAAAACCAAGTCCTTTAGCTCAAGTTGAACATGTAGGTTAGTTAATCAGTGTTACCTATTCTAGCAGCCTTCCAAAAACACCACGAAATCTGCCAAAAACAGAACCATATCAGAAACTAGAAAGGGGTTTATGGAGAAATAAAAAGACACAAGCAGTGGCAAAATAAATAATTCTAAAGAACATAGATCATATAATAGTTTTAGCAGATGGAGCAGCATCTCAAAAATAATATAATGGCAATTTCTCTATCAACATTTGACAACAGCAGAAGTACATCATTTATCTGAAGAGAGTATAAAACAACGCAACACAGCTTCTTTCGCAAAAATATCTCAGTGTGGTCCAGTTTGATTTGGGGTTTTTCATGAACCTTGTGAATACATTAATTAACCCAGCCTGCTTTCAGTGGCAATTTTTTTCTTTAGATCTAGGCACCATTCAACCTACTAAAAGCTGCATCTAAAAAGTGTCCTCAAAAAATGATGTCCACAACAGAAACCAAGTATCCTAGAAAATTTAATAATCACGCTTGAAAATAAAAGACCTGACTGGCAGAAAACGGCAGAGGGTGTTTTTTTCTCCTTCTATTTTACCATTACTTTCTGTGTAAAGTCTTTAATTATCAGATCTTGAAGAGTGAGAGAGCGTGCCCTTAGGAAACCATCATAAATAGGCAGGTTTCTTAGTTTAAACAGAACAATAACGGGAATGTAATTGCTGAAAAACGCAGGAGACTGAAGAAAATATGCATCAACTACTACTACTTATTATGTACAAAAGCACATGTGAACCAATTTTGTCACCTGATCATTGATTCGTAAAATTTGTAAACCATTTCAAAAAAGGGTGCTCATTAATCAGGGTATGATGTGCCCTCTTTTTGTATGACCTAACAAGACATTAAAAATTTATCCTCGTCTACCCGGTTGATGTGTCCTCTTTCAGTATTTTTTTTTTTTTTTTTTGAGTCAAAATGAAATTCGTTCATTTATAAAAACAAGAAACTTACAACGATTACAACATCAAATGTAAAACAATTGCAAGCCCACGGATGATAGACCTATACTGAGATCTAAAACAAAACTTTAAATCTAAATGAGATCTAATAAATCCATAGATTGAGCTTCGCAACGTAGGCGCTAGACAAAACACGTACCAATAATCTTGATGTCGCTTTTGTCACATATTATCGATTAAAGGCACATCGAGTCTTACCGAACAAGAGCCACAAATGGGACACAAAATAAACCGAGAAAAAGCCACTTATTGGGACAAAAAACCACCTGATGGGGACAAGAGAAAACAACTACAAAGAAGATAAAAAAAAACCGAAAGACATGAAATTTTGCCTCTCCCTCCTTCGTATCCACACCATAGTCTATCCCCGCCAAAACCACCTCCATCACCGCCACCACTCTCATGAACTCCTAAACTCGCGACCCAAGCTCAAGAACCATACCCACAAGAGGAGGAGCATCCACCTGAAAGGGAGGGCTAGTGACCGAGAGACCATGGGGCTTTTGGTCTCCTAACCATGGTGAAGAGGAGGGAAAAGCTAAGGTGACTAGGTGGGAGAGGGAGGGAGGGGGCGCTGGTTTGTTTTAGGGTTTTGGGGAAGAGGGGAGAAATAGAGAGAGAATATTTTTGGGTGGGGTAGTGAAACTATCATTGTGTCCTCTTTCAGTATTGAACTAACAAGATACTAAAAATTTCTCCTCGTCTACATGGATGATGTGTCCTCTATCAGTATGATCGAACAAGATATTAAAAAATTTCTCCTCGTCTAGCCAAATAAAGGCGAAAAAATAAAAGGAAAAAAAAATTCCAGACTCCCCTTGAAGAGAGGTTAATCAATCAGGTACTAAAGTGAAGAGTGCTTGCAGGCCTACACTAAAGCAAGGTCAGAAACACGTTTCTGTCAATTGTAGGGGCAGGCACTTAAGAGTTCAGTAAGAATTTTGCTCGTCATAGGGATCAATCAAAAATGCGAAAAAGAAGCCAGTTGTTTAAAAGAATAGGAATAGGTCCTAAAAGTAGATATTATTGATTGGCCATCAAAATGAAAAATGTAAAAACAATTGGAAGAAGTTAAGTGACATGGCATCATTAGATTAACGAAGCAGTAGATTCGGTTGTGCATCAATCTAGGTAGATAGATTCAGTCATCACCTTGCTAAAAGTAGGGTGAATCTATTCTATCATCAGTGTCCAATCCTCACTAACTCCCCAATAATCTTTAGAGCTTTATATTAAATGATGATATAAACAACATAATAGCAACAAACAATTGCACAGGCTCAAGAATTACCACAGAAAGTGGTTCAGAAACATCTGAAAACAAAATTCAAAAACTAACTAGAGTGTTTTACTATAGACAAATCATGGTGGTCAGCAGTACACACATGACTTGAATGCTTACTTAAGTGTTAAGTATGAGAATGAATCTTGAACTGAGTAGTGACATAACTTATTCACGTCTAAAGGAGAACTAGTGAGCAATTTCTGATGAGGTTGACATTATATGAAGCCAATTAACCAAAGCGGACCAGACAATCATCTTAATAGTCAACGCGTAATCCTATTATATAAATCATTTGTCTTACTGAGAAGCTGGTGAACCCTTCTATTCACAATCAAATGGTTCACGAATCTGGAATTTGAAAAATATCAATCCATCTGATGAAAAAGCTTACCCAGTTCTCTGTTCAAGAAGTGCTGGAAAATGCATCTTTACATACGTGCAGGCACAGATGCCTAACAACACTACTGTCAGGAACGAATGGAAATTGAATAGCGCTGACTGAAAATCAATTTGAATATCATATCAGTAAGTATCCTTACGCAGCCAAAAATACTACCCAAATCACAGTATTCCTCAAATATCATCCACAAATCGCCTTACCATGCTTAAACTATCCTCGTTGTGTTATTTGACAGCCTCCCAATATATCTAGAAAAAACCAAAAGACACTCATTAAAATTCACAAATATGAATGTGGCAAGACATACATAAACCAGAAAATAGTCAGTAAGAAAGAAGATAAGTCATAAAGTTGGATCTCTAAGGCTAAAAAAATCCACTGCAAGTGCCCGCATATTTCAGAGTTATCATCAGTGCAAAAACAAGATCAATTTCAAATTAAAGAAATTGAATCATGTACAATAACGGGCATCTAAACCTTTATGCTTGTGCAATCAAAAAATGTTTTATTTATTGTTTTTCACTCTGGAACTCTTAGGTCCTAAAATGGCAGTAGTATCAAATCAGTCCACTTTTTATTAGATTTGACAAATTATAGATAACGTATACCAGGCAGCAATAAGTTCTCTAAAAGCAATGTGAAAACAAAATTAGAGAAAAATAAATAATCAAATTAAAAAGAAAAAGGAAAAGGAAAAAGAGCACATGAACAGAAACTAAACCATTAATTATCTCAAAATGCGCTATGGCACTAAATGTAATTTGAAAACAAATTAGAGGTACTTCAGTTTACGAAGAAAGATCAATAGGTTTAGACAGATTACCGCAAATTCGTAGCGATGCTTCCAGTTACGACGAAGGATCGAACCTTTCTTTCAAGCTCGGCATCGGAAGCGGGTTTGCACTTTTTTGTGTGTGTGCGTGTGTGAGAGAGAGTGGGGATGGGAGAGGAGGGGAGACGCTACCAAATCAAGTTTCGCCACGTAGTGAATAAGTAACTTTGACTGTGATTCGAGGGGTAGACGATTCCTACTCCACGAAAAAATTAATAACTTGCCTATCATGGTGAGGGTGGCTAAATGGAATCGAAATTGGATTCCAAATCGGAACTAGAACCGTAGTCAACGATTTTGGGAGTTGTTGATCGGTCAACCATTTCAAAATCGAAATCGTGTAGGCTGGTTCTGAATCCGGTTCCGGTTCCTGTTCTTTGGTCTCAAAACCATAGAACCGTCGGTTTTAACCATCGATTAGAACCGTCGGTGGAACCGTGGTAGAATCGGCGGTTAAAACCATCAGTTTCAAGGTTAAAATCAACGATTTTTTTTTTTGCTAAACATATGTTAGAAAAAATGTTAAATGTTTATTATGATGTTTTATATTCGTAACTACATAAGACACATTTTAAACTAAATGTTGTAAGTGAACTTTGATTCTTTACACTCTAATAGTATATATAGACAGTTTAATATCATTATTTATGCTGCTTTTTAGGGCAGATCACTCAAGTCAACTGGGTTAACCAAAATCCTCTTCCCAAGAGAGGAGTCTTCACGTTAGTCCTCTTCCCGAGAGGGGAGTCTTCTTTTCTTTCTCTTCCCGAAGGGGAAGTCTTCTCGTCTTCTTCTCCTATTTAGCTGGTAAATCCTTTGATGGGAACTTGTCTGCACACACGAGCAAACATTAAAGGGCCCCGGTGGTTGTCCCAGGGAGGCCTCTCCGACGCTCAAATCAGCACGGTGAACCAGAGAAATAACAATAAATGAATACTGTAAAATAATGTGTAAGAGAATAATGAATTAATTCACTTACAGATAATAGGAGAGATCTTTTTATACTTATTAATGAGAATTTGGCCTATGGTCAGTCCGCGTAGGAGAAACGGCCGATGCGGCCAAACCCGGACTCCTTTGGGCCAGTTTAATTATTAAGAGCTCATTAGACAATTAATATAAAATAAACATATATAAAATAAATTATATATTTAATTAATGAAATACCATTTTTGTCCTACCATAAGCCCCCACTCACGTCTTTGCGGATGATGGCGATCAAGGAGCTAATCCTGTAAAAAATGTGGCTTGTCTTGTAGTATATGTTGTCATGTCTTTGGAGAATATTTGACCACTTTGCACAAGGATACTTTGGAGTAGAGGCTTGTGACCATGTCTTCCAAAGGTAAATCTTTATCTCTCTCTACCTCTCAACTTTTGAAATTTCTTGCTTTGTAGAAGACTTAGGAAATTTCTAACAAGTGAGAGGTGAGGTGAGACTTGAGGTGAGACCTGAGGTGAGACTTGAGGTGAGAGTTGATGGAGCGATGAAGTGCATTGCGCGGAGAGAGATGAGAGCCGTAGAGGACTCCCCGAGGTGCCTCCCGAGGAGTGGGCAAGGGTGCTCCTTGGCGCCCCCCGGGAGGAGGCGCACCCCGAGGGACATTCCGAGCCCCCAGTTCATTTTCCTTTCTGTTTTTCTCCGTCTTTCTCCGAGTTTTCTTATTTTTCGAGCCACGTTCGGATTTCGGTACTTTTTCATTCTACTTGGAGGCCAAGTGTTACCGGGCATTCTTTCTCGTTCATTCATTCCATGTCCCCGCTTCTCCATAGAGTTTGATATTCCTCCCATTGCTCCATATTTGTATTTCAATGGTGATGAGGAGGTAGAACTCGAGCCGGATTCGAGCTCAGTGATAAGTCTTCCGAGGCGGAGGCCGAAAGAGATAGTTACAAGAGGTCCGCCTGTCAGTATCAACATAGGCCTCCTCTCGAGAGTCGAGCAATTATCCCGGGAGAGTTGGCGGTGAGTGACTTCCATTTGTCTTCGTAGGGTCTGCGTGAGCGGCTTGAGCTTACTTCGACATTTGTGATGCTAGCCCCGTTTAGGCAACAATGCGTCTCGATTGGCTTGGTGCTTCCTTCGGATGCTTTCCTCATCTCGATCCTTAGGTCGGTGGGAGCATGTGTTGGTGATTGATCCTCAGCCTATGCATGTATCCGAGGTTATCGGATGTTATGCGACAATTAGACTTGATTCCGATCGTAGACGGATTTCATTCATTGTTCTACGCACGAAGTCTCCGGGTGACACCTTTCCACACTTCTTCTCACGTCCGAATGCAAGTTTTAATGGATTTCCTTTCACTTTGGTGGGTTGTGGAAGGAGGATTTCTTCTATGTGAGGGATTATGGATGGGAGCTTCCTCACGAGTTGGTTTCGGGTTAAGGCGCCCGAGGCACTCCCGCTTCCCCGAAGGATATGGCGGAAGCTTATAGGTTTGGGGGCTTGTTTAATAATCTTCGAATGTTAGAGAGTTCTTAGGTATCCCAACTTGCTTTACTTAACTTTACATTGTTTCCCACTTTACTTGTATATTTTGATTCCCCTTTTCGATGTTGCTTCTACTTGCTTTTCGAGGTAAGGAGAGTTACATCATTGCGAGTTGATGGCTTTTAAGAAGAAGGAAAAGGAGAAGGCCAAGGGGAAGTATGCTTCCTCGGCGGGAGCTTGAGTGTCCCGCCTCGGAGCGATAGGCCGTGCTTTTCTCCCCGGGAGAGTGAGAGGTGCCCTTCCCGCCGGGAAGGTGATAGGCGCCCGCTTACGCGCGCCAAAGACACCGATCCTTTTTATGCGGGACATTGCTTAGGTAAGCTTCTATAGTTTCTTTGCATTTCCATTCTTCATTCTTTGTCTCTTTACTTGGCTAAGACGTGTACAAATTATGTTATAGATCTTGAACCCCGATGCGGCTTCGAACCATCAAGATGAGGCGACTGAGGTGGAGAACCATCAACTTCGAGATAAGGTGAAGATCTTGACAAATGATGCGGCACAACATGGTTGTAAGATGTTTGAGTTGTCGAAGGAGCTTGAGTGGGCGAAGGCCCAGCTCGACCACAAGTCGAAGACGGGCGAGGTCTTTCTCCGCACTTCGCCGGCGCCCATACTAGATCAGGAGAGGTCCCGCTCGATTGAGGCTTATAGAGCTTCTCTAGAGTATCACTCCGAGTTGTTGCAGGAGTCTTCAGTCTATTTTGACAGAGTCTTTCGCCATTGCCGGAAACTTCTACGGCGGAGTGGGAAAGCTTCTAGCGAGTTGATCGACATCCTGGACTACGGAATTTCGGATGAGGAGGAGGGAGAGGTTGAGGCTTTGGTGGATCTTCCTGATAACGCCAGTGGCTATGGAGTTGAGCCTAGAGAGACTAATGCATCTCCTTCTTGATTAGTGATAGTCTTCTCCTGGTTTGATCCTTTGATTCATGCCCACCTGTTTTGGCTTGCTTTATGCATTCAGATGTTTCTTTTTATGCACTTAAATATTTCTCCCTTCCTCTTGACCTTGAGATGTTTTGTTTGCCCTGTGGGGCTGGATGATTCTTCCATTTTACTTATGCATATTAGTTACCCTTTGTCATGCTTTACTTGTGATATATGCGTATGACTTCTTGCAGGAGATTAGATTTTACATTACATTAAATATGTTCAAAAATTTTAATGGATATCTATTTAGAGTAAACTAAATATTTAAAAAAAAAAGAAATTTCCACAAAAATCTGAAACAGAGAGCCATGTGAGAAATACACAAAACACACACACACAACACAAATAAAGAGAGGAGGATAAGATCTTCACTCCTTGACACCAGATATAGAACTTGTTGCTCTAGCTAACACATGGACAATAAGATTTGTCGATTTCTTAACAAAGACACAAGACACATTGAGCATATCCACAAGCAAACGCTTACACTCATTAATAATGTCAGAAAAATATGAAATTTCTACTAGTTTTCATCTCAATGCTTTTATAACCATCCAGAAGTCTGTTTCCAAGGAAATAAGAGAACCATCAAGTTATTTCGTCATCCAACTGAGAACCTCTCTGATACATAACACATCGGCCACTTCTGCGATCAGCGGGCCACTGATATTACCAGGGATCACAGCTAAAAATTTCCCATCTTAATCCCTAATAATACCTATGTACAAAGTTTCGAAGTATGACTAAATAGCGCAACATCTATGTTACATTTCAGCCACCCTTGGCTTGCTTTTTTCCACTTCAGAGCTCCATTAGAAGGTCGTATATTCCAATATGCAACTTCAGAAACTTGGGCAGCCTGACATTGAAATAAAATTGAACTTGTAAAGTTGAGGGTTTGGGAATGTGACTTGCTTCTTTGATGCCAAACAATTTCATTTTTGTTACCCCACAAAGCCCACAACAGCATAGCTACCTGGCACTTCATTTCACTGGAAATATTCAACCGTATATTATTGAGGCAAGACCAAAAAAGAAGATGGTTCCATGATAACCCCACCAATCGACATCAAATTCCAACATCTTTTCTCAAAGGGACAAAAGAAAAAAGCATGAGAAAGAGTTTCAACACCAAAATTACAAGCATGGCATATCGAACAAATATGAACTTGCCTTGATATTAATCTTTCCTTCGTTGCTAATGACTTACAACACGCTTTTCGCACCAATATTTTTACTTTTGTTGGAACTTTTAAAGACCATAAACTTTTCCAGTCAAAAAGTTGAGAAGTATTAGATTGATCATCCAAATTCTCACACAAAAGTTGATACCCAGACTTGACCGAATAAATTCCTTTCTTATTACATGTCCACATCCAGTTGTCCCCAACATGACCATCACTTAATGGGATGATAAGGATTAATTGTTGATCCCTAGTTTTGAAAAGATCCATAATAACATCTACTTCCCATTGTAAAGTATTTGTATGCATCAAATTATGGCATGTGATAGTTCCCAAACTTGATGGAGAGAAAACAAAAACACGCTATTCTCCCGGGAAGCCGTGGGATCGTCCCATACTGATATGTGTTTCCCATCTCCAACTTTTCATCTACATGTACTTGCAACAACATCCCATGCAGACAGAATACTGCGCTAGACAAAACTAGGATTGGACCCTAGCTGTGCACTTATCAGATTAGAAGAAGGAAATATATGGCTTTAAGATACGAGCCATAAAAGAATTATGACCGATAAAATTCGCCAAACTTGTTTCCCAAAAAAGCGATTAAACTCATGTAAACATCTATAGTTGAGACCCCTTGACACTTATGAGCACAAAATGTATCCCATGATAGCCAGTTAATACCTCTTGATGATTCATCTCCTTTACCCCACAAAAAGGAATTCATCATTCTTTATAGTTCAGTACATAATTCAAGAGGGAAAGAAATATGCTCATAGTATAAATAGGCACGACTTGAGCAATGGTTTTTAAAAGGATTTCCTTACCACCCTTCAAGAGAAGCTTCTTCTTCCAACCTTGCAATCTAGTCCAAACCTTATCTTTAATAAACGCAAAAAACTTCTTTTTAATTGCATTCAACCAAAGACGACAAACCGAGGTAAGAATGCGATTATCGATGTTTAAATATTTAATTGGGCACAAATCTTCTATATCTCTTTTGGGCATGTGTTTCTACTTGAAAGAAATGGAGGACTTCTTATAAATAATAATATGACACGAAGCTTTTGAATACAACTCAAGACAAGATTATCTCCATGGCATTCCTCAAGATTAGCTCTAGAGAATAAGTAGCAATCGTCTACAAAGAGCAAATGAGACACACTTGGTGCACTTGTAGAGATACGACACCCATGAATCCAACCTCCGATTTCAAACATTTGGATGGCAGCCGAAAGCCCCTCCGCGCACAAAATAACTAAGTAAGGTGATAAAGGACCACCTTGTTTTAACCACGCTCCGGGATAAACTAATCTGATTCAAATTAGCCATGCGCAACCTTGTAGCATACAAATGGGACACACACATCATTAGATCGACCCACCTTGTATGAAATCCCAACTAGAGCAACATATATTCTAAGTAAGTCCATTCTATACGGTCATAGGCCTTACTCATATCGATTTTAAGCGTTGCAACCCCATGTCTTCCCCGTTTTCTTTTCAGAAATGGTTGATCTCAAGAGCTACCATAATATTATGTAAAATGAATCTCCGGAGAACGAAAGCACTCTGATATGATACCTAGAAGAATAGACTTCAATCAATTTCAAACACTTTTGAAAAATCACCTTATAGGCCACATTGCAAAGAGTGATAGGCCTTACATAAGTAACAGACTCCGGTTTGTTCTTCTTTGGGATTAGAACAAGATTAGTATCGTTAAAACCTTCTGGAAATAAACAAGAGTTCATAAAATAGAGACAAGATGTTACCACTTTAGGTCCTGTAATGTCTCGTAATCTTTGAAAAAAAGCCGTATTCATCCCACCGAGCCCTGGCGATTTTTCAAGACGTATTGAGAATAATGCCTCTTTAATGTCCATTTCTGAAAAAGGTTCAAGAAGTCGTGCATTCTGATCAACTGTAACTTTAGTCTCAACACAATCAAGAATTGGGTCACATTCACAACCTGATGAGGAATAAATCTCCACAAATAGTTGATGATGTGATTTCTTAACCCATTATCCCAAGTTAACCATGAAACATTAGATGCATTGAGCATGGAAATGGAGTTATGTCTCTTACGTGTAGATGCCACCGTATCGAAATATTTAGAATTTGAGTCCCCTCTCTTAAGCCAAAACTGTTTGTCTCGTTGCTTCCAAAAGTCCTCGTTTTGAGCCAGCAACAGATTGTATTGATGTTGGGCTTTTTGAAACTCCTCAAAGATAGTATGAATCTCCGCCATAACGAAAATCCCATATTCTCCTCTTGGATTCATTAATTCTGTTATTGAAAGAATTTCTCAATAAATCACCCTATTTTAATAACTCAGACCCCCCAATTCTCAATTCTACCTAGCAAATTACCTTCCATCCCTGGACTCCAGCCATTCTCCACAATATTTTTGCAATCCTTTTCACGTAACCAATCATTCTCAAAATAAAATTTTCAAACTCTCCTAATAAAGTATTTTTGTCCCAACTCCGGAAAAATTGGGAGTGATCCGACATCGAAGCTTCAAGATTCCAAACTTTGAAATTTGGAAAAATCGTACACCATGTCTGAGTACTATCTAAATGCTATTCCACCTAATTCAAAGAACCCATCCCTCATTCCCAAGTGAACTGATTGACAAGAATTCCCAAATCCACAAGACAACAATCATAAATTGCAGCTCAATTCTCGATAGAAGCCAAGAAGTTTGTTCGATGTTACCTCATTTCTCCAAAGCAGAAAGAAAATCTTTAAAATCTCCTATACAACACTAAGGGAGGTTGGATTGAGTAGCCAGTTGGAGGAAAAAGTTACATGATTGACACCTTCTATTCTTTTCTAGGAATCCATAATACCCGGGGTTTTAAGTAGACATATTCTCCAAGAAGTGAAACCAACCATTGTTATGGTTAGAGAGAAAACTCTATAAATGTGCCATATTCTTCTTTCTCCAAAGTAGGGTAATCCCTCCACTATGACCCATATTGTCTACCTCAAAAAACCCTTCAAAACCTGGCTTACCACTTTAGGTCCTGTAACGTCTCGTAATCTTTGAAAAAAAGCCGTATTCATCCCACCGAGCCCTGGCGATTTTTCAAGACGTATTGAGAATAATGCCTCTTTAATGTCCATTTCTGAAAAAGGTTCAAGAAGTCGTGCATTCCATCAACTCAACTTTAGTCTCAACACAATCAAGAATCGGGGTCACATTCACAACTTGATGAGGAATAAATCTCCACAAATAGTTGATGATGTGATTTCTTAACCCATTATCCCAAGTTAACCATGAAACATTAGATGCATTGAGCATGGAAATGGAGTTATGTCTCTTACGTGTAGATGCCACCGTATCAAAATATTTAGAATTTGAGTCCCCTCTCTTAAGCCAAAACTGTTTGTCTCGTTGCTTCCAAAAGTCCTCGTTTTGAGCCAAAGAACATATTGTATTGATGTTGGGCTTTTTGAAACTCCTCAGCATAGTATGAATCTCTGCCATCACGAAAATCCCATATTCTCCTCTTGGATTCATTAATTCTGTTATCGAAAGAATTTCTCAATAAATCACCCCATTTTAATAACTCAGACCCCCCAATTCTCAATTCTACCTAGCAAATTACCTTCCATCCCTCGACTCCAGCCATTCTCCACAATATTTTTGCAATCCTTTTCACGTAACCAATCATTCTCAAAATAGAATTTTCAAACTCTCCTAATAAAGTATTTTTGGCCCAACTCCAGAAAAATTGGGGAGTGATCCGACATCGAAGCTTCAAGATTCCAAACTTTGAAATTTGGAAAAATCGTACACCATGTCTGAGTAGCCAGTTAGAGGAAAAAGTTACATGATTGACACCTTCTATTCTTTTCTAGGAATCCATAATACCCAGTAAGCTGATAAGTAGACATATTCTCCAAGTGAAGAGAACCATTGTTATGGTTAGAAGAGAAACTCTATAAATGTGCCATATTCTTCTTTCTCCAAAGTAGGGTAATCCCTCCACTATGACCCATATTGTCTACCTCAAAAAACCCTTCAAAACCTGGCTTAACACGAATAAGTTCAACTTTATTTTTATTAATCATAGTCTCAACAAGAAAAATAAAAGATGGTCTTTTCAATTGGAGTAATTCCAATAAGACCTGAACTGTTTGTGGGTTGCCAAGCCCAAGGCAGTTCCAGCTAATGGTACTTATTGATATCGGTGGGCCTGGAACCCAGAGCCCACCACATACAAGTTTTTTGGTCCTTTACCTTTGGCCCATTAACATCTGAAGTCCCACACTACAACGACCCAAAGCCCAAAATATCTGATTCTTTGTAAGCATCTACACGGTGTCGTTTGTTCTTCCCATTCAAAAATTTCTTACCCTTTCCCACCTCAGTGACAACCAAATCTCCAGTTAATGGACCAGATAAAACCAAATCTTTCCCAGAGATAACCGTCAACCCACTTTCACCATTACCAGAAACATAATTTGCCCCATGAGTTTCGTGATTTCCAACCGCATGAAGAGCTCATTCGGGAGATTGTGGCCCATGATTAGCCATTGAATTTGCTAAAGATTAACCGCCATCAACACCCTAGTCCTGGCCGGAATCTTGAACTAGAGAAGAACTTCACAACCACTGAGAACCAAATTGACCACTTTGTTTGTTTACGAGGCAGGACCAACCACCAAGAACCATAAGCTCTTTCATCCTTAACTACTGGATTATTGAATAACTTTTCACAAAATTTATCAGAATGCCTTAGTGAAGCACTATAAAAATAGAAAGTATGGAGGCATTCGTATTTGAAATGGACTCAGACCCATTCCTCCTCCTGGCTTTTTAAGCTTCGTTCTTCTTTTAAGCGGGGTTGGAACATCAAATGCTACACGAATACACATATAATTTTGCCAAACGTCAGTAAAACTATGTTGGTCAGAATCCAAGTATGCAAAAATTACAAATGCTCTTACCAAATCTCTCCATCATGAAACCAAATGGCATATCAAACACTTGGACCCATAACTCAACGTGAAATAATTGGGATCTTGAAGTTTGTTCCCCCATGTTTAATCGTTTTGTTAGCAATAAAAGGTCCAAGGGCCATTCGACTGAACACGTGCAATATCCAATTCATGAAAAAATTGGAACAAAAATAGTTTAGGACCCAAATCCTTAATGAAAACTCCTTTAGCTGGGCGCCAAATGGAAGCAAGGGTCTTCTTCATATCCAAAAAATTCAATTGATGATCTATAAGAAACGTCCCATGAGACACCATCGTAGGTCTTGAGTCTGTGCTTCCACTTCTGAACCTTCGACAAGTAGCCCTCTGTCTTCCTCTTCCTACGATTGCAGGCGACCACACAATTCGTCTATTGATAAATGTTTGTCCAACATTGTGACAATTAGAAAAATACAAGGATCATAGTATGAAAAGGACAAAAAGAAACCTTAAAACTTTTCTTAGAATAAGACACAACCCAGTTGTTCATTCAATATATTATTAGAGTTGGAACTGATTCTGATCTACAGCTAAACGTCGGTATATCACCTGTAAACAAAACAAATAAAGGGTTAGTTCATTTTTCTAACAAATAAATTAAAAAATTAAAAAATGAATAAATCATCATGAATAGACCTTTTTCGTCCAGATCACTTTCATATTTGTACGATACAATATAAATCGAATAATCAGAAAACCCTATAGATATGTTAATTTAGAGAATCTGAAAAAAAAAAGAAATACTAATCATATCTTTATTTTGAACATATTCCTAGGGCTTTCAAGGATAGAAAAATTTGAGAAATTTATCGAATAATTCCTTTCTAATTTGTTGCATTAAAAATTTATATTATTACTTAGTTTTTTTTTTTGTGAATGTGAGAATATCACCAGTCAACAAAAGTAATGAAAGGGTTAGTTCATTTTTCTACAAAATAAATTAAAAACTATAAAAAATAAATAAATTATCACGAATATACCTTTTTCGTGATAGCCGATTTCATTTTTGTGCGATTCAAATATAAATCGAATATTCATAAAATCCTAAAAACTTGTTAATTTAAAAAAATCTGAAAAACACACTGATAATTAGATCAAAATTTTGAAAATATTTATAAGGCGTTCAAGGAAAAAGTCAGCCGGAGTTCATTATTTGAAAACAAACACCACGGGTAATGTTTGAGGGGGCGGTGAGCGGTTGTTATGCCGACATAGACATAATAGCTAGAGAGAAAAGAGAGAGATGTGACGAAAACGAAGCACAACTAAACCCTAATCGAAATAGCAACAACAAACCCTAGAAAAGCTTAAGATTATTTTATCTTTTTTTTTGCTTAATCGTGATCGTTCGTTATACATCTGATTAAAAGCCTATTTTGGAAGCTTCCAAAAATGAGTTGAGTATTAAGTGGACTTGACAATTTTTTGTTATTGGGCATAATTTTCTCTTGGGATCTAAAATATCAAACCCATGTGTTTCTGTTGGGCCAAAAACTGATACTCAATGAAGCCTTCTTTTAATTTTTTTTAACTTAATTAAAATTTATATTTTATTTATTCTACATATTTAAATTTGTGATATTATATTTTTCAGAAAACATAAGTGAAGTTTTTATATGTATATTAGTTAGTAAACATGATATTTTTTAAAACTAAAAATGTATAAATATAAATATTGACATAGATAGATAAATTATCAACTATTACTTTACATATAAAAATCTAATGAAATAATTTGATAATATTTGTTTAAATTATTGCGATAATTATAATAAATTTCAAATTGTTTATATATTTAGCATTTGATATCTTATATTTATTTTCTATAAGTATGAATACAATTACAATTCACTAGTCAATTAAATAAATGTGTAATAAAATAAAATGAAAGAAAATTTAATACATTTTTTTAATCTGAAAGACAACTGATTAAACATTGAAAAGTCTCTGGAAAATAAGATTTAGATTATATTTGTAAAAAGTGTGTAATGATAAATGGGATAAAGGTATATATTAGCTGAAAATCCGTGTTATTTGTATAAGGAAGTATTCCAAAATTTATAATTATTGTATGTAGTGATTTAGCTTGATTTTTTGAGTTTGTATTGCACAATTTTATATTCTTTAGCATTGTAATTTTTATATACATGTAATTTACATCCAACAGTTCCTCACCCTGCACGTCACACTGGTGAAATACTAGTTAGAATGTGATACTTAGCATAGTATTTTTTAGGTGAAATTTGTTTATAAATCAATGAAAATAAACTTCTTAGGTAAAATCTCGAATTATAGGAATTACTATATTTGTTTTTTATCATACTAGAATTCATTTGTAATGAAGTCTAATTGACAAAAATTACAAAACTAATTATAGAAAATATGATGTAATCTTATTTTAGTTAAAATTACAATTATAGAAACACTGACAAGGTCTAGTAAATAAGATACATATCTATTTTAATTTATCTAACTATACGTAAGATATCTATATAATTAATCTATTTATTCATTAATTCATTTCTAATCTGACCTACAACTTGGATTCATTACGTTTATAGAAAAAATAACAAGTTGTGTACGTACCATAACATATTTTTGAATGAGTCGGATATGGAGATTTGTGAAAGGAACTATTGTCTACCAGTTGTCCAATTAAGAGATAATTCTAATTTCTAGATTGAGTTGACAATAATTTATGGAATTAATCATAGCAAAAATTAGATCGTAATCCTTGCCATAAGATATTCTAGATACGATGATCTTTATAAATCAATGAAAATAAACTTCAAAGTTAATATCGATATATGAGATTTACAAGTTTTAAATGAAACCTAATTGACAAGAATTGCGGAACTAATTATATAAAAAATAGTGTATGATAATCTTATTTATATTAAAAATTGCAGAAAAACTAAAAAGATATCTATAAATAAGATATATATAAATATATTAATTATATAAAAATTAACAAATATCAATTACCATATTTATTTTTGGGTTCATTTGGATGATAAAATAATGAATACACTGAACACAAAATGAATACATTACAAAAACTTACATTTTTCGGAAAAAATATTAACCCCCAAACTATGCGATTTTTACACTTTACCATATCAACTAATTGTTTTAACACTTTAGGATATCAACTTCACGCTTCTTTCACTTAACTATATATTTCCCCATTAGTGTTTTTATTATTTGGAACTTGCACACACAAATCATAAGGGTATTTTCGTCCCTTCACTCATTTTCCGTAAAACTTCACGTGTATATCATATTGGTCTTAATTTTTCGTCCCTTCAACCCTAATTCCCAAATTTCTCTTCTTTGAACAAAACAAGTGAAAACCCCTAATCTCCGTAGCCCTATTCTGAATCTCTCAGTGAATGTGTGGAACATGCGATAGGATGGTGATCCAAGTATCTCAACTGGAAGAATTTGCCTTGATTATGGTAAGTGGAAATCATTCGCAATGTTTGGTAACCCTAACGTTTTGATTATGTTCGATTTTGAAAATTGTTGACTGAAATATGAAATTTAGGGTTTTATTTCTAATTTGTCCATCCTTTTGGTAATATGTTCTATCAATGTTCGTTTTAGCTTTGTTCTTTGGTCCCCACAGTTGTTGTTTGAGTTCTTGTATTTTATTATTCTATGTTTTTTTGGCTTTGTGCTTTTTGGTCCCCCACATAACGTTTCTCATCTATTTTTTTCATTGTGCTACCCACCCAACCAGGTCCAGTGCGAGTTTTTACTATTTGAATGCATCAAAATGGACTATTTGTTAATTTGGGAAAATCATGTATGTAGTATCTTACATTGTGCACATTGACTATTGCCACCCGATGGGATTTCACTACTTGGGTTAAGTAATATGGCCACAAAGATAGGTATGGAGCCTTTTATTTGTTTTTATTTCAATAGAAGTGTGGTGGATGACACTATTGATTTGAAGCTATTACAAAATGATGGTGATGCTATGATTTTGGTGAATTGTAGATGAAAATAGAATAATTGGTGTGTTTTTTGAGCATGACAAAATTGTTGCATCTCTAGTGAATTACAGACTTCAATGCAAGAGTTTCCTACTATTAATGAACCTCTAATATTGTTGTTGAATATGAAGACAACATTCACCTTAATATGGACCAAAATGATTATGTTGATGGGGAATGGTTAGGTAGTAATGAGCATATCAATTTGAAGAGTGATATACTTGATGACAATGATAGTAATGCAAGTAATGATGACCAGTCAATGGGGTCAGATCGAGATATTTCGAGATATCATTATTGTCAAATGAGTATGATGTCTCGATGATGATACTTTATTTGATGCTAATATTGATATTGATATTGAATGGAGTGGGATAAATGTGTGCAAGTCTGAAGCTACAACATCTATTGAAGAGTGCAATAAAAGTGATTATGAAAATAGGAATATCTATAATCGGCATCATGTTTTCAACCCAAGGCTAGACCACAATGGCCCTAAGTTTGAATTGGGCATGTATTTTGGTGATATACCTATGTTTAGGCAAGTAGTTAGAAATCACTCCATTAGGGATGACAATTCTCTTTATACCCAATGGAGGATCGATGCCCACCCTACGGATGATGGTATAGAGGGTTTCTTGGACCCATTAATTAAATTGGTACGTGGGTATTGGGGTTTTGGGTTCGGGTGTGGGGGCAGGTCTGGGAACATCATACTCATACCCTACCCAATACCCGATTAAATAATATTACATAATATTTACATATATATTTACTTATACATATCAATTTATTTATATTAAAAAAAGTTTCTTTTTACAAATTCCAACCAAAATATACTAAACCACCATGTGCTTTGTCTTCTCTAGTATTTTGTTAGGTTTTATTTAATTTTTAGCTCGTTAATTTTTTTTTATTTTTTTCTCTTAAAAATTTAGTAAATATTCATAGATTCGTTGAAATAACTCAAATTTGAAAAAATAGGATTGCAAGTGGTAATAGGGTAGTGGGTAGGGTATGAATACCCGATCCTCTGATGGGTATGAAAATAGAATACCTAATGGATATGGGGACGGGGATGTGGATGAATATATTAAATGGAGACATGGATGGAGGATATAGAATCCTATTAGAATCCTCCCCATTACAATCCCTACACTCCATTAAACAGTGGAAAATATATAATGATCACAATTAATAAAAAGACAAAGTACAAGCAAAATGTAAACATTAAACTTGCCCTTGGGTGATATATACTAGGAAGGAACAAAATGAGGACTATGTACAAGTAAAAACTTACTATGAGAAACATCAATGTCCTAGGCTTCAAAAGGTACCGCATACAAATTATAAATTTGTAAGTCAAACGTACAAAGATAGAATTTAGACTGATCCAAAATGGCATGTGGATTCTATGATGACTATCTTTCAAAAAGACTATAAGCTGATATTCGACAAAGCCAGATGTGCAGAGCAAAAAAAGGTGTTCATATAGGTAGTGTCAGAGAGTGAACAATATGCCTGTTTTGGTCATTTGCCGAAGAAATTAGAAATTCTAACCCTGGCACAATAGTGAAAATAAAGTGTAAACTAGTTCGTGAGCAATCTGTCTTTAAGAGATTATATATATGTCGGGGTGCATTGAAGATATGATTTCTTGAGGGGTGTAAACCTGTTATATTCTTGGATGGTTGTCACTTAAAGACTTCTGTAGGTGGTGTTCTCTTAATTAATTTTGGAATAGATGCAAACAATTGTATATACTCCTTAGCATATACAATTGTTGACAAAAAAAAAATAAGTATTGGTTTGTGGTTTGTGGTTTGTGACCTTTTAGTACAGGATTTGAACATAACAATTAGTTACCATTAGACCATAATTTCAAATAAGCAAAAGGGGTTGCTTGATGCAATTGAAACTTTGTTGTTGCATATGATAGGTTGAGTTAGAGGCTCCAGATAATTGATCCAGGTCTCATTTTAGGACTCTATCAAAATATGACATATTATTGAACAATATGTCTGAGAGTTTTAATTCAATCATTATGAGAGGTAGATGTAGACATATTCTGAATATGCTTGGGATTGTGAAGGTGATTTTAATGATAAAAATTCATTTGAGGAGGGATCAGATGGAGAAATACCATGGGGATATATGTCATAAAATCTCAAAATTGTTGGAAGAAATAAAGAAGAAGTCTATGGACTTCACCCTATTGGAATGGACAAGATCAATTTGAGGTTGAGTGTTGTCATGGTACAGATTCAAGGTATGTTTTAGGGAAATAACTTGTAGCTGTAGGAGTTGGGAGCTGACTGGTCTTTCCATGTGCTCATGCAATCTGTGGCTTTTACTGTAGTCCAAGTGGCTACGAAAATCTAGAGGGGGTGAACAAATTTTTCCAATTTTTCTTCTATTTTTCGAATATATGATGATTTTCAAGAACATAAGAGATAGGAGAAGAATGAACACAATGATGTATAGTGGCTCCACTCACCTGTGAGCTTAAACCATTACCATCTTCAGATGTCCGAGTGGATTTCTTGAAGAAATTTTTTTATTAATCGATACTAAACGATTACAACTCAATGAGAAGAGCACCAAACTCTTCCTACACCAACAACCTTATAGAGCTCCAAATTCTTCAATACCTCTAAGAGCACACCAAACTCTTCAACACCTCGACGAGCACCAAACTCTTCAACACGAAAAGCACCAAGCTTTTCAACCAACAAACTCTAATCAACCAAACATATTCTTGCCAAAAGAACACTAACAAGAATTTCTTGTTTTAGATGATGTTATAAATACAATCAAGATTGCAATTTTAATGAAATATTACAACTCAAAAGTGCAAGTGTAATCAAGAAGAAAAGTCTATCAAGCAAGATATGAAAGTGTAGTGCTTAGGCTATTACAACAAGAATGTTGAATATAAAGTATAATAATTTTGCTAAGATTTTCTTGTTGTGTTGTGGAATTTTGTTGTATTGTTGTTGTATTATTTTGAACCTCCAATCTTCTTCATCTATTTATATAAGATCTCCAAGATTTGAATTCCAACATAGGCCCCTCATATTTAAATTTTGTCTCAAAAAAGAAGATGACAAGATCCACAAAATAATGGCAAAAAATGATAAAGTGATACAAAAAAAAAAATCTTGTTTCTTTGCAATGTTTAAAATCATCGATCTTGGCTAGGGACGGGTAGGGTGACCAATCACCATGTTGTAAAATCTGAATTTGTGAAGGTTAGTGTGATCGACCACGGTTGACCTTTCGGGAGACTGGTTGCCCAATAGGGCGGCATGTGCTTGATGAAAAATGTTCGGGGGGATGTTCACAGTACCGATATCTCAAGGGCACCTGGCCGCCCTTGTTCAGGTTGTTTTGACACAAAAAAATTTATGCAAGGTCTTGAGGCATCGGTTGCCCTTGATGGCGACCGATCATCACATCGTAAGAAAAATCAATTTTAAATAAACTTTGTAAAATAAAATCCATTTTGAGCACGAATTAATTGTTTTGGTTGAATAAAATGACTAAGGTGCAATCATCAAAATCAAAATAACTTTATTCTAACAAACTCCCCATTTTTGATGATTTCAACCCAAAACGATTTTGATATGGTTTTGGACAAAGACTTGATTTTTTTTTTTTTTTTAACAAAAGTTTGAAAAAGCTCCTCTTATCACTATAAACTCCCCTGTCAAAACATAAAATAAACAAGCTCATTTGCGACATAGACCATCTTTTTATTAAATTTTTATTTTTGCTCATTTAAGAGTACTAAATAAAGCATCATTACATTGAGCTATTTTTTTAATGAATTAAAGATATATAAAAATGAAAAAGGAGAGTGTTCCTAATCACATGCAGATCAGGTAGCCAACGAAAAAGCTTGAAAACAAGTCCGAAAAAATCAAAATGGTCACAAGCCGACCAAATGGCTGAATGGTTGGGGCCTCGTTAAAACCTCCCAAGGTAAAACCCACCCTTGTGGGAAAAACCCTTGACAGGAAAAAGAGTACCCCCCATAAAAGAAAGTATGCGTCCAAAATACAGCAAGAACAACCCTGGCGTGCTAGCTAACAAACCTATAGTTGGACTGACCAACATAGTTTTCCGTGAGGAAAGGTACGATATCCGCAGGCGGGATTCCCCACCAAGTCCCAGAATGCGTCCTCTTGCTCAGTATGTCTGCCACCCGATTGCCTTTCCGATAAATATGCGAGACAACCAGGTCCATCTGTGAAAGCAGATGAAGAGTGTATCGATATTTGCTAAGGTGGCGCCAGGGAACCGCTGCGGATCTCTTCTGGAGCAACTCCACCACATAAACAAAATCCGACTCCAACCAAAGTTGAATCCAGCCCTTAACAAATGCATAATGAATGGCCCACATAGCCAACCACCAATTCAGCCTCAAAAGCATAGCCCACACCACAACATTCCACAAAGCAACCCCGGAAGAAGCCTCTGCAATTTCGGAAGACCCCAGAGGCTGTAAGATTACCTGGCTCCCCTGAAGCACTGCCGTCCGTATTCACCTTGATCCAACCCGAAAGAGGTTTTTGCCAATTAACTTGCACAATCTTCGGGGCTTGTCTAGACCGTCCAGGAACACGAAGTCTTCGAAGAATGAAAATGTCTTGTTGATCATTGTGCATGCAGCCCCGATCTAAGGAAGAGGATTCCATGATAAGAACACGAAGATGGAGGATGGCCGCATCCACCGTCCAGAGTTTGGCATTAAAAACCAAATCATTCTGGATATGCCAAATGAGCTAGATGCAAGACAACACTGCCACACGCCATAAGAAATCAACCTGCTCAGTAAAACGGAAGGTCATTAGACGCACCAGAATTCTTTAACACTATGAGCCACAAAGAGGTTAACGTCAAATGCATCAAAATCCACTACCAAAGAGCCCCCGCAAAGACACAAGAGAGACAAACAAATGGTCAACAGATTCAATGAAGCACAACAAAGACTAATTGTTTTGGTTGAGTAAAATGACTAAGCCGCAATCATCAAAATCAAAATAACTTTATTCTAACAAACTCCCCATTTTTGACGATTTCAACCCAAAACGATTTTGATATGGTTTTTGGACAAAGACTTGTTTTTTTTTTTTTTTTTTGCAAAAGTTTGAAAAAGCTCCTCTTATCAATATAAACTCCCCACAAAACATAAAATAAACAACTGTTTTGCGCACATAGACCATCTTTTTATTAAATTTTTATTTTTGCTCATTTAAGAGTACTAAATAAAGCATCATTACATTGAGCTATTTTTTAATGAATTAAAGATATATAAAAATGAAAAAGGAGAGTGTTCCTAATCACATGAAGATCAGGTAGCCAACGAAAAAGCTTGAAAACAAGTCCAAAAAAATCGAAATGGTCACAAGCCGACCAAATGGTCAATTGTTGGGGCCTCGTTAAAACCTCCCAAGGTAAAACCCACTCTTGTGGGAAAAACCCATGACAGAAAAAGAGTACCCCCCCAAAAAGAAAGTATGCGTCCAAAATACAAAGCAAGAATGAAACGGCGCGCTAGCTAACAAACCTATAGTTGGGTGACCAACATAGTTTTCCGTGAGGAAAGGTGTTCACCTTATTTTTAGCTTCACCGCAAGTGTACGGTATAGTTTATAGAATAGGGTAAGCAAGGTCGTATCCACGGAGACTAATAAATTAGTGCGCTAAGTATTGAACTAAGATAGTTTTATTTTTATTTAGACGATCGTAATTTGATGATTGTTGGGGAAGTAAAGAGAAGAATAACCATAAGATACAAGATGAAAATAAATATGAAATTATCAAGAGAATGAAATGGATTCCCGGTTATGATTTCAATTAATATTTCTCTTATTGTCCGATTTAATCAAAGCCAAAGTTATTGTCAATACTCCTATAAGACGATCACAACGGTATTTTATCCCCCTCTCGAGATGTATATAAAGTGTAAATTGAAATATCTATGCTAACATCTCTACTCAACATAAGATAAACAACTCCAAAAGCACAAAAGATCAATTGTCCTCACAAATATTCACAAACCTCTCGATTATGCAAACATTCATGTCAAGATCTATTATTGAAACTCATCTCTCGAATTATGAATCAATATATCAAACATGCTAAATCATTGGCCAAGTGATAAAACAAGAATAAGAACAAAGTACTCAAATAGGCTTCAAGACAATAACTTCAACTAAGATTAAAACACTCAACAAGAGTTCAATTAATCTACTTCCAAAACCCGGAAATCACAAGAAGTTTAGCTACTCATTACAAATAAACAACTCATAGACAAATTGTTCATATTCATGACAAGCTAAAATGAAAGATTAAAGCACAAAGAATGAGAAAACTTAAGGAAATGGATAATCTCTCGATTAATCTTCAATCCTCAAGCTCCGATTCGACCCGATTCTTCCCTTGATTCTTCCTTGATGAAGTTGATGTGTTTCTTGTGTTCTTGGGTCTTTTCCAGACCTTTCCTCCCCTGGTGTGCGCCCCAAAAAGTGGTATTTATACCCTTTTAGAAGCTTTCAGTCAATTTTTCGTCATTTTTGGAGTTTTCTGCAAGAACGCACGGGTCGTGCGTTGGCGCACGGGCTACCCGTGCGCCATCCCGTAGAAAACATCCAGTCTCTGTAGGGCGCACGGGTCATGCGTTGGCGCACGGTCTACCCGTGCGCCATCCCGTAGAAAACATCCAGTCTCTGTAGGGCGCACGGGTCGTGCGTCCACGCACGGGTTACCCGTGCGCCACCCAAACGTCCAAATTTGTTTGCGGGGTCTTCATAAGAGTTGTAGACCTCTCTTTTAGCTTTCCATAGCCACTTGAATCAGCTCAATATCAATTTTGTAGAGAGAGTTATAACCAAAATACTAAACCCTGCCAGTGCTGGAAATTCCATACGCGTTTGGATGTTCCTTGAGATAAATCTCCTTGTTGTTTGATAATCCATGCTTCTTTTGCCACACGACTCATCACTATGACTCTAGACTCCATATAGTTGGCTTCCAATTGGGTGTAATCGCTCGATTCTTGATGATTCTAGGTAGCAATGCTCGTATTTGTCACAAAATCACCCCAAATATCGTTAAATTCCTACAAAACAAGCAAGTGTAATATCTTTTCCACGAAGAACGAATATATACCATTTCATACACGTTATTGCATGTTTATAAACAATTATAGCCATAAATATGCCCTAAAATACATGCAAAACTCACACTCAACAAAAGGTACGATATCCGCAGGCGGGATTCCCCACCAAGTCCCAGAATGCGTCCTCTGTCTCAGTAGGTCTGCCACCCGATTGCCTTTCCGATAAATATGCGAGACAACCAGGTCCATCTGTGAAAGCAGATGAAGAGTGTATCGCCATTTGCTAAGGTGGCGCCAGGGAACCGCTGCGGATATCTTCTGGAGCAACTCCACCACATAAACAAAATCCGACTCCAACCAAAGTTGAATCCAGCCCTTAACAAATGCATAATGAATGGCCCACATAGCCGCCACCAATTCAGCCTCAAAAGCATAGCCCACACCACAACATTCCACAAAGCAACCCCGGAAGAAGCCTCTGCAATTTCGGAAGACCCCAGAGGCTGTAAGATTACCTGGCTCCCCCGAAGCACTGCCGTCCGTATTCACCTTGATCCAACCCGGAAGGGGTTTTTGCCAATTAACTTGCACAATCTTCGGGGCTTGTCTAGACCGTCCAGGAACACGAAGTCTTCGAAGAATGAAAATGTCTTGTTGATCATTGTGCATGCGGCATCCACCGCCCGTCCCAAAAACTAAGGAAGAGGATTCCATGATAAGAACATGATAATCAACCTACCACTTCATAAGAAACGAAAGGTCATTAGACGCACCAGAATTCTTTAACACTATGAGCCACAAAGTGGTTAACGCCAAATGCATCAAAAATCCACTACCAAAGAGCCCCCGCAAAGACACGAGAGACAAACAAATGGTCAATGATTCAACAAAAACACAACAGAGACCACATGCATCGATGATCCCATGAAACTCCCCATAGGACGCAATAAGTCCAAGACCACCAAACGGTTGTGGATAACTCTCAATGCCACAATCGAACGACATTCCATAATATATGATGACCAAATCCAAGAACCCCATTGGACCACCGGAGAATGGGGCCAAATATGTGAATTCGCGCTTTGAGGTAATATTCCCATCATCAGAGTGCATCCAGACCCTCGTATCCTTCGAGGCAGGGGCGATGGGGACGCGGACAATATCCCAGACTAGATCCAAGTAAGCCTCAACAAACGCGAAGGTGAAATGCCAGGACTCATCATAAAAAATCCAAAATGTGTTGCCCAAATAGAAATCGATACTCATGCGGAATACCAATTCTATCAGCAATGGTATAACCCAACCAGTTGTGAAACCAAAATAAAACCTCGAAATTACATCCGAGGATCCAACGCGAATCATCCAAGCAATCCACAATGCAAGGCATGATCCCTCTCCAGATGGAAGAAGGGATGAACGACCGTCGGAAAGAGTCGTCCAATGTCAAATAACGTTTCCTGAGAGTCTTGAAAATCACAGAATCCGAATTCATAACCTTCCAGCCCAGTTTCATCAAAAACGCGCTATTAGCCATAGTGATAGATCGCACGCCCAGGCCCCCTTCGGCCCGAGGCATACAAAGATCGATTCCATTGACCACTATCAACCTTTAGAATTCACATCACCAGTCCAAATAAAGTTATGCATGACCTTTTCCATCTGCTTGAGCAAGGATCTCAGACACTTGTAAACCATCATCATGTGCACAAAAGAACTAGTAATCACCGAATTAACCAGGCAGACACGACCAGCAAGAGATAAAGAGGTCCCTTTCCATTTACGAAATTTGAGAATCACCTTATCAAAAATGGGTTGTAAGTCCGCAGCCTTAGGGGCACCTTTAAATATCGGGGCGCCTAGATAAACCGTAGGGAAGGCCCCTGACTGAATACCCATGATCGTCTGGATATGCCACTCACATAATTAGAAACCCGGGTACTAAAGTAGACTTTAGATTTACGAGGATTGAAGGCTTGACCCGAGATATCCGCATATAACATTAGGATCTGAGCAGGGTGCGGGCGTTAGCTGAAGAGGCTCCACACATAATAACAATATCATCTGCGTACATAATGGAAGGCGGAAAAATAATCTGTCTTGGCGCCATGAACGGCCACACCGATTCCAAGTAACCGAGACCTGAACAAGTTTACTCAAGACTTCCTCTGTGATGCAAAAGAGTAAAGGAGATAAAGGATCTCCCTATCGAACATCTCTAAAACAAGAAAAATATCCCATGGGCGACCCATTCAGTAAAATCGAGATTCTGGAAGACCGAAGAATAACGTCTATCCAATGAACAAAAGTCTCCGAGAACCTAAACCAATGTAGGACATGAATCGAAAAACCCCAATTTAACGTGTCGAATGCCTTGCGGGTGTCAATTTTTAGGATCATATTATCATCATTCCTACCATGCAAAACAATGAAACCCTCGTGAGACCAGGGCTATATAGTCGTGAATCGCCGCCTGAATAAAACCAAACTGTGTAGGTGACAAGTAAGGAGAAATGATAGAGCCCAATCGAGTAGCCAAAATCTTGGTAATAATCTTGAAAATAAAATTACTCATAATGATTGGCATAAAGTTCTCAATAGTGTTAACATCCTTAGTCTTGAATGAGAGCCATAAAACTAGCATTCAACCTTGAATGGAGGGTCGAGCTAGTGAAGAAAGAACGGACCGCCGTGATTACTTCTACTCAAATGATGTCCCAATAATGGATATCCGAACCCATATCAAAATCGCTTCCCGAATCTCTCAATCCGAAGGAATTACTATAAGAAGAGCATTATCCATCGCTCCCACCATCGGAGATATCACCGATCAACCATCATATAATCCAAAATGGTGACCCATATGTTCACGAATGTCCTTATAGAAGGAGATAATGTGATTCCCAAAAATGACCGAGATCATCCGAGTAATTACCATCAATCATCAAACCCTGAATCCCCAAACGGCTACTCCAAATATGACCATGATGATGGAAAAAGTCTGTATTGTGATCCCCATCTTTAAGCCAGGCCGACCGAGCTTTACCTTGAGAATTGATTATAATAACAACAGATATAAGATAAGACGTTTTTGGCTTCAAGTTCCATATAACGAAGAGTCGCAGAGAAACCCAATGCCTCAATATCCGCCCGAATCTAATGAACTTTTGTTTGATAAATGGTTTTATCATAATTTTGATGATTTTGTTTTTATACCAAAACAATGGTTTTAAGGTTGTCCAAAATACTCCTAAATGATTTAAAATGGTTTTAATATTTTCCGGAGTATTTCCTCAAGTTTATTTTTCGATAATATTGGACAAACACTTTTAATGATTTTATGTCAATGGTTTCTTTCATTGAAACTATGTTTCCAAATGTTGTCCTAATACTCCCGATTGGTCTAAAATGTTTTTACGAATTTTTCGAGTATTTATTGGAATTTATATCGGACAACACTTTTTGTATTAATGTGTTATTTCATCAAAACTATATTTCTAATGTTGTCCTAAATACTCCCGATCGGTTTAAAATGTTTTTACGAATTTTTGGAGTATTTCTTGAGGTTTAATTTTGACAAAAATCGGACAACATGTCATTTAGGAGGGAGTCGACCGGTCGACCAAAGAGGCGATCAAGTACACGGGAACAAGTTTCGTGAAACAAACTTGAGAACTCACAAAACAGTCGGGGTGACCGGTCATCAAGTGGTGGGCGGCGACGGCCGCACCTAGGGCGACCCGTCGACCCCCTTGACTGGTCACCCGTGTAAATTTTGCTGCGTTCTTTTCAAATGTTATTTCTCAACGCGCGACGGTTGCCCTTAAGTTTGACAACAAAATCAGAATCATGTTGTCGGCAAACACATCTTTTCCTTAATTTATGGGATTGATTTCTAACAATTGTTTTCTTCAATTGTCTTGCAATTTTTCTGAGAATTCATGTGCCCAAGAGGAGCCTATCATGTACAAGACATCTTCTATAAATAGAGGAAGAATTGAAGCAACACAAGAAGAGAGAAAACTACAACACAACAAGATACACTCAAGAATACACTTGTTCTTACATTGTCTTATTTCTTGTTGTAATTTGACTAGCTATTCACTTTCACATTCTTGAGGTCTAGGCTATTCTTGATTACACTTGCACTCTATTGTATTATCAATTATCGAGTTGTAATCTTGAATTTGTGGTCGCTCATTCAAACACAAGATATCCTTGTGAGTGTTCTTGTGGTAAGAACACACTTGGGTGATCTAGGTGTTAGGTGTAAGAAGATTGTGGTAATCTTCTTGTTGAGGTGTTGAAGAGTGTGGTGCTCTTCAAGGGTGAAGATTGTGGTAATCTTCACAAGGTGCCGTTGAAGATTGTGGTAATCTTCAAGAAGAGATTGTGGTAATCTCAAAGGTGGTGTTGAAGAAGAGTGTGGTGCTCTTCAAGGTGTTGGTGTAAGATTTTGTTGTAATAATTTTGGTAATTATTAATAAAATCTTTTTCTCTTTTCGAAACCCATCCCGGATATCTTTGGGGTGGTAGAGCACGTAGTCCCTAGGTAGGGTGAAGCTCTATAAATTGGCGTGTGCTATTTATATTCCGCACCTTTATTATTGTGTTTGAGCATTTGGTTCGAAAAAGAGGGCGAAATCGAAAAGATGGAGATGATCTATTCACCCCTCCTATAGATTATCGTAGCCGCTGGACTTACAAGTGGTATCGAGCCAAACTCTTTGGCAAGCTCGTTTCACATCGCGAGTGAAGAGAAACGATCGTCGGCTACTGAACGAAGCTCATCTATCCGCACCTCCACCACCAAGCCATCACTATTTGATTCCAAAAATTTTATATTTTGGGAAAGAAAGAATGGAATGCTATTTACAAAGTTGCGGGTTCGATATTTGGAACACCGTCATCAATGGAGAATCCATTCCGACGAAGAATACACCACACACCCTCTAAAGGCTTCAAAGAGCTCAATGATGAAGAGAAGAGAATCATCTCCTTAAATGGTAAAGCTCTTAGTATTTTGTATTGTTCACTTACTACTTTGGAATTTGATCATGTTGTAGGTATTCGATCGGCACATGAAGTATGGCAAAATTAGAAGCCATCTATGAAGTGTATGCAAATGAAAGGAGCAACTCAAAAGCATCTACTTCACAAATGGATACAACATCAAATCCAACAACATGGGATGAGCCTTCTACAACCTCCCATGATGAAGAAGTTGAACAATGCCTCATAGGTATCGAAGAAGAAAACGAGGTAAGTTCTAAACCCTCTACTTCCTATGATAATGATTATAGTGATTTGCAAAATGATTTTGATGAACTACAAGATGAATTCCAAAACTTACTTGTTAAATACAAAAATTGAAAAAGGAATTCATTGTTTTGAAAAATGATAAGGATAATTTATTTACTTCCTATGAATCACTATCATGTGCTCACACCACCACACTTGATAAGGTGAGAAACCTTGAGAAAGAAAATAGTACTCTTGTTGAAAATTTGAATTGCATGAAAAATGATTTATTAAAATGCAACTTGAGTACCAATAAAAAGACCAATATTGTTGATGTTCATAATTATGATGAAAGACTTGATCATAAGCCTAATGTTGTTAATCATATGAAAAAGAATCAAGTCCCTATGCATATTGGTCATTATGCTCCTAGAATTACTACTTGCTTTTATTGCGGAAAGAAGGGTCATACGGTAAATACTTGTCGGGCTAGAAATAGCTCTAATTATTATTGGAGACCTAAAAGTCTCAAAGCTAATCCAAAGGACCCAAGCACTTGAGGGTACCACAAAATAATGTTTTATTAGGTACCAAATAAATAATAATCGGAGAAAATTCATATCGCCAAGAAGACATCAAATGACCAATTCATTTGATCAAAGGAGAAAATATTTTCAACAAAGCCAATTTCCAAGAAGAGGATACTATCAACAATGGGAAGGACAAAAATCTTGGAAATGGAGTAATCAAAGGAGCCATCATCAACAAAGTGACTTCTCAAAGGGAAGATATCATCAACAATGGGAAAGACACAACCCATGGAAACGGCGTAATTGGTAAACCGTATCTCCCCATTTAAATATGCATTTTATTTTTATTTCTACGCATGTTTTTATTTGTGTCTTAATTGCAAATGAGTTTTCAAGTATTTTTTTTTTATTAAGGTCTTCAATATATATTTGTGCTTTTAAAATATTTTTAAAAAAGAAGACATTATATGATGTTTTTAAACATTCTTGTGCATTTTTGTAGACTAAAGTGTGTTATCATTTCTTATGGATTTTTATGGCATGAGCTTACTTGTGATATCTCTTAGCCTACACTTTTATTACTATGATTTGTGCTAGATTTGTTTTAAGAATTGTGTAGGATTTACATATTTTCACAAATGGCCATTTACGTCATTATTTGTCAAGAAAGGCATAAATTATCGAGATAAGTTTACTTGTGTTATTCTTACTCTTATAGACTCGATATATGTATTGCCATGTGCCTATGTGCTTGTTTTTCATAGTATTTCATACAAATGCCATTAAGAGGTTTTTAGATTTTTTTTTTTAAAGGCACTATTCGATATTTGATTACACATATTTGCTTTGTCAACTCTTGTTCAAATACTTCTTTTAAATGAGGTCTCAACTATATGCTATCGGATTTTCAAATTTCAAATGAGACCTTCTATAGCTTTCTTAAGCTTATTTGAACTTGCATGATTTATTAGACTCTTGATGATATTCTAAATGCATAGTATGTGTTTCTCGCTTCATGGTCCATATATATAGTGTCTATTTCTACTATGCTCTTATGCAAAATATTTTGTGATTGATGATTGAGGCATATTTTTACACTTGGGCTATTTTTTCTTGCTTATATAAGCGTACCGGTAATGAGTTTGTTTAGTTGTGTAGATGAGAAACGAAGTACTCCAAATATTGTTACCTCAAAACATTTGGATGTAAATGTTCTATTGTGAACACCTTAGACCAATTGGATGCCCTATGATGATAGTAATGAAGTAGACAAAAAGGGTATTCCTAACAAACTCGATGACCAAGGCAACATTGGTCGAACTAAGGCGAGGTTAGTAGCTCGAAGGTATTTTCAAGAAGAAGGTAATTGATGTTGATGTAACATTTGCACTCATAGCACATTTAGTAGCTATTTGCATTTTACTTGCCCATTCTTGTTTTAAGAAAATTTCAAGCTTTACCAAATGGATGTTAAATCCAATTTTCTCAATGGTTTTATTCAAGAAAAGTCTATGTAAAACAACCTCCGGGGCTTTAAATTTTTATAGGCCAAATGATTTTTATAAAAGGCCTTGTATGGTTTAAAACAAGTACCCCATGTATGGTATGATAGACTTAGCTATTTTTGCTAAATGATTTTACAAAAGGTAAAGTTGATACTACTCTCTTTGTTTGTGAAAAAGGGCAAGATTGTTTAAACTTGTGCATAATTATGAGAATATTTTTGGTGCTACTAATGAATATTTGTGCAAGATATTTTTCTAAGTTGATACTAGGTGAACTCGAGATGAGCATGATGGGGAGCTCAATTTATTGCTTGACTTCAAATTATTCAATGCCAAGAAGATGGTTATATTTCAAAAGAACTCTTGAAGGAGTTAGGCATTGAAGAAAGAAGAACTATCTCAACCTCTTTGGCTAAAGATTGACAAAGGTTGAGAAAGGCATGTCGGTTGACAAACAAATTCGAGATATGTTTTCTTGTATTATTCCTATAGACTCGACATTCCATATGCCTTATGTCTATATGCTCGACTTCAAAATCTATCCCAACGAATCTCATTAAAGTGTCATGAAAAGAAATTTTCAAATATTTGAAAGGCACTTCTTCTTATGACTTGTTGTATCCAAAGCTTTAAAATATTCTTATTTTTTCGGGATAACAAGTTTGGTATCTATTATACGGTTATTCGTATTAAAAATTTTGTTAAATGCATAATCGAACTAAACATATTGAGATTCGATATATTTTTTTTGGATTGTGATTTTTAACAAAAACTTGAGATGTGTTTAATTCCGTCTCTCAAGGATAACTCGCGGACTTTTTGATCGTTAATCACCGAGTATTTTACCTCATTTCGAGCTTGATTATGACATAATGTATATTGAATGAGGTCTACGTTTGCATTTTGCACATTTTTAAAACTTAGGGGCGAAAAATCGGATTTTTGGATCAAACTTGAATTTGCAAAATGCGAAAAGAAAGCGTTATGGGCTGCCAGGGCAAGGTCGACCGGTCTCCCACTGCCGACCACGCCTAGCCCTTGACCGGTCGCCCAATGTGATTTCTTGGCTTAAATCGTCTCTTCTTTTTACGTAGCCATTTTGGCCCTTTCAACTCTATTTTCGTCCCTTTGCAATTTGCACACACATTTCACTTCAAATGTGTTTTGATGCATGAATTATATATTTTGGGGATTATCTAGCTCGATTATCATCATCATTGCTCATCTTTACCGATCGAATGGTAAGAATTTCACTCTCTTTAGCTCAATTGGGTTGAACCCTTGAGTTTGTGGCTTATATGTATTTTTGTTGATGCAATGCATATATTTTTGTGATGAGCTTATTGATTGTTGATGAATGATATTTATTAAATTGCATTTTGTGATAAAAAAAACTTGGCTTGATTTCATTTCATTTACTATATACATCTTCTTTAAAACTTGACGCCTTGCCAAGTGTTCGATAAAATGTCTCAATGAAATATTCATCACCTACATGATTCTCTCGATTTCAAAAGTCATATATTTATAGAGATCATGTTTTTGCAAATAAAATGATTTTTCATAAGCTTCTACAAGTCGTATGATTCGACTTTTCCCTCCTATTTGGTTTATAAGCTTCAATGTTCAAATAGCTCGATACATCGGTTTAGTTGATCACTTTGATATGAATATATGATGTATTTATCGTGCTAACATTCTTTTTGATGATTCCAAAGGGGATAAACATGTTATAAGCTCGTTAGCTCAAAGAAGCTAAAATAAGCTCAATGAAGAAGCTATAAGTTGTGGCTATTGAAAGCCATAAGTTGTGGATCATCTTTTGTCCACTCTTGATGTATTATGGTTGTGTATGACTCTTGGTCCATTGGTTGTAGTATGGACTTATATATGATGTCTCTTTGACAGGGGAGCTTTTAAGTTATTGATACTTAAGCTCAATATTGAAAAGCTAAGATTTTAGCTTATATTTAAGTTGCTTCTATATAACTCTTGTTGTGCATATTGATAGGGGAGCATTTGTAATATATGTTTGAATCTCTCTACTCCCATCCTTGTGTTTTTGCACGGAATGTTGTCGCTCAACGGATAGTTCTCTTTAACCTTAGAAAATTATTTTGTTTTCAAAATCGACCTCGTTAAAATTGTTTTGGGTTGTAATCATCAAAAAGGGGGAGATTGTTTGATAAATGGTTTTATCATGATTTTGATGATTTTGTTTTTATACCAAAACAATGGTTTTAAAGGTTGTCCAAAATACTCCTAAATGATTTAAAATGGTTTTAATATTTTCCTAGTATTTCCTCAAGTTTATTTTCGATAATATTGGACAAACACTTTTAATGATTTTATGTCAATGGTTTCTTTCATTGAAACTATGTTTCTAAATGTTGTCCTAATACTCCCGATTGGTCTAAAATGTTGTAGGTCCCAAGGGTGTAAGTGTAAGGTTTAGAAGGGGTTGAATAAACCTTACCAAATTTTCGATTTAGTCTTTTTAAATCTACGGAGTTCTACACACTGTGTCCTTGATGGACAATCGAATTAGTCACTTAGTAGAGTTAATCTCTTAACTGCATTTCGGATGAGTTGTTAATGGAGTAACTCACAATTTGTTGGCTAAAATTTGACTCAACTGTGGTTTTGTTTTTCAAATTGGAAGACTTAACACCCTTATGTTTGATTAGGCAAGATTTTAGAGCTTGATTTAGTACTTATAAATTATCAAATGGATAGCAAATTTATCGTGAGATATAAGCGATTAAAAGTGCGAAATTTAAATCTTTGAAATGTAAATGACACGAAGAAAGTTTTTATAGAGGTTCGAAGATGGGGTAATTCTTCTACTCCTCTCTTCTCCAACTCCTGGAGGAATCCACTAAGTAATGATCGGTTTACAAAGTGGTAATGTCCGGATACAAGTCTTGATCACAACAAATGACTTGATCCTTTGGGACTCGATGCGAGACGCCTTGATCACTCACCGGCTTCTCGTGCGACTCGGCTTTTCTTCACAGGCGTTGCGCTTGCTACTCTGACTCACTTGCTCAAGCTCTTTGGATTTGATCACGAAGCCCTCCAAGAGCTTAAGGCTTAGTTCAACCTTGAACTTTTCTACAATCCTTCCCGGAAAGTAGACCCTTGTTTTAAGTATCTTCCTCTTCAACTGGTTGAAGTTCTCTTTCCTTCACGGTGAGTGTTGGATTGATGTACTTGAAATGTAGGCTTGAGGATTGAGAATGTTTCATTTTTCTAATAAGCTTGTATATCTCAAGTGTGTGTCATTCATGCATACTTCTTCTCAAACAAACTCCTCAGCCTTTTATAGTGAACTTTCAAAAATTTGCCCGTTGAAGAGATAGGCTTATTTTTGAAAGTCACTTTTCGATCGTTGGCTTGCGATTCTTGGAATTGCCATTTCCTCGTATGAATTGTTCCTTCACCTTTTCGAGTTCGACACGGTGTAGTGCTTCCCATTGTTCATTCCTTTTGCACGCTTCAGGGATCGAGCACTCCAAGAAAGGTGGTATGGAGATATTACTTGTTTAAGTAAATCTCTTGATTTACGTACAACGGTTCTTTTACGATTATCTCGACTTGATTGCATTTCCTTGCTTTCCCAGGTGACTTAGAGTCGACTTCCAATCATTGGATGACTCTTCCGTCACTTCAACTTGAGACTTGGCTTTTCTTGAGTTGACTTGGCTAGTGCTCCACTCACCGCATCTCACCAAGCTTCTCCAAAGAGTTCTGTCTACTCTTCTTGCCATACTCAAATTGTCTCGCACGAGTCTTCCTTCAGTCTTGATTGTCTTCTTGCATGTTGGGGCGTAGTCGACTCATCTCGGCTTGGCCACTCTAATTGTTACAATACAATTTACAACAAGAATTGGGGAGCCAACTTTCTATTCTAAGTTTTACATGGCATTCATCAAAATCTAAACAATAAAATTCCTAACAATTTCCCCCTTTTTGATGATGCCAAAACTTAAATCATTCAAAGATGCAAACAAAGAATGATACATACATATAGTGTATTGACATAGAATGTATGTGCGAATCAATTCTTTTTATTGATCATATCATTCTTGTTCCTTAACACAATCACATACAAGGTGTATCGAGCATATAAATGTCTTCACAAAAATTAAAGAATTTATACCTTTATTACGAAAGACTTACATTGTATGTATTTACATAATAAAGTACACGAAGGGTTGGACAAAGAACACTTCATCGCCTTCATTTGTCTTCTTTTTCATCTTGATCGGATCTTCTTCTCTTCTCCTCTTTTTCTCGTCGTCACCGCCTTCTTTTTCTTCTCATATGCCTTCCGCAGCTTCATCTCTTCTTAATCTTTCCCGTCTCTCCTCCCATAGCTGAGTTTGTCTCTTGTTTTCTTCTTCTATTCTTTTTGCATACTCGGCATTAGTTTTAGCCACTTTCAAATTTGCCACTTGGTCAAGCCCTCCAGCCCAGTAGATCCCTCCTTTCTTCCCGGATCTACGTATTCAATGTTCTTGGGCGGAGGCCTGGGTCCAAGCTTCTTCCTCCACTGCCGCTTCTTCCTCTACCTCTCGGGCGTATCTTTGTCTTTGAGTCTTCTTCTTTCCAGTGAGTGCCCAGCGGAGTGACCAGCAGAGTGATCCGGTTGTCTGCGCCCGTCAGCTTCTTCGCATAATGTGAGACCACTTTTCCCGACAGTCCCAAGCTTGAGCCATGGACATGTTTGCAAAGTATCCTCCATTCGAGCGTTTTGAATTCATCGATCAACGTGGCTCTGTCCCGACATCCGAGATGGCATAGGTGTCTCTGTCAACTGGAATGCCTCCATGTTCTTTCAAGATGTTCATCACCCTGGCATCCATTCTTCCTTCCACTTCCTTCATCCCCGCTTCAATTGATTTTCTCTTCTCGGCCATAGATACAGAGTGTTGGATTGGCGGAGAGTCACCGGAGTTTGCCGCTTATATAATGTCACCGTGACAGACCCTGTTGAGGAGTTTGTGCAATCATCAATGTTACATCTGCTGATCCTTCCCCAACAAGTTTTCCTTTCTTCTCGTTTTAGGACTTCCTCACCGATTTTCCTTCTCACCGCTTCCTTTCTTTTCAAACTTCAGATTTTCTTTGCTTTAAGGTATTCCTCTTCCCCTTTTTGGCATCATCAAAGGATAGAGGAACCCCAGGGAACATCTTTGGCAAGCATGAAGTCGAGTCTTCGATGGTTGAATTTTTCTTCAAGTCTGCTGCGTTGTATGCGGCCCGGATTGGTCGAGTAGCGTTGGATTCTGCTGAAATCAAACTTCATCTCGGCCATGAGAAGGCTGAATTTTCTTGTCATGTGTTCTTCCAAACGCCGTAGATCATGTGTATGTTGCTCACGCAGCAGCCTTGATTTCGGATGTGAGCTTATGCATATGCTCAATATGTTCTCTCGACTTTGTCTTGGCATCGGTATTTTCAGACTCTCCACACCGGCACACTTGTTGAACAATTGTCCAAGTATCTCACCCGTTTCCACACGCATTGTTTCTTCTTTGTTGCCACCATTCCCTTATCCGAATTGTTATGCCTCTTAAATCGGCTATAAGGGTAGCATCTCTTTGTCCAATCGCATGTCCAAAGAGGCTTGATGCCTCTCCATCCTTTCAATCTCGGCAAAGAGTGCCTTGAACACTTCTCGAGCTTGGTGATTCTTCATTGCGGTGATGGCCATACAAAGATCGAAGTCATAGTTAGGCGGAACTATGGTGTCACGATGGAAGAACAGGAGCTGGTCCGTAATAGCGTGCTTGTTCATTTTTCGACTCTTCGTGGAGTTAAGTATCTCCAAAGTGAGAAAGGAAAGATTCCACAAAAGATTCATCACCGCCGACCGGGATCTGTTCGATGATGAGCGGTGCGCGTGAAGTTCTTTTGGGAATCGATCTCACGCTGCAGCCTTGAGGAGCCCGAGCGATAGTCTCTTGTTCACTGGGTTACATTGTGCGGTGGACCCTGGCTTTTGAGCCTCATTGTCTTAACAACCGTTGGCCTCACCAATTCTTCATTTGATGGCGGTCCTCGGCCTTATCGGGAAGCGTCATCGGACGATGATGAGATTTCCATTGGTGGCTCATCATCAAAATTAAAAGTTTGACGAGTAGTCTTGGGATCGACTTGCTCGTGACTTGGAACATCCGCACATGAGTCTTTTGGATTTGTCATAGGGGATGACTCGGCTTCTTCTTCGCCGATCCCGAAACGTGACATCGGGGTTGTCCGGGAATCATGAAGTGCGGCGATCACCTTCTCGGATGGGTCGATGATTGCGGGAGGGATGTTCTCTACTTGTTGCTTTACCCTAGGAAGTCTCAACCTCCCGTGGGCCTTCATTTCCCGGCCGGTCTCTCTTTGCTGCGAGGTCTCTGTCCTCCCTTTCGACGATGTCACTGTCTTAGGGTCTTCTGATGGCATCCATTGGAGTCTCAACCCCATGGATTGCACTTTCATCGCCAGTGTTAACTCCCGGTGGTCATTCCTTCCTCGTGCCTCGATCGCATCGGCCCGCGTCATTAGCCTTCGAGCGGTTGGCACCTCAAATGAGAACAGTCTCAATCGCCTGCGAGCTTCGTTGATGGCAACTTCTTCGTTCTTCTTGTGATTGTAATTTCTCTTCTTCGCCTCCTTGCTTCTTTGTCGTCGAGTCATCTGCAGCATCCTCCGACCTTCTTGCTGCAGCTGGGTGGAGTTTCCCCCTCGGTGGCGCACCAATGAGTGACTTGGAGTGGGTCACTTGTCTCCATACTCTCGGCTTTTCGATTGATGGTTCAGCCGTTGGGGCGGTGGTAGCACACCTTCAATAGGGGTTGGCTCGATGGGGTCCCCACTAGCCCGGTTTCATCGCCATCTCCTTATCCTTCTTCGTAGTGAGTGGGGAAGTGGTAGCGGCAAGAACATCGGTGGCTATTTGTTCTTTGAACCACTCCCATTGGATCGATTTCAAATGTGTTACGGAGGACTCTCCTGGTCCCTCCATCGGTCTTTGCTCGTGAAGGATTCTTGATTCATGCAATGCTTGCTGCATTTGCAACTCTTACGTGGCGTGGCATTCTCACAGTTCCTCGTCACTATCGGAGAAGACATCAAGGAGAGGATGTGTGTGTTACGTGGTGCCGAGATAGAGGCGGTCTTGCCTTCTCTTGTGCTTGGCTTCTTGACTTGCTTTTCTCTCTCCTTGTCCTTGTATATCTGCAGAATGTCCATGCGATTGTCTTCATCCGTGAGCCGGGAGCACAAGAGTTAATCGAAGGAAATTTAGCGATTCCTCTTCTTCTTCTATGAACTCGGGCCGTTGGAACTGTTCCTCGACTTGCTCAACTTCCATTTTCTCCACTCACGCAGGCGATTTTGGATGTGCGGGTAAGGTGGAGATAGGATCATTACATCACTATCCGCAGAATTTGGTTCTTCTGCTTCACCCGTGTGTGTGAGCTACTGTTGTGTCTTCGGGTTGCCTCTCTGGCGATCGCCTTGGCGACTTGGTTTTCATCAACTACATCCGGAGACTCTACTTCTCCAAAGAGTCTCCGGTATTTGTGCTAGGCGAGTAAGTCGACTCATTGGTTTCTCTGTTCGGACCGCTTGACAAGTCTTCTTCGTCTCTGGTTTGTACCAAGGAATTTAGTTCGGGCGGTGTCCTCTTGAGTCTTGGGCGGCCGGGGCCATCTAGGCTTGTCGGTTCCCCTCCTCCTTTTGATCGGAGAAGGTATTTGGGAGTCCTTCTCGACCGCTGCTGTAGGGGCGGGAGACACTTTCTTCAGGGCGGTGTGACTCGCTGCGAGGCGGGAGCATGTTTGGTTTTCTTTCTTTGCGGGCAGGCGTGATCTTCTTAGCTTGGTGCGGGCGGCTTTCTTTTTTGGAGGAGAGGAAGCGGTTGTGTCTTGGTCAGGTGATTCCCCTCACCGGTGTCGGCTCTCTTGGCGTAAGCTCGCTTCGAGCACCGAGAGAGGTTAGCTCGAACATCCTCTTGTTAACATGGAAAGCTTTCCCATGTCTAAGAGGTACTCCTTTCACCTCCATAGCCGGCCAATCACCAGGCCATATCCCGGGATCCTCCAAATGTGCCATCTTCTTTGAAGGACTTGTTCCCCACGTTAAGCGAGTCTCGCATTGTAGATAAACTCAGCCCAATTTATCTTCTTTTCTTCGATGATTGCAGCCATCACAATCAGCTTTGCCTTTGACAGTTTGGTCAAAGCCGCCAAATTTGATGTCGATACATTTGGCAACTATGTCCAACAATTTGTGATAATCCTCCTTGGCATCTCTTGTTTGTTGTGTATATAATTTTATCGGCCAGAGTCGGACTTGGCTATCTCTTTCCATGCGTCGGCCAAGTTGACATCGGCTTCCTTAATCTCGATTGCTCCTTCTGCGGTAGTGAGCAATATTCACCAAATCATTGGCGGTGATAGTCACCGTGCTTCCGTGAACAGATGACTTGATTCCTTTCATCGTGAATCTCAAAGCATTCACGTAGAATTGTCGCGACCTCCTCCACATAGGTCATCGGATATTCCAGCGTTAAAAACGGTTTTAGTCCTGGTCGTTTCCGGCTTATCCGCGATTTTCTTCACCAGGTGTCATCGGACCCTGCTTCACCATTCCGTCGAAATCCACCGTCGAACCGGTGTGGATTTGCTTTCTAGCTTGGTAAAGTCATAAGTTGGTGCCATTTCTCGGGATTATATCAAGAAAAATTCAGAAATTGATTTGAAGGTTGATAGGGTTTTGAGTATTTTGCCTTTGCCTTTTGAGAGAAAGAGATTGAGCAGCTTTTAGAAGTGTGAGAGAGAAACGGATGAAAATGGTTTAAATACGGTTTATGAAAGGGCGTGCGACGGTTTTTGAATCGTGATTGAAATCAACGGCTTGATTTCGCCGCGCTATTGAGTATTTCACGTCTCGTATTTAATGCGGCATTTATATCCAATCATAAGCTTAGTGTGCGGCTTTATGTCGTACACATCATCATTATCTTTGACGTGTTCCTTAAAACATTCCCGCTTAGTTAAAACGATGGCGTTTTTGTCACTTTGCTCATAAGTTATTCAAACTTATCTCTTAGGCCGATTTAACTCTACTCCTCGCAGATTCTCTTAGTGACTCGGCTATCACCGACTTGGTGTAGTCAGTCTTTTCCGTCTGGTGATTCTTGGTGATTTTTGTTTTTGGCTCTTTTTCACTCCTTTTTCTGTTCTAATTCTCTTCTTTGATTAAATGAATGTCATCGAACTTAGCTCAATTAACCCCAACTCATGCTTGAGTTCTTCAAATCTTGACTCACATAATGGTTTTGTGAAGATGTCGGCTAGTTGTTTGTCGGTTGAGATATATTCCAAGATAATGTCCTTCTTTTCAACATGATCTCTTATGAAGTGATATCGACATCAATATGTTTTGTTCTTGAGTGCAACACGAGATTTTGAGTGATTGCAATGGCACTTGTGTTATCACACATGATTGGAATTTCTTTTTCTTCAACTTCATAATCTCTCAAATTGCTTTGTCTCATCCATAGGATTTGGGCTGTTTTGCCCGCATATGTATTCTGCCTCGGTAGGTAGAGTGGCTATTGAGTTTTGCTTCTTGCTAAACCAGGAAATTAGTCTGTTTCTAGCATTTGACATGTGCCTGAAGTGCTCTTCTGTCCACTCGCATCCGGATAGTCGAATCAATAGCCAATTAGCTTGAATCCACCTTCCTTTGGATACCATAGGCCTACTTCTTGGCTTCCTTTCAAGTATCTCGGTATTCTCTTGGTCTTCTTTGTCATGGCTCTCTTTTGGAGCAGATTGAAATCTTGCACATACACCTACAAAGAAAAGGTGATGTCCGCTGCTAGGCGTGAGGTAGAGCAATGATCCAATAAGTGCTCAGATCTTGTTTGATCTCTGACACTTGCCATCTGCATCCATGTCCATTTTGACGATGTGTTCATTGGTATTTTTACTGAGAAGACTTCTCCTCCATACCAAATTTCTTCATTAAATCTCTGGTGTATTTTGTTTGACTTATGAAGGTTCCATCCTTCACTGTTTCACTTGAAGTCCAAGGAAGAATGTCGGCTCTCCCATCATGCTCATTTCAAATTTACTTTGCATGAGGTTTGAGAATTTTTCACACGACTCTTTGTTAGTGGATCCAAAAATGATGTCATCCACATATATTTGAACAAGCAAAGATACTCTTCTTGTCTTGAATTAAAAAGTGTTCTATCTACTTTTCCTTTCGTGAATCCATTTTCGATTAGGAATTGTGACAGGTATCATACCATGCTCTGGGTGCTGTTTCAATCCATACAGGCTTTCTTGAGTTTGTATACCTTGTCTCCAAGAGTCTTCCGCTCAAATCCTGGAGGTTGTTCAACATACACTTCTTCTTCCAATAAAACATTTAGGAATGCACTTTTTACATCCATCGATATACAATGAAATTCTTGTGAGTGCATAGGCAAGAAACATCCTTATAGCTTCCAATCTTGCTACGAGGGCAAATGTTTCATCAAAATCTATCCCTTCTTCTTGGCAATATCCTTTGGCTACCAATCTTGCTTTGTTTCTTACCCGAGCCTTCCTCGTTCATTTTATTTACGAATACCCATTTGGTTCCAATAACATTTTGATGTATGGGTCTTTGCACTAATTCCCATACTTTATTTCTCTCAAACTGATTGACTCTTCTTGCATAGCTTGAATCCAATGTGTGTCATCCAATGCTTGTGACACATCTTTTGGCTCTATTTGCGAGATGAAGCATGTGAACATTGCTTCTTGTTGAGTTCTGGATCTTGTCTTGACACCTTCTCTTATATCTCCAATGACAAGTTAAATTGGATGGTCTCTCGGCCATCTTACATCGTTGGAGTGAGTTAGGCGGATTCGATCGACTTGCGGTGTGTTGTTGTGGTCGACTCTCTCGTAATCACTTAGTGTAAATTTTCCAAACTTTTGAGATTCAAATATCTCATCTTCTTTCTCGAATTGATAATCCCGACTTGACTTGACATAGGGATTCTTCTCGTATGGTTGGATGATTCACTTATCACCGACTCTTCAATGTCTTCTCCATTTACTGATTGGCTCATCGAATACTACATGAATGGATTCTTCGTAACCATAGTTCTTTTGTTGAGTATTCTCAGGCTTTGCTTTCACCGAGTACCACTAAGAAGATACCTTCATCGACTTTAGCATCAAAAGCCTTTAAGTTGTCTTTGCCATTGTTGTGAATGAAGCATTTACATCCAAATATTCTAAAATATGCAACATTTGATTGCTTGACCCAAAATCTTTTTGGTAACCTGCTTGACTAACATGGTCCTTCTTTGCTTCTTTGAGAGTTCTGCTCCTTCTTTCGCAACTCCATTCTCATTTGTGGAGTCCTTTGCTGTCGATAGTTCATGACCAATACCATTTTCAATACAATCTTGAGTTATTATTCCATTGACAAACTCGGTTCCTCTATCCGATCTTATTTTGATAATGGTTTGACTCTTCTCGTTTTGAATCCTCTTCATCACCGTGGTAGTTTTTGTAGAGTTTCTTTCTTCTTGCACATGAATATTGTCCATGTATATCTTGAGTAGTCATCTACTACCACCAAGGTGTATTTCTTTCCACTTATCTTTGGCCGGTTCCACTTGGGCCAAATAGATCCATATATGAAGCGGATCAATATTCTTGTTGAGGATGGGCATGTCTTTTCTTTGAATGACGACTTGATTTGTTTTCCCTTCGACATGCATCACATATACTCTCCTTTTTGTATCTTTGAGTCCTGGAAGTCCTTCTACAAGGTGACTTCTTGCCACTTGTTAATTGTTTTGAAATTCGGGTGACTCGGCTTTTTGTGCCCACGGCCAACTTGATTCAGTGCTCTTTTGCTAGTAGACAGTCTTTGGGTGTTGCGGTTGACCAATCCACTACATACATATTCTTCTGTCTACTTCCTTGGCAAAGACAACTTCATTTGATTCAATATCCTTGATTTGGCATATACCCATGTTGAATCCAACATTGTAGCCCTTGTCACGCAGAGTCGATCGATGCTCGATAAGTTGAAGTTGAGTCCTTCAACATATGCAACATCTGTGATTTCTAATCCATTCCTCTTAATGGATCCAATGCCTCTTATTTCACCAGGAGCTTCATTTCCTCCAAATATGACTTTGGCTCCTTTGACTTCCTTGAATTTTGACAGATTTCTTTTATTTCCTATCATATGTCCGGAACAGCCACTATCCATGTACCAGGTTCCTTGGCACTCACTGCTCCTTGAACTCCGCAAAGGAAATTAAGTTTTGTGTACCCATACTTGTCCGGGTCCTGAGGGGTTAGAATTGTAAGATGATCCAACCAACCTAAAGCCAAATGATTTGACTCTAAGGGGTTGCCATCTATCGCCCATAATCATAATTAATCCTGGCAAATTGCTTGGGGATTCTAGGTTCATACAAATTGTCTCTTTTGTCTGTATGCTGCATATGTGATTTAGCAATTGCCTTCCTTGGGTAATTGTGGTGTTTTTGAGTGTAGTGCCTAAGTGCATAAGTGTCTTTGATGAAAGTTCTTATACTTTTGGAATGGCCTTTCTTTGAGTTCTGGCCTTTGCCATCCGGGCTTATATTCCATAAGTCTATGTTGATAGTTCACATTATTCCAATCAGGCTTGGCTTGGATATTTTCTACCATTCCCATCATATGTATTTCTTTTATGGATTTTAAGGGGTTTTTGGTAGCTCTGTTTCCTTTTTACGTGAGTATTTTCTCTTTGTTAGGAGTTTGCTTTGAGGACTCGGCCGAATCTCTTCTCACTGTCCTTTCATCACACTCAATCAAATGTTTTTCCTTTTCCTTTGTAACCAAGACCAGTTTGCTTAGTATTGTGCTTTGGAGTGAATGTGTGTGCAACATTTAGAGTTTTGGATTTTTCGATTCTTCATGACTTGAAGATCCTTTTTCCAAAATTACTCTTGAGGTTTGACATGACATAGAGGAATTAAATCCTAAGCCTGTCTTATCTCCACATTCTCTTTGACTCATAATAAGATCATCCAATGATTTAGATGCCTTAGTGAATGAGGCAATAACATTCTTGAGGTCATTCTCCCTCTTTTCTATAGCGACAATCTCGCTACTAATTTAGCATTTTCAAATTTTAAACTTTCATTTTCAACGGCTATTTGACTTAGAGTACTCGGCTCTTAGTCGGCTTTGAGTTTTGACTTTTGAGTAGGCTGTTTTCCTCATTCAATAGTGTGTGTGAGGATTTAATATGTTCAAAATCTTTCATCATTTTGCCTAATGAATCATAAAGATCGAAGAGGTGATGAAGTGTGTGTGTCACGATCACTATCACTAGTGTCGAGTTTGTTGAGTTAGATTGTACCTCATCTTCTTGGTCTTGTTCTTTGGCCATCAAGCGGATCGGGCTTCTTCTTCTTCGAGTCACTTGAGTAGTCGGCTTCATCGCTCTCTGAATCACTGTCTCTCTTGACTTAGACTTTGTTTCGCTCTCTGCACCATCATTGCCTTTTTCTTTTCTTGTCTTCTTTCTCTTTCTCTCAAGACCTTCCTTTCTTCTTCATCCCCGTCTTTGCCGACTACGAGGATATGGGCAATCAATGGCATAGTGACCTGGTTGTCTCTACATTCCAACATAGATATTCACCTTTTGATCGACTCTTTCCATTCTTGAGTTGTCGGCCCTTTGATACTCAATTCTTTGATGATCTGTTCTCTTGGTTGGCTTGTCTTCCCTTGATTTGGAGGGAGCCGAGTGTCTTCGGAGGATTCACCCTTTCTTTCTTGTAGTTCTTATTGAAGAACTTGTTGAATCTTTTGACCATCGGGGCTATTTCTTTTCTGGTCAATGACTTCTTTGACCTCGGCTCTCTTCCCATCTTTAACCATTAGAGCAAATTGTTTTGGGTACAAAATTGTCTCTTCCTGGTCTTTTCTTCTCACTCAAACTCGTAGGCTTTGAGGTCCGAGAATAGTTCATGGTTGGATGTCTTTGATAGGTCCATGGAATGTCTCGATGCCATGACCTTCATTTCCCATTCACCGGAAGACTTTTTAGGATTTTCATACACATTTCCTTCGTATATTCCTTTCCAAGTGCGAAGACTCATTTGTGATTTCGTAAATCGAGCATCCAGTTGATCCAGGTTCTCTCCGAGATCATTTTGAAGTTTTCAAATTTTTGTACAAGCCACGATAATTTGTTTTCTTTGATTTGCTCTCGAGCCTTCACGGATCAATGTCAACTTGTCCCCGATTTCCTTAGCCGTTTTGCAAGATTTGACTTTGTTGAACATGGCTTTGTCGAGTTTTTGTAAAGAATGTCCTTGGCTACATTGTCCATGTTGTACCTTTTCTGTCATCATTTGTCCATTCGATTCTTGGTTTTTCAACCATGACGGTCTAGAGCAAGATCTTCTTCCTTCACCGCAACTCTTCGCATGTTGTGTTCACCTTTAATATTTGCGGAGGCCCATCTTCTATCACTATCCACATCTCATCATGTAATGCTTTGATAGATGAGCCTGCGCATCGAATTTTCCAATCATCAAATTCTTCAATAGTGAACATAGGGATGCGTGTCAAGTTTGCTTCCATGATAATGACTTTTGATGATAAAGAGAGTTTTGAAAATTTAAGTACTAAAGCGGACTTTGAAAAGTTTGGAGATCTAGTTCAAGAACCAGTGCGGAGGGTTCAATGAACCAACCGCTCCGATACCACTTGTAGGTCCCAAGGGGTGTAAGTGTAAGGTTTAGAAGGGGGGTTGAATAAACCTTACCAAATTTTCGATTTAGTCTTTTAAATCTCTGAGTTCTACTACAATTTGTGTCCTTGATGGACAATCGAATTAGTCACTTAGTAGAGTTAATCTCTTAACAGACTGGTTGAGTCATTAATGGAGTAACTCAAATTGTTGGCTAAAATTTGACTCAACCGTGGTTTTGTTTTTATTGGAAGACTTAACACCCTTATGTTTGATTAGGCAAGATTTTAGAGCTTGATTTAGTACTTATAAATTATCAAATGGATAGCAAATTTATCGTGAGATATAAGCGATTAAAAGTGCAGAAATTTAAATCTTTGAAATGTAAATGACACATAAAGAAGTTTTTATAGAGGTTCGAAGATGGGGTAATTCTTCTACTCCTCTCTTCTCCAACTCCCCGGAGGAATCCACTAAGTAATGATCAGTTTACAAAGTGGTAACAGTCCCGATACAAGTCTTGATCACAATGTGGCCGACTTGATCCTTTGGGACTCGATGCCGAGACGCCTTGATCACTCGGTGGCTTCTCGTGCGACTCGGCTTCTTCACGGGCGGTTTGCGCTTTGCTACTACTGACTCACTTTCTCAAGCTCTTTGGATTTGATCACGAAGCCCTCCAAGAGCTTAAGGCTTAGTTCAACCTTGAACTTTTCTACAATCCTTCCCGGAAAGTAGACCCCTTGTTTTAAGTATCTTCCTCTTCAACTGGTTGAAGTTCTCTTTCCTTCACAGTGAGTGTTGGATTGATGTACTTGAAATGTAGGCTTGAGGATTGAGAATGTTTCGAGTTTTTCTAATAAGCTTGTATATCTCAAGTGTGTGTCATTCATGCATACTTCTTCTCAAACAAACTCCTCGGCCTTTTATAGTGAACTTTCAAAAATTTGCCCGTTGAAGAGATAGATAGCTTATTTTTGAAAGTCACTTTTCCCCGTCGTTGGCTTGCGATTCTTGGAATTGCCATTTCCTCGTATGAATTGTTCCTTCACCTTTTCAGAGTTCGACACGGTGTAGTGCTTCCCATTGGTTCATTCCTTTTGCACGCTTCGGGGACTGAGCACTCCAAGAAAGGTGGTATGGAGATATTACTTGTTTAAGTAAATCTCTTGATTTCTATGCAACGGTTCTTTTCGATTATCTCGACTTGTTGCATTTCCTTGCTTTCCCAGGTGACTTAGAGTCGAGCTTCCAATCATGGATGACTCTTCTTCTCACTTCAACTTGAGACTTGGCTTTTCTTGAGTTGACTTGGCTAGTGCTCCACTCACCGCATCTCACCGCTTCTCGATAGAGTTCCCCGTCTACTCTTCTTGCCATACTCACTGTCTCGCAATGAGTCTTCCTTCAGTCTTGATTGTCTTCTTGCATGTTGGGCGTAGTGACTTATCTCGGCTTGGCCGGCTCTAATTGTTACAATACAATTTACAACAAGAATTGGGGAGCCAACTTTCTATTCTAAGTTTTACATGGCATTCATCAAAATCTAAACAATAAAATTCCTAACAAATGTTTTTACGAATTTTTCGGAGTATTTATTGGAATTTATATCGGACAACACTTTTTGTATTAATGTGTTATTTCATCAAAACTATATTTCTAATGTTGTCCTAAATACTCCCGATCGGTTTAAAATGTTTTTACGAATTTTTGGAGTATTTCTTGAGGTTTAATTTCGACAAAAATCGGACAACATGTCATTTAGGAGGTCGACACATCGACCAAAGAGGCGACAGTGCACAGGGAACAAGTTTCGTGAAACAAAACTTGAGAATTCTAAAACAGTCGGGGTGACCGGTCACCGTGGTGGGCGGCCGGTCGACCCCCTGACCGTCACCCTGTAAATTTTGCTGCATTCTTTTCAAATCTTATTTCTGGCGACCGTCGCTTAAGTTTGACAAAAAATGTAACCGTTGTCGCAGTGAACATCTTTTCCTTAATTTGTGGGATTGATTTCTAACAAATTGTTTTCTTCAATTGTCTTGCAATTTTTTACGAAATTCATGTCCCCAAGAGGAGCCTATCATGTACAAGACATCTTCTATAAATAGAGGAAGAATTGAAGCAACACAATATGAGAGAAAACTACAACACAACAAGATACACTCAAGAATACACTTGTTCTTACATTGTCTTATTTCTTGTTGTAATTTGCCTAGCTATTCACTTTCACATTCTTGAGGTCTAGGCTATTCTTGATTACACTTGCACTCTATTGTATTATCAATTATCGAGTTGTAATCTTGAATTTGTGGTCGTCATTCAAACACAAGATATCCTTGTGAGCGTTCTTGTGGTAAGAACACGCTTGGTGATCTAGGTGTTAGGTGTAAGAAGATTGTGGTAATCTTCTTGAGGTGTTGAAGAGTGTGGTGCTCTTCAAGGGTGAAGATTGTGGTAATCTTCACAAGGTGCCGTTGAAGATTGTGGTAATCTTCAAGAAGAGATTGTGGTAATCTCAAAGGTGGTGTTGAAGAAGAGTGTGGTGCTCTTCAAGGTGTTGGTGTAAGATTTTTTTGTAATAATTTTGGTAATTATTGATAAAATCTTTTTCTCTTTCGAAACCATCCGGATATCTTGGGGTGGTAGAGCACGTAGTCCCTAGGTGGGGTGAAGCTCTATAAATCGACGTGTGCTATTTACATTCCGCACCTTTATTATTGTGTTTGAGCATTTGGTTCGAAAAAGAGGGCGAAATCGAAAAGATGGAGATAATCTATTCACCCCCTCTAGATTATCGTAGCCGCTTGGACTTACAACTTTCTCTGTCGACTATCCACCTTGCGATTAACATCATATCCCCAAAGACGTCCTTATTTCATAATTTAATAGTCGACTCAATCTTTTACGTTTCAACATGACTCGCATGATTGGGTTAGGGGATGCGCATGGCGAGCCCAAGAAGAAGTGACCAGATCCTGAAACGAATCATGACAAACCCACATACGTTGAAAATGAAAAGGAACCGGACCCTGGCGACATGATGAACAGAAACCAAAATAGGATGGTGATCTGAACCAATGCGAGGAAGAACCAAACCTTTGGTATTTGCTTGCCGAGGAGGGAGAAAAATCGACACGTTGCTGGGCTCGATCCAATTTAGCCTGGAGAAGGAAAAGGGGCGTCGAGGGAGCACCAAGTGAACGAGTTCCCCGTCGTCGCCCTGAAAAACAACCCAACATCCTCCAAAAAGTCCCCTCAAGTCCGACAAGATGCAGGATAAAATGCCACCGCCTCTCTCTCATGATGACCCAAAACAACATTAAAATCCCCAATAAGCAACAAATCATCAAGACCCAAATTTCTCAAATCCGGCCAAAATACGCCGGTCAATATGATTACATAAACCATGAACCATGGCAATATGAAAAATCATAGAACCCAACTTTGCACGAAGAACAATACACTCGAGAAGAAATCGAAACCTGTTGTAAAATAGTAATACCGGATCATAGAAAACCCAAATATCCGCCCAACCATTAGAGAGAAAGTTAAGTCACAAAATTCAAACCCAAACTAGTCCAATAAGAAGCTAAAATCGAAGAAATGTCCACCTTAGGCTCACGGATAGCCAAAATAGAAGGTTTATGCTTGTGACATAAAGCGTAAGAACATTACGGGAGGGAATATTCCCAATCCCCGGATATGCCAAGATGCAATTTATTGAGACATAGTGGGGTGGTAGCCCGTGATGCACGCATACGGTAGAATCTGAAGTGATATGTGTCGCGAGAATCGACGCTTGAGCATTAAAACCTCGTCGGCATAGTCCGCCCGTTGTTTTGAAGTCGCAAAATCTAATTCACTGGGTCTTGTCGAATATGACTCAATCGTGAGATCATGAATAGTCGGAGATAGACCCTGAGCAACATTCTCAAGTAATTTGGATTTGGCCGAATCGAGAGAGTCGTCCCGAGGAAGGCGCGACTTAGAACACGGATGGGCTTCTCCAACGGATCTTTGAATCGTAAGAGGCGGACTCGTAGAAAAGAGCCGATGTTAGTGGACCGAGCCTTGGGAACCGAATGTCTAGTTGGTAGAATCGGATGGGAATCCGTGGAATTCTGTGCAGTGTGTCATCCGTGGCAAGCACCTCAAAAGCATTCCCAAGGTGTATGTCGTTAGGGCAAGTAACTATGGCACGGGAAGGGGATCTCGGCCGCATAGTTGAATGCGTATTTCCCGTTCGAGTCATCACGGCCTTGCCTTGTCCGGCATGGCCACGCACCATATGATAAATTTTACGAACTCGAACGACCCTTTTTGCTGAAGTATGGCGTCCATCGGGGCTTAACGTCCTTGGGTAGGACTAGGTCGTCTTCCCATAGCCGACATCCTGCCTGAGTAAGTAAGACGGCATGAAGCGTCAAATGTCCCGTATCATTGCACTTAAAGCGGAACTCGGGAGTTTCTCATAGCCAACCGAGATGAGCGAACGAACACCGGCCCACCCTTTCCACCATAATGTGCTCAAAATCACTTTTGAAAAACATTTAAACTAGGATAATAATCATATCTATACCAAGACAAATATGAATATGCTTGAAAAAAATACCATAAGCCCAATTAAGCTCTTTTTTTAAATCACTTTTATCAAGAAGCAATGCTTGAGTACACTAATCTCTTTTTCAAAATCACTTTTACCAAGAAACAATGCTTGAGCACAATAAGCTCTTTTTCAAAACTCCCTTTATTAAGAAGCAATAAGTACTAAGTTTCAACACATACCAATAAGTCATAAAACGCATCAATTTTAGCATGCTAAAGAATATACCAAGAGCTATAAATAAGCACTTATTTCATCTAAGTGTGTTTACCAAGAGTACCAAATAAGCATTTGTGCTTATTTATTAACAAATTTCAAAATCACATAGCTATCAGCTTTTCTAGCTTTTTCAAAATCATATAGCTAGCTTTTTTAACTTTTCTCCCTTTGAAATCATCAAAAAGTCATTAGTCATCATAAAAATTAAAGTAAATAAGCACAACAATATTATAAAAAACCATAGCATAAATAAGAAATTTTGACAACAAAAGTGCGATATCATGAATACATAATGATAAAAATAGGAAGCGGGTCAAAATTCAATCTTCATCGGAGGAAAAGCACGTCGTAGGGAGAACATGGGCGAACATGATTCGACATTAGGGGGCCAAAAGCCGAAAGATCAAATATTTGTTTATACATAATAAAATTTAAAATATATTATATAATTGCATCAATACAACGTCATATTCATCATTAAGAATCCCGAATATATAATTACAATCCCAATATATTAAAATTTAGAACGTCTCTTTGCATATCACGAAAATTGTCTATAAGTGAATCTATACTAAATTTTGGTGCAATTTTCTTTTTAATATATCTTGGCAAACAATCTATAAGAAATTCATCTTCCATCTTGTTTTGAAGTGTTGTCTTGACTATATTCATAGCAAAAGAAGATCGTTTTGTAGTAGCTATAGACACCGGAAGAATGAGAATAAAAGTTATCACTCGGATAGATTTACGATTTCTAGTTATCACCAACCATTGGCATAAATCGAAATAGTTGTCAATGTTCTAAAATCGGAAGTTGTCGCGATAATCAAAATGCTCAAATTGCATCCTTAAATGTAGCATTTCATGTTCTCGCAAAGTCTTTCGAGTAAATTTTTTTTACCAACTTGCAAATATCATCAATTCTGAATGATATGAGCATCTCTCTTGGATCTAGCAACTCCACTGTGTTTTCATTGAATTCACTATTCAATTCTTGCAATCGAGAGTCTATCGCTGCATTGAAAATATCAACTTTATAATGATGCTCAACTGTAATTTCATCCTGTTAATGGCATGCCCTTCCTCTTCTTGCAATATATTGAGCATCCAAATCTGGTACATGTATATTAACTACTTCACAAAATGATTTCACATTTGAAACTAAATTCATCCTATCCATCATCTCTCAAATTCTAAATGAGCAACTTCGTGGATGATACAAGATGCACTGCATTCAAAATATCTTATGATTGATGTTGCAAAGCTTGACAAAGCATATTAGAATTCTCCAAGATTGATTCATAAGATGCAAAATGAAAATAAATTCAAATGAAGTTAGCATATCATAAGTCGCATCGGCATCTCCTCTTTGGAATTTTAGCGTTCTTTTTTTGAAAAAAATGTCGATTTTTTGTGTCTTCGTCTAAAAATAAAATAAAAGATTAAATATAGTCTAGGCCAATAGAAAATTTTACCTAAAATCACTTCAATCTCATTATCTAATTAATAGCCTCTTAATAATAATAAAAATAATAAAATATTACTATTGAAATGAATGTTGCAAGCAAGTTTATAAAATTCATCTTCCTTAAAGTCTTTTTCCCATTGAATGACTCATTAATTTGTTCTAAATATTGCACATCTCATAAATGATTTTATTGTGCTCGTACAATCTCTAAATATTATATGTTATAAGTGGAGTCAATTATCCTATTTGTCTTATAACAATACATTACCTCATTTCCACTTCCAATTTAGCATTCTCCATTAATTCAAAGAATCATTTACTTGAGAAAAAACATCAATCTAAGATCCACTATTTGGCGAATAATTGAATAAGTATGTTTATAATAATCATTGGTATCATCATTAATAAACTCAAATAAAAATAGGGCTAAGAATTTACATACATCATATTAATAGATATTTACATTATAAAATAATAATATTAAAATAAATACGCACAGACGGAGTACTAGTTTGAAAAGAAAAACACAAATAAAGTTTAATTTTCTACATTGGTATATTGATAGTGCATTAACTCTAGTTTTTTCCATTTCTTTTTTTTTTTCTATTACCAATACATCCAATCTATATTTACACTATCATTGAAACAAATGAACTTATATTTCATCATCGCTTCATCTATTTAGCACCTATCACTATAGAACAAATAATATCTTAAAATAATAAAAAATTATTGTTAAATCTAAATTAAGAATTTGGCACCACATATCGCACTTCAAAATGAGAGAACAAAACAATTTCGTGGCAAAAGGAGAAAAAGTCTAAAGATGAGGTATGAATTTGGAAAAATCGAAATACGGAGACCAATCATGGTGCGTAATGTGGGTAAACCCAATTTACCGCATGATTGGTATGCGAGAATGAGGTGAGAATGGAATGGGCATTCCCAAACCCATTCCCATTCACATAATTTGTATATTTTAAGATCGAATGGTCATTCCCGCGGAATGAGTATACCCGCTATATAGGATTAGCCATACCCTCCCACCCCTAAGGTTTTACGTATTCTCAATCCTCCAGGAATAAGCTTATATTTTTATTTGACAAAATATTTTCAATTATATTTTATTTTGACAAAATTATCCTCATAAACTTATAAACCTAGACTGCTTCAAATTATCTTCTCTTCCATCATTCTTCACATCGTCATCTTCTTCATTTCTTCACTTCTCGTCTCCGCACTTCTCGTCTTCTTCCCAACCAGGTAACTTTTCTTCTCTTTTCTTTCACAAATTTATCAATTTTACGAAATTAAATTTCTGGTTTGTCATAATTTTTGCAAGTTGTTCAGTGAAATTCATTTGGAAAAGAAAACATGAATAGTTGTTTGAAATCAAACCCTTGGTCTGACTATCATTAATCTTTCCCTGTTTTAGTGTTTCGCTTTTTGTGGATTGTTTAATTGCTCTGGCCTATTTTCATATTTGAAGGGATGGAAACAAGATTTTAAGGGCAATAAAAACACGCATTATTTAGGGTTTTGATTACTGGAGTAAGGCCTTTTGTGATTTAGTTTTTACGAAGAAATCCATAAACCAAAATTAATAACCATCCGATCCTGAAATTTCTTGGAATAAGACATTTGTTATTTTAGTTTATAATTTTCTCTTGGTTCATTAAAAATCTACCAGTTTTGTGATTTACTTAGTACTAGCATTTGAACACTCATTGTTTGGGATTTTGGATTAGAAAAACAAATTTATAATGTAAAGATTTGAATGTGGAAGAAGAGGTGGACGTCCCTGAAATTAATGATCATTCATTCTTTGGCATTGTTTCTACTTCTTACCAATTCTGCATAATTGTTTGAATTGTTTGTCAAATTCCCAGTGTCAATTTGGCTCTAGTTATGTGAAACTAACATAATTTGACATCTAAGAAAATATTTGGTAGCATCCTTGGAAATGTCAGATTTCTTCTAATTCTAAGCCTGAGTGCAAAAATTAGGGAAGAGATGATCCTATTCTCCTTAGCTAAGGTTGTCACATGTGTTTCTGTTCTATTTATTCTCGATCTTAAATAGTAGCAATGATTTATTAAAAGCTGGTTCCAGTCGTGGTGGACTACCGACTCATATCATTGACTTCGTGTGAAAAATCTTTTTTGGATGTTTTGAATTTTGTCTTATTTATGCCTCAGAATTCATTGAAGTTTAATTTTTAGCTTTTCTCATTGATCCTTTTGATTACTTATGTAATTATGTAATTTGTTGATTGTTAATCCTAGCGATGGACTAATGACTTGACCGGACTGATATATACTTTATTATATTTGCAGTTATGGCAAGATTAAGTTTAGCAACAAGAAAATTAGCAAGGAGAAAAAAATACATAGCAATGTTGTCATATTGGTTTAGCATAATACGATTAGTAAATTGTTTTTGGCTTATTGTTCTTAATTTAATAAAATATTATAACAAACCTACTAGTATAAGACCAAAGTATCAATATAATTTTTATGAGAGGAGAAAGTATTTTCAAAAAATAATATATGCGAGTGATAATACATGCAAAAACGTAACGAGAATGAATAGGCAAGCCTTTGTTCGCTTATGCTCTAGATTTGAAGCAACTGGAATAGTATCTTCAACCAAAAATAAGTTAGTGGATGAACAAGTTGCTATGATAAAGGCATATTTTGGCTCATCACCAAAAGCAGAGAATTATAAATGTGAATTTTGAATGTTCGGGGAAACAATTATTAGGCACTTGAGACAGTCATAAATGCTATTATTAGAATTCAAGGAGAATTGCTTAAAAAACCCGAGGCAAGACTAGATAATTCTACATTTAAAAGATGGAAATGGTTCAAGGTATGTTATTTAATTTATAAATAAAATAATTTATACATATAACAATGTAATTATTCCAATCTTATCACAATAGGGGTGCTTAGGAGCTCTAGATGGTACCCATTGTTGGTAGTATTGTGCCTACGAGTAAATTATTATGTAATTGACATTTTGAATAAAATATTATTTTCATATATACTTGAGCTTGCATATATCCATGAATTGTTTGATATTAATAATTGAGTGTTTAAGTTGTTAAACACAAAAAGATTCAATTTATAATTCAATTCAAAGAATTAAAGTCCACGACCGGTAAATAAATATGGACAATTTATTTTGATAAGATCGTCTCAATTTTATTGAAGTTTATCTTGACTTTGGTAATAAAATTGTTAATACACTTTCTAAATGTATTGGACTGGACCACGTGAAATTAAATATTTAGTTGACAAATAGATATTTAATTTCACTTTATTATCGTACATGACACCTTAATCCTGAGTGGGTAATGAACTTTGATTACTAACTTGAAGTTCTTTGAGGCATCAATGAGTGTGATTAAATTGATGATCAATATCTCGATGCTTTGGGAATTAAAGCGAAATAACAAGGAACATATATTCACAATATGGAATTTGTCACCTATTTAATAGGCATGATCGTGATCTCTTACAATCTGAGCTCAAAAATTCGACATTTGTTGTTGAATTCATGATGTGATGGCAATCGGATGGGACTATCAGATAGAAGATGATGATTGAGATTTATAAATATTAGAAAATGGATTTAGGCCATTTTATCCTATTTCTAGTATTTAGTTGATCAACGGGGTGACATGTAAGATCGAAAAATCAGAGGATTTAATTATTGGCTTCAGTAAACCGAAGATACGAATTCAAATGACCAAAAGAGAAAAAAATGGCAAGATCGTTGACTTTTTAAGATGGACGTTGACCAGCCACTTTCCTACCATTCCAATGCCGGAGTCATACCGAAAAATGTAATTCCATCTCAATCGACCACAACCAAGCTCACACCAAGCGGAAACATAGCCGGAAACATCGTCAATTTTGGCCCATAAAATCGAAAATCGCGCACATTTTGAGGCGCCGATTTCGAACCTTCTCCTCGGCGACGATTTCGACCACCAAACTTGACGTGCAACCACAGGTTTTGATCGTCTCTCCATGGGCTTCAATACCCAACCACCAATTTGGGCCCTTCGACTCGACTCGGCAATAATCGAAGCTTTTCCTAATATTCCTAACTTTCAATTAAACTCCAATTCCGACCCCAATACATACCCAATCCCAAAATTGACCAAACCATCTTTCAATTCTCTCCAAGACGCACAAGTTCAGCCCTCCAATCGACCCAATTGTGCCCCGGATCAAAAACCCATATTGGGGATCCGAAAAGTTGATTTTCGAACTTTGGATGCCCGTTTGACCCATAAAATGGCCGATTTGGCCTTCGTCGAAGAAGAAATATTTCTCAGGAGGTCTAAACGAGTGGCCCTAGCCCACCCACTGGGTGTTACTACCGCTCCGACAGTCACTATTCACCGGCGGTTCGCCCACACGCACCCGTATGCGGCCATAACTTCGTATTTTTCTCCATTCTCATTTTACAATGATGTCATACATCCCCGGTACTTGTTTACATCCGAACCGATCCTCAACCTTTTATTCGTCTGACACCGCTAATGTGTTGGGACTCGTTACGGAATCGGTTTATCTCAATGTGCAACATACTCCGGCCTCCACTCCTACATGCCCTCCCAAGAATGTTGTTCAAATGGCTGGAAGCACCTCCGAAAGGGCCTCTCCTAGTGAATCGATCCTCGAATCTCGGCCCATTACGCTCACTCTAATTTGAGTAACACGTTCGCTAAAGTTGTTTCAGGCAACCCCCACACTATGGATTCAGCTCCTCCCCAGGCCCCAGGTAATATTGCCTCATTTTCCAATTTGGTTTCTGGTAATACACATTCTATCCCCAAACCTGTTAGGAAAGGAGATTATTATTCAGTTACTATTGACGAAAATGCTTACCAACAACGCTTTGTCAATTTTCGTATTCTTTGATAGGGCGGGTTATTTTGGGGAAAGGTAATAAGCCATGGGCTACTATGCTTCTGCACAAAAAACTTTCTGAGCTATGGGGTATTAAGAACAACTGGAAACTAATTCCCTTGGGCAAGGGATTTTTTTGTGTGAAATTGTCTAATGCGCAGGATCGTGCTCGTGCTCAACTTCGCACCACTTGGGCGCTTAACCCGGGAACTATTCGTCTCTCTCCTCGGGGTTCCTGGATTTCAATCCTTATAAGGTGCAAACCTCGGTGGCTAGCGTTTGGGTACGCATCTTCGAGCTCGCTTTGGAATACCGGGACACCAATAACATTCTGGGATTGCCAGTCTTGGGAAATCCATTGCAAATTGATCGATGTTCGTTGGATGGTTCTGCGGGACATTTCATTCGAGTTTTGGTTGATATTGATCTTGCTAAGCCGTTGGAGGATCACATTATGGTGGAACGATTGGCAGTGCTCCTTTGTGTCAATCGGGTATGAGAAACTCCCTGAGTTTTGTTCGAGGTGTGGGATTACGGGACATTCGACAGCCTCTTGTCGTCTTAATAATACGGGCAATCTGGATACAGAAAGGCGTGCTTCTCCTGACCGGGGACGCCCCGGCGCCAACTACTCGTCCTAGTTACGTGCGAGAGACGCGATCAAGGGCACGCAGGTTTATCGTCTGTGCGGCAAAGACAAGGGTAAGGGAGTTGATGACTCAATGGAAAGATGGGTTCGGCTATGCGTGCGAGTTCTACTACCCGCGCAATAGTCACTTGCTTCTACGGATATCCACCTTAATAACACCTTTGCGGCTCTTGGTTCATCGACTCCCGGGACTGCATTCCGCAGTTGCCAGGCCGATTATCCCGCTATGGAGTCATCTCCCAAGGCTACTACTTCCAACACCGCACACGCTCTCCACTATTATGCCTCTTACGGTTCAAGATCCTTTGGGAAGCCTATTCGAGCCTTAGCCGTGCCTTCCGGGATAGCTCCTTGGACTCGCCCACATCTAGAATTCTCCGGAGTGTTACGTCGGTCCGTCGCCCCGCTTCATGACATTACTATTGAACCGGAGCGCCAAGAACCACATGAGATGGACTTTGCGGCTTCCAAGAGATGGGCGGTTATTATGCGATGAAATGGGTAACTCTCAATCGCCCGACTCGCAACGCACCACATGCCGTTTTACCATGCGATCGACATGGGCGCCACCTCCCCAGCCTCAATGAATTGCATCTTCCGAATATCCGGGGGATTGGGAACATTGCATCTCGTAATGTTCTTAAGGCTATATGTCACAAACATAAACCTTCTATTTTAGCCATTTGCGAACCTAAGGTGGACATTTCATCCATTTTGGATTCTTACTGAGTAGCTTGGGTCTCAGGTTTGTTGCTCAAAGCTTCCGGGCGAACGGGCGCCCGGATATTTGGGTCCTATGCGATGCGAGTATTTCTGTCCAAAATCAGGTTTGGTCTTCTTCTCAATGTATTATTTTGCAAGTTCAAACTGGCTCTATGGTTTTCCATGTTGGTTTTGCTCATGGCTTGTGTGATCATGTTGCTCGCCGTGCCCTTTGGTTGGATGTGAGGAATTTGGGTCTTACTGATCTCACTGTTTATTGGGGATTTCAATGATTGTGTTGGGACATCACGAGCGTTCGGCGATCTACCTTATCCCATGCTTCTTGTCGACTTGAGGACTTCTTGGAGGATGTAGGTTTATTTGCGGTGCCGACTACGGGAACTCATTTACTTGGTGCTCCCCCGAAGGCCCCTATCTCTCCTTCAGCTAAGTTGGATCGAGCCCTAGCAACCGGTCAATTCTTCTCTTTTTGGCAAGTTGTTAAGGGGCTTAGTTCTTCCTCGCATTGGCTCTGATCACCACCCTATTTTGGTTTCTTGTTCTAATCCCACTATCGTGGCTCCGTCTCCTTTCCGTTTTCAGCGCATGTGGATTCACCACGACTCTTTCCTAATATTGTGACTACTTCTTGGCGATCCCGCGCATCGCCGAATCCATTGCAACGCGTCATGTGGAAACTCAAGAGGTTGCGACAAACGATCAAGGTTTGGAATAAGGAAGTTTTTGGGGATGTTAATCGTCGGTGGATTATCGATGGAAAGGGTTCGTCGATTCAGCAGATATTGAATCCGGCGCTTTCACCGAGGCTCACAGGGATATAGAGTTGGAGGCGCATCGGCCTCGTCTCGCGTTGCTCATGCGATCGGAATTCCTTCAAATAGAAATCACGATTGGATTGGTTAAAGGATGGAGATCATAACACATCATTTTTCCATCGCCGCCGTCCATTCGAATGGGCGCTCACGGGTACAAGGTTTAATGGTTGATGGTAGTTATATAGAGGACCCTGGCTCTTGGGAATCACATTATCTCCTTCTATACGGACCTCTTCGTGGACACGGGGCAAACCACTTCGACTACACTGGTAGATCATCTTATTTCTCCGATAGTTAGCATGGTTAATAACGCACTTTTTTGACGCTATTCCTTCTTAATCAAGTGAAAGAGCGGCATTTGATATGGGTTTGGACAGGCCCCCCGGCCCGCATTTGTTTTGATGGGAGATTTTATCATCATTTTTGGGATCTCATTTACGAGGAGGTGGTGGCCGCTATCCGATATTTTTTCGTCACGCTTCCTTCCCGGCGGGTTTGAATGCCGCTTTATGGCACTCATCCCAAAACCAAGGAAGCTAATGTGGTGGAAGACTTTAGACCGATCGTGATGAGAAATTTCCTTTTAAGTTTATTACCAAGATTCTCAAGACGCGGTGGCTCGATCATCTCTTCTTACTTGTCGCCTACCCAGTTTGGCTTTATCCTGGCAGCAAATCCACGATCAGTATTGCGTTGGTCTCGGAGGGTTCAATATTTTACAGGTCGTAATGATGTCAATATGATCTTAAAGATTGACATCCCAAGACTTTTGATACTTTAATTGGGGCTTCTTGATTCACGTGTTACGCTTTTGTTTCTCCGAAGTGTTCATTCACCGGATTGAGATCATCCTTCGATCTTCCAGAATCTACGCTCTTGAATGGGCCACCAGCCGGGTTACTTCTCTTGCTTTCGAGGGGTCCGACAGGGGATCCGTTATCTCCTCTCGCTATTTTGCATCGCGGAGGACGTTACGAGTAGATTGGTCGAGGACGCGGTCAACAAGAATCTACTCCACCTTTTCGGCGCCTAATCGTGTGGTTTTCCCCTCATCCATTATGTATGCAGATGATATTGTGATTATGTGTGGGGCATCCTCGAGTAGTGCACGTGCTATTATCCGGATACTTAACCTCTATGCAGAGGCATGTTGGGTCGATTTTCAATCCTAATAAATCTAAAGCTTATTTTGGAAGACGGGTTTCCAATCATGTGTGAGGTCGTATTCGACGATCACCGGATGCATATGGGCGCATTCCCTACAGTTTACTTGGGCGCCCCCATCTTCAAGGGTGCGCCCAAAGTGGCTAGCCTCCAATCAATTTTCGACAAGATTATTTTCAAGTTCGGAAGGTGGAAAGGTTCTCGCTCTGGCCGATTCTTTGGCCGCATTTGTTTGGTGAATTCGGTGATTACCGACTCTCCTTTGTGCACACGATGATGGTATACAAGTGGCCCAGAACTTTGTTACGACAAATGGAAAAGGCTATGCGTAATTTCATCTGGACTTGCGATGTGAACTCGAAAGGATCAGTGGTGGTTAACTGGAGCAGTTGTTGCATGCCGCGGGCGGAAGGCGGTTTGGGTGTCCGATCTATTGTGGTCGCCAACAATGCTTTCCTTATGAAGTTGGGATGGGAGATTATGACTTCCAACTCTTTGGTTTACAACATCCTCCGTAGGCATTTCTTGGCTTCTGATGGATCTCCACGCCGTTCTTTCATCCCCTCTTCCATCTGGAGAGGGATTCGCCCTGGATTTCGGGTTTCTTGGAGGACTGTCGCTGGATTCCGGGATGCAATTCCGGAGTTCGATTCTGGTTGGATAATTGGTTGGGTTACATCATTGCTGATAGGATTGGGATTCCTGAGGAGTACAAACACTTATTTCGACATCGCATCTCGGATTACTTTTATGACGGGACATGGCACTTTACTTTTATCATTCATTGAGGCTTATTTGGATATGGTCCGAGATATTGTTAGAGTCCCCATCGCTCTAGCATCGCCGATATACGGGTGTGGCTTCACTCGATGATGGATGTATCACTAAATCGCTACACATTTTTGCATCCTCGCGCTCCAACGGTTCATTGGGGTTCCCGGATTTGGTCTCCTCACATTCCGAAAGACGTTCTCGATTGTGGTATGGTGGGCTATCCACAATCTTCTTGCGGTTTTAGACGTGTTGCGTTCGCGCGCTCCTTCACAGACCCTCGGTTTGCGGTCTTTGTTGTGCTAACAATGAATCATTGATCATTTATTTGTCTCATGTGGTTTTGCGAGGCCCTATGGCGGTGGATTTTTGATGCCTTTAATATCAATTACTTTAGGGCTTATAGCTTTAATGAATTTCTCGATGCATTTGATGCGTTTTCATTTCGATCGGTGGGCTTTCTCCGGCGTCGGCTATTCTTTTTTCCTAAGATTGCTCATCCGGGAAATCGAAATGACTTGACCTTCAACAACAAGACTTGGACACCGGAGGCGCCATCCTACGCCTTCGTGTCCTAATTCGAGTCATCTTCCTTAGACCGAGGTTGCATGCAAAATGATCAATAGGACCTCTTCATTCTCCGCAGACTCCATGTTCCCGGGCGCCCTAGACAAGCCCCGAAGATTGTGCAGTCACTTGGCGTAAACCTTTGTCGGATGGATCAAAGTTAACACGGACGGTAGTGCTACGGGGGCACCGGAAATCTCACACTTCCGGAGTTTTTCGCAATCTAGGGGTTTTTTCGCGGGTGCTTCGTGGAACGATGCGGTTTTGGTTTTGCTTTTGAGGCGAACTTACAAATAAGCTATGCGGGCCATCCAATACGCTTCCTCAAAGGGATGGAACCAACTATGGCCGAGTCGGACTCGGTCTATGTGGTGGACTTGTTGCGTAAGAACTCCACCGGAGTTCCTGCGCCATTTGAGTATGTGGAGATACACTCTCCACCTTCTTTCTCAAATGGATTTTGTGGTTTCGCACATCTTTAGGGAAGGAAACCAGGCAAACGGATATTCTAAGCAAGTCGTCGCGGTGGATACATGGTGGGGTTCGCCCCAACGTCCATTATTCATCCTCACTCAGGATTATGTTGGCAATCGAATTATAGGTTTGTTCCTTAGTGCGTCGCATTTTTGGTCTTGTCGGCTTTTGGGACGCTTTTATCATGGGGGGGTACTCTTTTTCCTTCCAGGGGTTTTTCCCACATGGGTGGGTTTTACCTTGGAAGGTTTTAACGAGGCCCCAACCATTCAGCCATATGGCCGGCTTGTGACCATTTCGTTATTTTCTTTTGACTTTGTTATCAGGCTTTACTTTGGTTACCTGATCGACTGTGATCGAATACTCTTTTCATTTTTATATATATTTCGCATTTATTAAAAAAAAATTATTGGCTTCAGTAATTTCAATTAGATTAAGACTGCAATCTTATTCCTTTAATGGAGTGGAATAAGATTAATAAATTATTTTTATTGATCAAGAGTTGATTGAATCAAACTTAATTTTTATTGTAGCTTAGTCTAATTGAGTCCGATCAGGTCCCTTTGGTGGCTCTAGAAAAAGAACCGTAATAAATTATAAGGGTTATAGTTTATTAGTGCAGTGTATTTAATTAAGTGGACTGATTGAGATAATTTTGGAAAGAAGATAAATCATATGATTTGTCAATCAATATGATTTGATTTGTCAATCAAAATATTACCTAAAGTAATACTTTTCTTTTGGCAAAGGTTTCCATAGTTAATTATTTCTTATTCCTACTTAATAACATCTAATGATTATTTTGTGCCCACACACACAAGAAAGATTTTGACTGCACTTCTTGAGTTCTTGGAGAACACCGAAGAAGGCTTGAGGGTTTGGAGCTTGGAATTTCTGCAAAAGATTTTTGAAAGCACGCTACAAGGGCAATTTCTTTTTCTTTCTTGTTGTACAAATTAATTAATTCATGTTAATACACATTATGATTCAAGATCATACTCCGTATTGCTCGGATGACATAAAATTTATTTTTGTGATTGAGCAATTCCGTTCCGGGCAACACCCATGTCAAGGTTCGAGTGCTTGCAGAAGACAAACCTCAATATCGAACGTGTAAAAATAAAATTGCTACAAATGTATTATGAGTGTGCTCCCAAGATATGCACTTTCTCTATGTATTACCAGGATGGGAAGGATCAACAGCTGATGGTAGAGTGTTAAGAGATGCAATAAGTAGGAGAAATGGGTTAGTGATTCCTCGTGGTAAGATTCATAAATCTTGAAAAAAATGTAAATAAATATCATATGAATAGCTTAAACTAACTCATGATTATTAAATAATTTCAAAGGTACATATTATCTTGTGGATGTTGGGTATACAAATGGTGAAGGGTTTCTTGCACCATTTTGAGGTCAAATATATCATTTGAATGATTGGAGTGATAGACACCAACCTACCACTCGCCGAAGAATTCTTTAATATGAAGCATTCTTCTTAGAAACAAAATAGAGAGGTTGTTTTGCTTGATAAAGAGTCGTTGGGGAATCCTGAGAAGTCGTTGCTCATACTATCCAATAAAAATTCAAAATCGCATCATCATGACATGTTGTTTACTTCACAATTATATAAGGCAAGAAACGGGTGGCGATGATGATGATGATGATGATGATGATGATGATGATGATATATACAAGATGAAGAAGGAAGGCAACACCAAAATAATAACGAAATTGATGAGAATGAAGAACATGTTACTACGATTGAACCTTCTAATGAATGGACAACTTTTAGAAAAGATCTTGCAACTGACATGTTCAACACTTGGAGAGCTCATAGAAATTCTAGACAACTTCTTGTGTTTTTCAGTCAAAGGTTTTTAATTTAATATTTTATTGATGATTCTTGTATTATTTTTGTAAATGAAATCTGATTGGTGTACTTAAATAACATGGATGTTCTGACAGTTTTTTTAATCGTTATTGATTTAGCTACTTTACGCCTTTAGTTTACACTGATCATGTCATAATATTTTTTAAATATTTGTATTGATCTAGTTATTATTTATTGTCATTTGTATATCTATATCTGTGTTCTAAAGAATGGAAACAACGCAAGATACAAGAGGCCATGGTAAGAACAAGAGAAAATGGAAGCATGAGGAAGACAGGAGGCTTGTTGAGACACTTCTTGATATGGTGAATCTTGGCATGTATAAAGCTGAAAATGGTTTTAAACCTGGCTACTTGAACTATGTTGAAGACAAGATGCAAACCTCTTTGCCTAACTCTGGTCTAAAGGCTAAACCACATATTGAGTCGAGAATTAAGACCTTAAAGAGAGATTTTCATATTGTGTATGACATGCTAAATGGCCCCAATACAAGTGGTTTTGGTATGGATCCGATCAAGAAATGTATCACAAATTTGAAAAGGTCAGTATGGGATTCATATCTTCAGGTTTGCATATATAACTAGTTAAATATATGCTCATGTTAAATATAATATAATTATATGAAAAACTTATATTGAGATTTAACTTTTTGCAGAGTCATCCTACACATGCAAGTTGGCAAAATAAACCATTCCCATTTTATGATGATGTGATTACCATTTTTTGAAAAGATCGTGCAACATGAATAAATGCTGAAGGTCCTACTGATATGACGGAGGAGATACAAAGAGAAGAAGCCAATAATGATACTAATAATGGTGTTGAGCCAACAAATGGAGATGGTCTTGACGACTTAGATGCTTCTATTTCATTTTCTCCTTTGCAATCTCAACGATCTGAAGTGAGTCACAATCAAAAGAAAAGAAAGAGAAGTGTTGATAACTTGACGATTATGGCAGATATCAAAGAAGTAGCTTCAATTATTGGAAGTGAAATTGCAAAAGCTAGTCAAGTTTTTGGAAAAGCTATTGGAGCTGATGCTGAAATTTCAGAAAAGAGACAAAATATTGATTCTGAGATAAGGAGATCCCCAATCTTACTATAGGGGAAATTATCAAAGCGGTGTGCCATATAGGTCAATCGCATGAGTTAACCGACGTATTTTTTTGCGTGACTGGAGACGGAAGAGAACAGTTAGTTAAAGTTATTCTACGTGGTGATATTTGAAGTTTTTTCTCTCTACATAAGTATTTATAATAGTTTGTTAATTATTAAAAATATTGCAGCTCTTTCATTTTTGGCAAATAAGACATTGATAAATGTGTTGGTTATTTAAATATTTAATTGGATCTTTTGGTTGTTATGGCTTGTATCTTTATTTTCCTACAATTTGTAATTATCCTTTAGCTTATAATATCATCACGTCTCAAATAGATACATAGTCAGATATTAAATATGCCATGAACAGTCGTCTCAAAAACAAATATGCCATGAACAGAGTAAGATGAAACATGTAGACTCATGATACTTTCAATGGCTCTTTGACATTCTGGAATCTCATATACCAATATGAATGTGTTGTTTATAATCTCCTAAAGCAATTTTCATCAAAACTTTAAGTTTACCGTTTCCAATAATACAATTTGTTAAATCATCTAAATAAGTTGTCTGTGCTTTTTTAAAGATTATTAATAATTTAATGAAAAAGTTAAAAATATAGTTAAAACAATTTTTCACAAAAACAATTTTTTCACAAAATTCTACTAAAGGGTAATTTTGTCATTGAAAAAATTTCATTACATTCCCATTATTTTTTAACTTACCAATCATGAGATTGTAATCAAATCAGGATTAACTATTTCATTCCTTTCTCATTCCTTGTTGATACCAATCATAAGAAAATGTATACTTGTATCATTCCATTTTCTTTGTTATTACATTCCTAAACTCATCCCATTACATCATACCAATCATGCCGTTAGAGTTTGACTATTGGTTATCCACACATTTACCGATATTTAAATCTATCTTTGCACTGGAAAAAAAACATCTCTCGATGACTTGGAAAAATGATGTTGGTCGATTGGGGCCTGATTCTTTATTGGTTACTTTTAGTTTCGGGTATAGTCCATCATTCCAATTAACTGATATTATTACCCTCAAGGAGTTGACATTATGAATTTTTATTAGTTAGGGAGTGATTGCTTGAAATTTCGTTTTGCTTATTTTTACTTTTAGAGTTAGTAGTATGAAAATTTTATTTTAAAAAATGAGAATGAATTTTGAGAGGTGTAATTGGATATAAGATGAAAATGTGATGATGGTTTTTAGTATAATAATGATTGGATGTGATTGGTGATTTGAAAAATAAGAGAGAGTGAATAGTGTATTTGTGATATGATTATATAATAATGATAGTTGATGTGATATTTTTTTGTTTAAATTATAAATTGATGTGATTAATGATTTGAAAAGTGAGAAAAGTGAATAGTGTATTTTTTGAAAATTTTCACAAACAAGCACACTTTTGTGAAAAAAATTGTCCGAAAAGTGGAAGAGATGAAAATTAATCCACAAGCAAGCACTCCTTTAGTGTCTTTGTCTCTCCCAATCGGAAGTAGATTTCTTGTTCTGCTTTTGGAATTTCACTTTCTATTTCACTATTTGGTGGATGCATGTATACATTTCAAATCAACATGACATGTTTATTTTATAAACATGTGTCCATCATCCAAGTAGTGAAATAGGAAGTGGAACACCAAATTTGTTTTCCTCTAAATCACACACTAGGCATGGCAATTTTGACCCGACCTGTGGGTACTCGCCCTGGCCTATCCCGTGACCCGCCACGAGTCAAGTTTGCGTATTACTTCTGCCCCGCGAGTACCCGCTCCGCCTATATTTTTTTAATACATTTAATATATATTTTGCATATATAATATATATTATAATATAATTTTTATTTTTTAATACTATATCTAACATTTATAAAAAATAATAGAATTTTTACACTAAACCCTCTGTACTATTCGCATTTATATATTTTACCATATAAATTATTTTTTGTTACACTTTACAATAAGAACTACGTGAATTTTTGCACTTTACCCTATATGGACAATCTTTTATTTTTATTTTTTAATAAATACAAAATATAATTAAAGAGGAAAATGAAGTGCGCTGTTTACAAGCCAATCAACTAGCTTTATAATAGGGGTCTCATGAAAGTACCCATAAAAGAAACAAAAATAACTTAAAATCCCAATTTAAATGATGGACGTCTATTTCTAGAATATTATTTGAATGACAATGTGATTTGTTTTTTTAGCACGTGCTCGAATATTATCGTCTTGATGATATGATGTATCCTGTGTAATATCGGCCCAAGATCCTCGAGCCACAATTGTCATAGTATTCATAGCTTCTGAGGAATCACATGAGTGGAAGACAAACGGAGTAGTTGAGGAGTCGCCTAGCTTGGCCTTTGAAGCATCTAACTTGTTTTGTTCTTCTTAGTCGGCCATATTCGACCATCTTTTTCTTGCCGATACTGCCATCGCCTTAAAAGTCTTCGAGGGTTCACTTGTCTGCAACACCCTTGTATCAGTAGAAACCACCATATTCCGAGCGTCTGTTTCAACTCCATGCGAACCTGGCTTGTAAAAAAAACCATAGTACGGTCCTTGTTAATGTTTACTTGCTCATGACCCTTCGAATCCCCATGGACTTGATCCTGCCACTTCCCCATTTTATCACCTACGACATGTGATTCCTTCGGTACGTCAACCTGATCGTGCATGGCCTCCACATTAGTTTCCAAGACATCAAAAGAATTTTTGATTGAGATCCCCGAATTTTATTTTTCTTAAAATAATGACAATAATTCATTATGGTTATTAGGCATATCATATTATCGTATGTAAAATTAACAATTTTATAAATTCATACCTAGTTTTAACGAAATGTAGCTAGGTATTCCTAGTCGATTTTTGAGTTGCTCGTCACACGTAGAGTTTTACGACCACTCAACCTTAAGAGGTATCACAATTATTCGTACCAACAATACAGAAAAAAGCAAAAAATTACAACAAGAAAAATTTACCGCTAACTTTAGACATTAGCGCCCAATCTTAAGTATTCATCATTAAGCAAGTAAAAAAACAAACAATATAATTTTAGTCAATTAGCGATGAAATATTCGTCACTAACTAGAAATGTTCAACTACATTATATTCAAACAATGTATGAATTTAAGAGATTATTAATTTTTTTATACGGAAACATGATGGTTTGGATATGATTGTAATGAACTATTTTTATTATTTTAAGAAAAATAAAATTTTAGGGGTAAAAATATCTATATAGGTAAAATGCAAAAAATTACATATTTCATATGATAAAGTGTAACGGGAAATAATTTATATGATAAAGTGTAAAAACGCGAATAGTATGGGAGCTTAATATAATTTTCTATTTTCATTTATAGTGTAATAACTTTTATTTAGATACACAATCCACAGTCAGTCTTTCTTCTTCATTTAATGCTACCACTTACAAACCATACGATGAATTTAGTCTAAAAAATATGAAAAGTTAAGTGAACTATCTATTTATTCAATTTCTTCTAAAACAAATTCAAACTTAATATCAAGAATAATGAAAGCCAATGCCCTTCAAGTTTCATCACTTTTTCTTAAATGGGATGATTACGAAAAATGTCCTTGAGATTTTGATTAATAACAAAACAACTCTCAGATATTTGAAAATTACAAAAATCCCTTGAAATTTAATTTTGTGTTAAATATAAGTAGATAATTGTAATATTTTTACAAATGTAAGTGGTGTCAAATATTGTTGCTTTTGAAGAGGGTAAAATGTAATACAATATCAAAACTTCAGCGTTGTTTTTTTTTTTTTTGGTAATTTCAAAACCTTTTGTTTTTTTGTAATTAACCCAAACCTTAGGGTAGTTTTTGTAATTATCCCTTCTTAAATTATAGTCTCTCTTTTTTATACAACACTCCTGTTTTCACGCTAATCTCTTAAATATCAAAATTTCAACTAGGATTTACAATAAAATACTCAAAGTGCGACAATTGAGCAAAAAATGAAAAAATAAAATAGATGTTGAAGATTTTTCCCTGCATTATTAAAAAAAAAATGAACTCCATCTCTGAAGACTCCCACTACCCTTGTCCACCTCCGATCTATGTGCACTTGGGGGTACAATCTGTACTCCCAAACTAAAAAGATCCAACAATATTCTTTAGTAAAAAAAAATTAATAATAAATTTGTACCCCTATTTTACAAAAAGAATTAGAAAATCCAAATAAAACAATACAAATCCCCACAATAAAATTTCAAAATTTAAAGATTAAGTTAACAACTTAAATCAATAAATAAACTATGGCAAACGTCAAAACCTACAAAACTAATAAAACTAACAAAATAACAAAAATCTAATAATATCAATAATGTTACCAAAAATGTGTTTCGATGTCTCTTATTTTCTTAATTATTACCTAATGATTTCTTTTATATATTTTGTATTAATTTTTCATGTACGGTTACATGATCATCTTTTACAAAATTTTAAACAAATTTTGTTCTATGAGTTTAAATATTAAACAATATTTTTATGAAGATTTTTTTTTTAAAATCTATCGTCCCCCATTTCAAAAATCCTGATCCGCCACGCCCTTGTCCTAGAGCTTTGTGGAAGATATGAATCGAAATCCTCTTCCACCCTATTATCGTGAGATTCGAACCTCCACGCTGAAACAAACAACACGTCACTCAAATCCTTTACTGGGGTTTTTATGCCCGAGACTTCTTCCCTACATTATTCATTCCACATACTTAAGCTCAATAAGCAAAAATTTCTTCCCCAAATTATCATTCCACATACTAAAGCTCAATAAGCAAAAGTTTCTTCTCCAAATTAGTGGGAGAAAGCCAATAACCTTCTAATGTGAATGGTAGACTATTAAAATTTAAAACCCTTTAGAAGACTTAAAAAGACAAAATACAAGAATTGAACTTTATCCAAACACAAGGACTCTCCATCATCATTCATCACAACACATACTTTACGGACAATTCATTTTGTTCTGTCTTTTTGCGGTTAAGACCATCAGAACCGTTGGTTTATGGGTTCTGAAACTAAACTGCTCTGCTCCCCTACAGTTTGCTTACAGGAGTTTCTGCAGCTGCATAGAAGCAAACCTGAAAAACTAAACAAAAAAAAAAAGACATTCTCAATTTTTTCTTTTCATCAGGTAAATGTGCTTATTTGTTCAATTTTTTTCCCTGCTGCTGCTTCTTGGAATATAATTCTGCTAGTTTCTTTCTCCATTTATAAAATAATTTTCACTTGTGTATTTATGTGTTGAATTGTTTTGACTGGTAATTTTCTTGAGTCTCTTGAATTCTGTTTTCTACAACATTGTTATGCTGAAAATCTTGACAAAAATCAATTTTTTTTTAAGTCTGTTTTAGACCTAAATGATAGAAAATGAGAAAGTGGACATAAAACTACTACTATATATCTTCTTTTGCATAATCAATGAAAGTTGCAGATATATGGAATTATGAGGTCTTAGATCAAACTTAAGCAATATTTATTCCTTTTAGAGTACTTGGGCTATGAAAATCTTTAGTTTTGACCTATTGCTCTAAATAACGTTTTTGATCTGCAGATGTGAAGCAACATTTTGTATTGTATGTGAACAATTGACATGACTACTCTATCTCTAATATCTGGGAATTGTGGGAGAGGAAGGGGAGAGGATAATAATGGTTCAGGATTTAAATCAACTTCACATTTCACAAATGAGTTTTTGTCCAGTGATACTCATGGGAAATTGTTGCGAAATTTAAACGTTATACGGTTGAAGGATTATTTGGAATGTTCAAGGCAAGGAAATGGGAAAAATTTTCGTGTTATCGCGAGAGTTAGAAAGGGTAAGAAACATGATTATCCGTGGCCGGATGATGTTGATCCTAATAGCAAGGCACCATTAGCTTATCTTTCACACTTCAAGCCTCTTGAAGAGAAACCTAAACCTGTAACACTTGCTTTCGAGAAGCCATTGATTGATTTGGAGCAAAAGATCATAGAGGTTAAATACTTGGTTTTTCTTTTTAATGATTTTATTACTTTGCTAAGAAAAAAATCAAAATCCTTGCTTGTTACAACATAATTATATAATGCTGCTCTGTTTTATGTTTGTGTACAGGTTCAAAGAATGGCTGATGATACTGGATTAGATTTCACTGACCAGATTAATGCTTTAGAAATGAAGTATGAACAGGTAAATATGAAAAATATTTCATATTTAAAGTTCACATTGAAGTGAGAACTTGATAAATTGGTTTTTCCCTATGAAATAACATCATAAATCAGTTCTTATATTTAGCATGGCTGAGAGATGTCTGCTATAGAGGTTCTTGGTTGTATAAAAGCTTGAGCTACAAACTAGGATTTTGGAATAATAAAAAATGTGGTAATTTAACTTAAGAATCAAATGAGACACTAATTTCCTTCCTTTAAGGTTTAAATTGTACCATTTATATATTATAATTACTGTATTTTAACTGAAGCTTCACATGACTGATCATTGTGTACAAACATTTCCAGTTCTACTTATATCTAGATCTATTTGAGTGTTTCAAGTTTAAGTGTTCTAGCATTGTTTCAGGCTCTTAAGGATTTATACACACATTTGACTCCGATCCAACGACTAAACATTGCTCGACATCCAAACAGACCTACCGTACTTGATCATATTTTAAACATCACAGAGAAGGTATATCTTACAACATTTTACAAGTGTTTCTTCTATAAATGATGGGGTTTTGCTGATTTTTTGTTTTTTTTTTTAAAAAAAAAGTGGGTGGAGCTCCATGGAGATCGTGCCGGGTATGACGATCCAGCAATTGTGACTGGTATAGGAAGCATAGAGGGCCGAAGCTACATGTTCATAGGCCATCAAAAAGGAAGGAACACAAAGGAAAACATCATGCGCAACTTTGCTATGCCAACTCCTCATGGGTACGTTTTTGGACGCTTTTGGAGTAGATAAAAACTTTTTGTCCAAGTTTGTCCATTTCAAAGCAAAGTTATTGGGGAGTCGAGTGTTTGCAAAAACGTGTGCTTTTAGAAGAAGTTATTTATTGGAGAGCGAGAAGCAAAAAGTAGTTGGGAATCAAAATTTAGTAGTGTTTGCAAATAGAAGCTAAAAGTTGAATAAGTTAAAAGAGAGTGTTGGTAAATAAGTTCTAAAAGTGTTTTATTTGTGAGTAGAAATAAAACCGTAAGCGAGAATAAAAAATCGAATGTTTTGGGTTCGATTAAATTATGCATAATCGTGACGAGATGTTGATATTGAGAAATACTAAAAATACTTTTTTGTAGCAATCACTTATTTTAACTGTTTGCAAACACTCCTTACCTCATGATTTTATTCTTTTATTATCATCCTGAAGGTTTCATGCTATTCGAAAGAAACTCGCCAATTTGTGAGGCCGTGTTATTTAAAAATAGTGTTAGCATGCATAGCTATTTTATATTTTCCTGTGAGTCACACTATGAAATTTATTATTTGCGATTATAGAAAGGCTCGAGAATGATGAAATATCTTTGATCATCACGGGTTTCCAATCATTACATTTGTAGACACTCCTGGGGCTTTCGGGATCCAAATCCGGAACTAGGACAGGAATAACTAGGATTAATTTGATGACAACATTTGGCCTTAGATTAAAGTTTTTCAGAATGACCCATAACATTGACTTCTTTTAGGGTGAAGCAATAGCCTACAATTTGAGGACAATGTTTGGCCTTAAAGTTCCAATTATCACAATAGTAATCGGTGAAGGTGGTTCAGGCGGTGCTCTTGCAATCGCTTGTGCCAACAAATTGTTGATGCTCGAAAACGCAATTCTATGTTGCAAGGTGAAATTTTGTACTAGTTATTTTCTAAAAGTTGAAGAAACACAATAATGACCAAAGAAAACTGCATAAATTTGAACTATAAGTTTGAGATATTGAGCTAAGACTATTACATAGTTGCATTTTTCTTCTCATTTTTTATGTTCATTAGATTTCCAACTAACTCTATACTTCTCTTGTCATAGTCCTGAAGCTTGTCTTTGCAATATTGTGGAAATCATCCCAGGCAACTCTAAGGTATATATGATGAGACAAAATGACAAATTTTTTTGGAATAAAAAGCTTTAACAAACCTTCTGTGTGCCATTGATTAGGCAAACTGAAAACGAGGATTACGGCTCAAGAACATTACAAGTCAAGATAGCGGATGGTATCATTCCCCGTAAGCACACTGATCTTATTATCTATTGGCTTTAGCTTTTTGGGTAATGAGAGAAAGTAAAGTTAGATGGAACAAGAAAATTTATAGTCATATCTAAAATTCAAACTTAATAAATTCTGTGTTCTTAAGTACTTTCGAATTTAAGTGGCGGGGTAAGTAACTTTTGTTATATCTCATTCAGACTAACTTATATCGGGGATTTTATCTTGAACCTAAGCCAATACATTGTATTTATTGACAAATTTTCACCAATTTGCATTCAAAGAAATGTTGTTCCTAATTTATATCCATTTTCTTGGTGTGATTTGTTTGTTCAATGTTTCAGAACCTCTTGGTGGTGCACATGTCGACCGCTTTATGGACATCTCTGAGGATTAAAGATGCTATACTCCAGCAAATGGAGGTAAATCCTTTGAAGTTCTTGTCCAAATTAATATTAAAGTCTGCCTTATCCAAGTGGGAAGATTAACTGTACGAGAATCCATATACAATGAAGGAATCAAGTACAGAAAACTAAGGAAAAATCATGGTTGTTAAGTACCTAAAAGCAAACAGAAAAGAGAGAGATCTCAGTGACATTAGTCCTAAAATATGGGAGTGTTTTCAAAACATTTGCTTTTAAAAGAAGTGATTTATTATTAGAAGTGAAAAGTAGTTGCCAATCGAAATGCCAAATTGGTAGTGTTTGCAAATAGAAGCTGAAAGTTGATTCGATTAATAGAAAGTGTTTGGTGGATTAGGTTGTAAAAGTGATTTTACATATCTCAAAATGAAACCGAGAAGCGAGAATCAAATCTAGTGCACCCCTCCCCATGTTTTTAGATTCTCGATTAAATTACGAGTTGACATTTCAAAACACTAAAGACTACATTTTTCACCAAAAGTGACAATCACTTTTTTAAGTGTTTGTTAACACTCCCTATATTTTCTCGCTCCCCAATGAATCCATTTAGTAAACCTTGAAATCCATTGCATTTTCCGTATGTCAAGTTTCCATTTTGATCCGAGGAATTGACAAGAATGAATACGAAAGAGCTACTTCGACACCGAATGCTCAAATTCCGAACAATTGGACTCAATGATTCAAAGAGGGCTCGAGGTGGAACCCGAAAGAAAACGTAACATGAAATCATCTCGAGGTAAATGCACCAAAGTTTGCCGACATAGAATCTGAGATCGAAGATCTCAAGAAAACGATACTTGAGGCAAAGGGACCATCCGATCCAATCACCAACCAAAAACTTGAGAAGCTTGAGGAAGATCTTGACCAGAAATGACCAAGGCATTTATTTCAATGGGCTTGATTGATCGGATCGAATCTCTTAACTTAGAGCTAGCTAGAGCCCTAATCCGATCAAGCCTTAAACCAAAATCAAGGAAAAAGCAGATAAAATAGTACAGGAGTTTAAGAGAAATCTGTCACGCCTGGTGCCTATCTTGGATTAAAGCAAAAGCTCCAAACTTTGGACATGGTTAGTAGGCTTCTTGAAATGAAAGAGAATAGTGAAAAGTTGAAAAGTGAACTTAATCGAAGCTTTCGGCGAAATAAAAGCCAAAATGGATGCTTTGAGGATTGCTAAGGAGAAGTTATCAAGAGGGGATCCGTTAGACGAATATCTTGCAAAGGAAGTTGAAGATGCTAAGGAAGAGCTTGAGGAGGTTCTAAGATCGGCCAACTTGCGGGTTGTCGGAAGGGCAAAAAGGAAAACTTAAATATGCCACCTGAGTTGAGAGAAGAAATGGTGAAGGTAAACAAAGAGATTAAGCGAGAAATTGAGAAGGTTATAGATGAAAAAGGACTTAGTTGGAAAATTGATGAGCTGAAAACGAAGCTATGAAAGATTCTACTTCAGACAAAGTGAAAAAGCTGGAAGCAGAAATTAAGGAAGTAATTATCGATGCTCTTAGTGCTAGCCCACTTAAAGAGAGGCTCGAGAACTTAACGCTGCAGCCAAAAACATTGGCGTGGATAACGGCAGGTTGTGAGAAAACTCGAGACAGGTTGGGCAAAATGCGAGTATAAATATGTATATTTCTTACATCGTATCGATGTTGAGGTTGACACGGACAATCTTGTGACTTAACTAGGATCAATTCTTGTTTGAGTGTTGCTGTTTAAAAAATTTTGATTCAACATGAATGTTTATTTTATAATGTGTAGACTTTCCTTGCTTCATTTTGCTGCATGCTATAGATATCGGGTTGCATAATTTTGTTGGATTGCTTGAGCAAGATTTGATTTTGACAATAATAATTAATACCCTCAAGTAGAGATGCCACTCACAGATTTATGTGAAATCATTCATTATAATCGCCCCCCCCTCTCCAACAAATTCCATTAATCTCTCAATCTCCCGCCCCAACACAATCTCATTCTAATCGTGTCCCTTCTAGCCCATTCCTCGTTCAAGTACCTATGACTCTCGACACCCCAACCCAAAAACTCGCTAGAAAATTCACTACTCTCCAGAAACAATCTATCTCAAAATCTCTCTCTAAATATACCCTTCATACAAACTAACAAAATGGAAACTCCAAGTTGATGGTTTTCTTCATGAAGAATTAGAATCTATTTCGGTTGAGGTCATCAACAAGAAATAGGGGATCGAACGATTTGGATCCTTCTTTAATGCGGATGACACTAATAGCCGACGGCGTTTGGCGAGACCTACTCCGCCAATCGCTATGAATATCATAAGTTAGAACTGTAGAGGGCTTGGGAACCCCGTCATTCATTAATGCGCGCCTTTGTGCGCGCTAAGCATCTCGATGTTGTATTTATTTGTGAGACAAAATGCAATGTCTTAGAACTATATAAACTCAACAATCCCTTGGATTTTTTGGCAATATTGTCCCTCCTAATGGGTAGGTTGGGGTACTTGCTCTCTTGTGGAAAAAATCATTCTCAGTTACTTTGCGCTCTTACTTTGCGCTCCTTTTGCGACCGTTTCATTGATGTGGACATTCTTTGCGGTACCCAATCTATCAGAGTCACGGTTATTTATGGTCAACCGGTAGTTTCTTTCCATAAACAATTTTGGCAATTTTCAAAGCACAGAAAAGCTCTCCCGATATGCCGTGGATATGTTTCGGAGATTTTAATGAGGTTCTTTTTCAAAATGAGTTCGAGGCGAGGACCTCGGTGCTCGAGCTAACGGCAAAAACCGCATTCCGAGAGGCTTTACAATTTTGTGACTTGCAAGATATGGGTTTCCCTGGAGAGTGTTTCACATGGAATCCCTTTACTGTTTCCCCATTCATGCAAAGAGCCAGGCTAGACCGCATCACGTGTAATCAAGCTTGCCGCTCCATTTTTCCCACTTGGTGAGCCGAAAATATTCACCCTTCCTCTTTGGATCACGCCTTTCTTTCAGTACTCTTATCCCACCACCCACCTCGCCATTTTCCGCCTGGAAAAAACATGAAGCCATTTCGAGCCTTCTATGATGCTGTTGATCTCAGTTTTGTGGAAATCTAAGTTGATGTTCTTTGCATTATTTTGGTCGCTAATTACAACGCCCTTTTTCCAACTTCCTATGCAGCTCTTATTGAGGACATTCGGTTCACCAAAACATAATTATTCCCCGCGGGTATCTTTTGGACTAGTCAGAACAACAACTTCATAACCCATCATTTTGCTTTCTTTGCTAAGAACATGTGATTAGAAAGTTATACTTGGGTGTCCCAAGCTCTCTTAGTCACTCATTGTTGGATGATTTCCAGCACCTCTAATATTAATTTTATTGCTCTGGCTTTCCAAAAAAAAAAGATAAGTAATCAAATAATCAGAGGCTTAAATTTACAACTTGGATATTGATAATCACATTCAACACAATCAACTTAAACGATAGGGGAAGTAAGGTTGTGTTATGAATCTACAAGTAATTAATCACTTTCCTATCTCAGCTGGAGTTGGATTTCCTCGGCGGGGATGTATTGAGCAGTTCTAGGGTTAACGAATGGTGCTCGTGTGCAGAGTGTGTGCTCAAAACATGAAAAATGCAGAGAAGAGAAATTAGAGAGAAGAAGATTTAGAAATTGATATTAATTCTCCATTGCCCCCTTTACAACTCTATCACCTAAATTAATAGCTCAAATTTGATCCAACGACCTGGTAACGATTTCTAACTGTTCTAACTAACAATTCAACTAGATTTACAACTGATTCCTCTAATCTGAACGACGTCGCTGTGATAGTTGGAATGGTGTCGTTTAGCTTTTATTGAAACGGTGTCGTCTGGAAACTATGCTTTGCACGTCTTTTATATATCAAAAATGTGTTTCTTCCTCATGTGTGTGTATATGACACTACCCCCCTTAAGACCAGGCTTGTCCTCAAGACTGGAGGTGGGGAAACTGGCGAGTGATTGTGTCGTAGTCCTCCCATGTAGACTCTGAATCGGGGAGATGGGACCAACGAACGAGAATTTGTGGAACGGCAACATTATTGCGTTTGAGGAGGAGGCGAGCAAGAATGTTCAAAGGGCAGAGAATAACTTTTCCGTCATCGTCAAATGAAGGGAGTGTTGGAGAAACATTGTCAGTTGTCCCACCCTTGTTTTAGTATGGAAACATGGAATACCAGATGTGTTTTGGAATGAGCAGGAAGTTGAAGCTTGTAGGCAACTGGCCCTATGGCTTCTATGACTTTGAAAAGGGCCTGCAAACTTAGGACTTAATTTCCAAAGCTTGCTCTTGTGAAGTGAAAGTGATATGATTTCAACATTAAGTAAACCCAATCGCCCACATGAAATTGTCGATCTTTGCGATGTTTATCCCCTGTTGTCTTCATTCGATGTTGAGCTTGCTGCACATGTGTAGTGAGATGATGTTGAATAGCTTGTCTATCCTATAGCAATGCCTCCACCCCTACCACTATCGACTGAAGATATGGTCCCAAAGCGAGGTGATGAGGCTTGTAACCATATAAGGCCTCAAATGGCGTCATTGCAATGGATGTATGAAAGTTGGTATTGTACCAAAATTCAGCCATAGCTAGCCAATGAACCCAATGCCTTGGAGAAGAGTTTCACATACATCGGAGATAACTCTTGAGACACTGATTCACCATCTCACTTTGGTCGTCCGTCTGTGGGTGGTAACCTATGCTATGTTTTGTTGAACACCTAAGAGTCGGAAGAGTTGTTGCTAAAAGTGGCTCGTGAAGATTTTATCCCTTTCAAACACAATCTTTGCTAAAGGCAATCCGTGAAGCTTATAAATTGTATCAAGAAATGTGTGTACAAATTGTGATGCGGTGAATAGGTGGTGTAAAGCAAAGAAATGTGCGTATTTAGTTAACCTATCTACAATCACCCAAATATCATTCTTGCCCCCAGAAAGAGGAAGTTGTTCAATAAAATCCATGGTAAGGTGCATCCAAGCTCCCTTTAACACAAGAAGAGGATTCAACAACCCAGACAGACCTTTATTTTCATGCTTATGCAGTTGGCAGACATCACATTGAGAGACAAAAGTATGAACCAAGGAGCGAAGGCCTGGCCACAGGAATATAGCTTGCACTCGTTGAACTGTGGCTTGTTCACCAGAATGCTCTCCTAAACACGATGAGTGCATGTACTCACTCACTCTCTTCCTTAAATCAGTAGCTGAGCCCACGTACAATTTGCCTTAAATCTCAAAATACCCCCTCGATAGGGAAAAAAAGATTATAGGGAAAAGTGATCTTGCCGCGATGATGGCTTCCTGAGCGATTCATCCCCTTCATGGTGAGTTGAAGTTCATTAATCCACAACATAGTTAGATCGGTACAATGGGCCTCCTCCAAATCTCTTCTTGAAAGTGCATCAACTACTTTATCTCAACACCTTTTTATATTCAAACCTATAATAAAACCCCGATAGCGTGGTTAAATACTTCTCTTTGCAGCAAAGGGTGGATATTTTTGCTCCAAAAGGTACTTTAAGTTTGTTTTGATAAGATTTGATGACAAATTGCCCCTGAATCAAATAAGATCTCCATTTTTTCGATAACAAAATAGCGAAAAACTCCTTCTCATACACCGATATGCCCATATTTTTGGGACGAGGATTACTATATAGCGAAAAGGGTGATGGTCTTGCGGTAGAACAACTCCCAACCCATAATAACACGCATCGGTCTCTATCACAAAAGGTTTATTATAGTCGAGGCAATTGAAGTACAAATAGATAAGGTCATAGCTTGCTTCAAGTGTTGAAAGCTTTGTATGGGTCCCTCATGCCATTTAAACTGACCTTTCCTTGTTAATCTGTAAGACTCTTGGCAGTGAGACCATATTGTCTTATGAATTTTCTGTAATACCCGGTCGAACCCAAGAACCCTCTCAAAGCCTTTACTATTTGGGTTGATCCGCAGCTACACCCTCCCCACTTATAATATACCCCAAATAATCAAGCTGATGTTGCCCAAAAACATATTTGGATGCCTTTGCAAAAAGTTGGTTTTGTAGCAAAAGTTTAAAGACACTATGTAAATGATTATAGTGCTCCTCCATAGTGGGATTGTATCTTAGAATATCATAAAAATACGAGCACAAACTGCCTGAGATGAGGACTGAAAACATGGTTCATGAGAGCTTGAAATGTGGTTGGGGCATTAGTTAATCCGAACGACATAACTTTAAACTGATGTAAGCTGACCGCGATAACAAAGGCAATTTTGTGTATATCAGTAGGATGCAGTCTAATTTGATGATATCCCGCCCTTAAATCGATTTTGGAAAACACTTTGGCCTGCCCCAACTCATCTAGTAGGTCATCTATTAGAGGGATCGGAAAGTTGTCCTTGATAGTTAAAGAATTCAATTTTCTCGTCAATACAAATTCTCCACATACCATCCTTTTTTAACAAGGCGACGAGAATCCATGGGCAAAAGACCCGATGAATGATGCGCCATTGGCGGTGGCGAGGGCTCGAGCAAGAAAGTTCAAGAAGCACTCAACGGTTGATTCAAGTCATTCAAAATGAGATCGAGGAGTGCATTGCCGATGGGAGAAGATGTTCGGGTGGTCCAGTTGATTCGCATCATCAACGTTCAAGAGTCCTCCTTAGACTGAGCAAGTGAAAGATGCCACAAAATACTAGTCCTTTTCATCTTGAAGACCGTGTAATCAAGTTCTCAATAGTGTCTTGTATTCTTTTATCATAGTTAGTCGTAATTTGAGTTGTTTTGAGTCATTTTGATGCTTTGGAGGCCAAATAAATCTTTAAGGCCGCGTGTTGTTATTTTGAGTTCGGGACAAGAAGAGATCGAAACGGGACGTGTGCAGGGCAACACGAGCTGGCCGTGCTAGACACGGCCGTGCTCAACAACACGGTTTGGCCGTGTTCAGCGACACAGTTGTGCTTGCATGTGCGATTTCGAGTCTGGAGACAGAGAGCAACACAGCTTGGCCGTGTTCAGCGACACAGCCATGTTCGCGGCCACATTTTTGGATTTTATGCTGTTTTTGTTTTCTTTTTTCGATTTTTAAGTAGTTTCCTAGTTGGTTAGGGTTTGGGACCCCATATAGGGGTTAACACTTGTTCTTTTTCATTAGTTAATCAATTGAATTCATATTTTACTCTCAAACTTGAGCGTTTTCCAAGTGCTTCAAGATTCAAGCTTCTTGTTGCAATTATCGACTTATCAGATAATAATCCATAATTGCTTGTGGCATCTTCGCATACCAATGTTCTTGCTTTGCTAAGCAACGGGTTGAGGTTATTGCACCACCTTTAATCGAACTAGTGAAGGTATTGGGTTAACAACATATTATTGTTGGCTCGTGTGCACGTTCGTTGCTACGGTTCACATCAGTTGGTATCAGAGCCGTCTAGCAAGGTTAAACTATCATTGTTTTCTTTAATCCTTGTTATTTTCCAAATTTTCTTATAAACCCTAGTTCTTCCAGGGTACACAAAAAAAATCAAAATTAAAAAAAAATATAAATTCAAAATTTGCACAGAACAAATCATCGAGTAAAGAATCGTAATCTGCGTACACAAAAAAATCAAAAATTAAAATAGGATTTACAAACCCTGTCTTCTATATTCATCTTATTAAGATATGTTGTTTACTTAGTAATGGTCTTGGTTTGTTGGGCGTGCTTGCGATTGACTGATTGGTTTATAATCGTAACAGTGCGGGTATTTAGAAATTGTGAGTTGAGTGAAACCCGAGTGTATACACATGAGGGAATGAACCAACCATGTCCGAAGAGAACCGACAACCGTTAGATTTAAGTAACAAGTTGCATACGGAGGCACTTGCAAGCCTCATGAAGAAAATGATGATCGAGACGTCACGGGGATCCCGGTGAGGCGCCAAAAATAGAGGAGTTTGTTCTGGGGCACGGAGGCTAGGATGATCGGAGTGGAGGAATGGGCGGATGATATGGATGATTTTGATTCCAAAAGGAAGCAAAATTACAATCCGGCGGATTGCATCGGCATGGAAATAGGGGTGATAGGGGGCGGGAGGATGGCAATTTGAGTAACATCAAAATGCAAATTCCATCATTCCATGAAAGAGTTATCCTGGGGCCTTATCTAGATTGGGAGAGAAAATCGAGAATGTGTTTGAATGCGAAACTATTCGAATTGAAAAAGATGAAATTGGCATCAATGAGTTCTTGGACTACGCAAGTGTTTGGTGGGATCAATTAATGGTCTCGAGGAGGAGAAATGGCGGCCCCCATTTCCACATGGGAGGAGATGAGAAGTTTGATGTGGCGTCATTTTGTACCAAATCATTATTACCGGCGTTTATCAAAGGTTGCGAGATTGACACAAAGGGTCTAAGAGCATAGAGGATTACCATAAAGACATGGAGATGTTGATGGCGAGGGCTAATATACGGGAGGATCGGGAGGTTACGATGGCGAGATTTATCGGGGATTGAATACTCCTATAGCGATCCGTCGACTTACATCATTGTGTCGATCTTGAGGAGATGGTGCACATGGCGGTGAAAGTTGAGCAGCAACTCAAAAGGAGGGGTTTCAATCGACAGGCCCCGAGTTCTAACTCCAATGTATGGAAGTCGAACACCAACGAAAAATCGGAGTAGAGTTGAAACCATTGGAGCAAAAGGGAAGGGCGACCGAGCCTAAACCCGCAGGTAAATTCGAACCTTCTACTACCCGAGCGAGGGATACTGAATGCCTTAAGTGTCATGGTTTTGGGCATATTGCTAGTCAATGTCCAAAAAAAAGGGTGTTGGTGTTGCGTGATAATGGGAAATTGGAGTCGAAAAGTGAGGGAGAGTGGGATTATAGTGATATGCCAGATTTGGAGGATATTACGAAAGTAGTTGAACTGGAAAGGGGGGATGCGTTGTCTTTAGTGCCCCGGAGGGTACTGAGTATTCAACCCAATTCAGATGAGGGAGTCCAGCAAGAAAACATCTTTCACTCAAGGTGTTTTGTCAATGGAAAGATGTGTAGTGTTATTATAGATGGTGGTAGTTTCACTAACGTAGCTAGCACGACGTTGGTGGAGAAATTGGGGATTCAACGATGAAACACCCACAACCGTATAAATTGCAGTGGTTAAGTGATTGTGGGGAAATGCGAATCACTAAGCAGACGTTAGTAGCATTCCAAATTGGGGGATATAAGGATGATGTGTTGTGTGATGTTGTGCCAATGCAAGCGGGGCACGTCTTGTTGGGTAGACCGTGCAGCAGTTTGATAGGAGAGTGCAAAGATAACTAATACACCAACCAAGATACTCTTGTTCATAACTAAAATTGTTTTGTCCTTGAGCCTTTGACTCAAAAAAAATTTACAAGGATCAAGTGAAACGAGAGAGCGGGAGAGGCAAAAGAAAAAGAGAGTCCTGGCTAGTGAGAAGAAAAATCGAAATAAAGCGGAGAAAAGGAGAGCTTGAGGGAAAACAAGAGGTGAGGTCGGTAAGGTAAAGGTGAGGCTCGAGAGATAGCCGGGAAAAAGGAGAGTAAAATTACCGAGAGGGCCAAAAAAAAAGGGGGAAACAGACTAGGGGTGTCAATTTGGGTTGGGTCCGGTTCGCGAGTTCGCGTGTCGAAACAACGGCCGGACCGGACCGACCTGTTTAATTATTCGTGTCAGAATCTTGAACCTAAACCTGACCTATTTTTTTCACGGGTAACCCAGACCCGACCCGCTTAACCCGTCTAATAAAATTATTTTAATATACATTTAATAGTTTTAACTGAATAAATTTATTTTTTTTCAAAATCAATCACTATCATACACTATTCGATCAATAAACAATATTACAATTCACAACATACAAAAAGAAATAACATAATTGCATAAATAACATAACATACTAATCATATTTTGAGGACAATATTCAAAAAGACATGCATAATAATAACAAATACATAATTAAGGAGGTTTAATCATTTGAGTTTTAAAGATATGTCTTGTTTGTTGTTTTTCTTACAATTAGTTATTTACTTAAATTTTTTTAAAATTCACAAACGGGTTAGACGAGGTTAAATGGATCATAGTAGGTTGACCCGGACCCAACCTGTTTAATTGGAAGGTTAGTCGGGTCCGACCTAATTTCGACCCGGACCCACGAAGCCTGGACCCATACCCATTAATTTTGTGTTAGGTTCGTGTCGAGTTTGTGTGTCGGGTCCTAAATTGACACCCCTAGAACAGACGACCTTGAGGTAAAAGAAAAGAGGGAAAAATAAATTTAATGGCAAAAGTGAGTGATCTTAGGAAAGCCACGTTGAGTGGTTGTTCGATGATACTCTTGGTTTACAAGGAAACTTATTTGTTTACTGAGAGTCTTAACCCTGATTTGCCTAGTTCTGTGTTGTCTTTGTTGCAGGAATTCGAGGATGTGTTTCCATACGAGATGCTTTGGATGGATTCTTGCCTATTTGGGGGATTGAGCACCGTTGACTTCATTCCGGGCGTCACTCTACCGAGGAAGAGCCAACGTCTGGTCCAATTTAGAGGAGACCAAAGAATTGCAACGGCAAGTGGATGAATTGCTAAGTAAGAAACTCATTCGGGAGAGTATGAGTCCGTGTGCAGTTCCAATATTACAAGTCCCAAAGAAAGATGGTTCGTGGAGGATGTGTGTGGATTGTCGGGCTATTAATAACATCACTATTAAGTACCGATACCCCGTACCCCGCTTAGATGACATGTTGGAAGAGCTTCATGGGTCAAACATCTTCTCCAAGATAGACTTGAGGAGCGGATACCATCAGATTCGGATGCGGGAAGGAGATGAGTGGAAAACGGCTTTTAAAACCAAACATGGTTTGTATGAGTGGTTAGTTATGCCGTTTGGGGTAACTAATGCACCGAGCACCTTTATGAGACTGATGAACCATATTTTGAGGGCTTTTATTGGAAAGTTTGTGGTGGTCTACTTTGATGACATTCTCATCTATAATAAATCATTGTACGAACACTTGGATCACTTGTGGGCCGTACTAGAAGTATTGAGAAAGGAGAAACTATATGCAAATATCAAGAAGTGCACATTTTGTTCTAGGAAATTGATATTCTTGGGATTTCTAGTGAACTCGAGGGGAATCATGGTGGACGAGGAAAAGATTAAGGCTATTTAGGATTGGCCTAAGCCAACATCGCCAGTCAAGTCCGTAGTTTCCATGGGCTTGCAAGTTTTTGCTGGGAGGTTTGTATAAGATTTTAGCACTTTAGCAGCACCATTGATGGCGATCATTAAAAAGAGTGTTGCGTTTCAATGGGGTGAAGCACAAGACAGGGCATTCGAGTTTCTTAAAGAAAGGCTAGCACATGCGCCTTTACTAGCATTGCCAGATTTCACCAAGGTTTTTGAAATCGAGTGTGATGCTTCGGGAGTTGGGATTGGAGCAGTATTAATGCAAGAGAGGCGAATGAATGCATTCTTTAGCGATAAATTGAGTGGGGCGGCCTTGAACTATCCGACGTACGACAAGGAGTTGTATGCTTTAGTTTGGGCATTGAAAACATGGCAACATTATTTTTGGCCGAAGGAGTTCATAATTTACACTTATCACAAGTCACTAAAGTATCTCAATGGGCAGCAAAAGTTGAACAAGCAACATGCGTGTTGGCTTGAGTTCATCGAGATGTTTCCTTACATCCTCCGGTACAAGCAAGGTAAGACTAATGTTGTAGCAGACGCACTATCTCGGAGTTACACTCTTATATCTACTTTAGATGCTAAAGTTCTTGGATTTGAACATGTTAAGGAGTTGTACTTGCATGATCTTGATTTTGCTGAGTCGTTTGTTGCATGAAAAAAAGGGGCGATGGGCAAATTTATCGACATGATGGGTTTTTATTTCGAGAGGATAAATTGTGCATTCCTGATTGTTCATTGAGAGACTTACTAGTGAGAGAATCACATGGTGGGGGTCTTATGGGATATTTTGGGGTAGCCAAAACCTTAGCAGTCTTGCAAGAGCATTTCTATTGGCCACATATGAAGCGTGATGTTGAATGTATTTATACTAGATGTGTTACTTGTAAGCAAACTAAATCTCGAATACAGAACCAGGGTCTTCACATGCCCTTGCCCATACCGACAATGCCTTGGGTTGATATTTCTATGGACTTTATTTTAGGACTTTTGAGAACTAAACAAGGGTCTGATTTTATATTTGTTGTCGTACATCATTTTTCAAAGATGGCACATTTTATTCCTTGTCATAAAACTGATAATGCATCTTTGATTGTTGATTTATTCTTTCGAGAAGTTGTGAGATTGTATTGTATGCCTAGGATATTGTTTCGGATAAAGACGCTAAGTTCTTAAGTTACTTTTGGAAGACCTGGTGGGGAAAACTGGGTACTAAATTTTTATTTTCTACTATTTGTCATCCCCAAACGAATGGTCAAACTGAAGTATTCAATAGAACTTTGTTCATGTTGTTGAGAGCTTGTCATTAAAAAACTATTAAAACATGGGAAGAGTGTTTACTGCATGTTGAGTTTGCTTATAATCGTGATGTTCATTGTGCATCAAAGTTTTCACCATTTGAACTTGTTTATGGTTTTAATCCGCTAACCCCATTGGATTTATCACCTTTACTTGTTTCTGAGCATGTTCACTTAGATGGACAGAAGAAAGCTGAATTTGTTAAGCAGTTACATGAGAAAGCAAGGCTCAACATTGAACAGCGAACAAAGCAGTACACTTCACATGTTAACAAGCATCATAGGAAGATGATGTTTGAGCCGGGTGATTGGGTTTAGGTACATATGCGTCGAACAATTCCCTACCCACGAAAAAGTCAAACGCAACCTTGTGGAGACGATCCATTCCAAGTGCTTGCGCGAATCAATGATAATGTTTATCTGATTGACTTGCCAGGTGAGTATGGAATTAGTGCTTCTTTTAATGTTGCAGATCTTAGTCCATTTGATGCAGGTTCGAATTTGAGGACAAATCCTTCTCAAGAGGAGGGGAATGATGAGAATCCATGGGCAAAAGACCCAGTAATAGTGCCAGTTGGCCCAGTGACGAGGGATCGAGCAAGGAAGTTCAAGGAAGCACTCAATGGGTTGATTAAAGTCATTCAAAAGGATACTGAGAGTGCATTGCCGATGGAAGAAGATGTTTGGTCCAGTTGATTCGCATCATCAACGTTCAAGAGTCCGCTTTAGACTGAGCAAGTGAAGGATGCCACGGAATACAAGTCATTTTTCATCTTGAAGACCTTGTAATCAAGTTCTCAATAGTGCCTAGTATTCTTTTATCGTAGTTAGCCATAATTTGAGTTGTTTTGAGTCATTTTGATGTTTTGGAGGCCAAATAAACCTTTAAGGCGAGTGTTAAGTTGTTATTTTAAGTTCAGGACGAGAACAGGTCGAAACGGGATGTGTGTAGGGCAACACGGGCTGGCCATGCTCACAGACACAACCTGGCCATGTTCAGCGACACGGTCGTGCTCGCATGTGCAATTTTGAGTCCGGAGACAGAGAGCAACATGGCCTGGCCGTGTTCGCGGCCGCATTTTTGGGTTTTATGCTATTTTGTTTCTTTTTGTGATTTTAAGTTGTTTCTTAGTTGGTTTAGGGTTTGAGACCCCATATAAAGGTTAACACTTTTTTTTTTTCATTAGTTAATCAATTGAATTCTTATTTTACTCTCAAACTTGAGTGTTTTCCAAGTGCTTCAAGCTTCTTGTTGCAGTTATCGACTTATCAGACAATAATCCATAATTGCTTGGGGCATCTTCGCATACCAAGGTTCTTGCTTTGCTAAGCAATGGGTCGAGGTTATTCCACCATCTTTAACCAAACTAGTGAATGTCTTGGGTTAACAACATATTGTTGTTGGGTCGTATGCACGTTCGTTGCTACGGTTCACATCACAAGCAGTACAAGGGATGAAAATGGACTATTATTGTGTTGAATTATACACGTTTGTAGCATTTTCTGCACCAATCTCTCAATTTCATTCCTCTATATATATGGGTATCTGTAGGGATGTATTTTGAATGGCTCCACTCCGGGTTTTAAAGGAATTTTATGATCATGACTTCTAGCTGGGGGTAAGCTCTTAGGTTCTTCAAAAATAGATTGGTACTGCACCGAGTAGAGGTTGTAGTTCAGGAGTACTTTGGCATGTTGTCTTCCATTCCACCCCAAAAACCATCCACAAATATCCAAACATTGCCCTTTTGCTCTTCTTCATAACCTTAGTGAATTGTTTTGTAGTTATCATCTTAACAGATATTTCTGATTGTAGACCATGTAGAGTGATAGTTTTCCCATTTCTGTCAAATTGTATTCTTTGTTTATCAAATTCAAAAATCACTGCCCCAGTTTTCTTAACATATCAACCCTAATAACCATGTCACAACCCCCAAGTTTGAGAAGTCTAACCCCAACATTAATCTGCAATTTAAATTTGGAACATTTGGAGTTGCAATCTATTTTTCCCCCATCTACAACTGTGACCAATAGAGGTTGAGTATGCTCCACTACACATCCCAATCTCTTAGCAGTGGTTGGGTCTAAGAAACTATGCGTGCTTCCTATATCTATCAATGCATTAAGACCATTTATTACCCACCTTACCCAACACTTTAATAGTATCCGATGTCACATGTCTGCCAAAGCATGGACGAAAATTTGAAATTCCTCTTTAGTATCGATGTCGATTAAAACTACTTTCTCTTAATCTAGACTTTCATCAATGATAACAAACAATCCCTTACATTTGCGGCCGATGTGAAAAGTTTCATCACAATTGAAACAAAGACCTTTTTGCTTTCTACTAGCCATTTCCTCATGTGTTAATTTCTTGATTGGATGGTATTTTTCTTGTGGATTTGAGAAATTCCTCGTAGTACTATTAGAATAAGTGGTGCCCCATTTCCATGATTTTGCCCCTCCATTAAAATTTTGTTTAAATTGTTTTCCTCCATTTCAAGGATTCAATCAACATCTCTTGCTTTTGTGCCAATCGTATAGCCATTGGTAAGTCATTAGATCAACATTTCTATCATCTGTCCAATTTCTTCTTTCAAACCACTGATAAAGCTCTTGATGAAGTACTTTTCAGTCAACGATTTATTCATATGTATCATGAAAGCTTTTAATTCTTCAAATTATCTAACATATTCATGCACTGACCCTTTATGAGCGAGTTTATTAAATTCTCCGACTAAATTTCCTCCTTGTATATTGGAAATTTTTTATAATACTAGTTCACTGAATTTATCCCAGCTCATGTTTTCCTTCCCTTCTATGTAATCCAAGTACCAACTATCAACTAAACCCTCCATGTGCATTGATGCAGTAATAACCCTCTCATAATCTGTCATTGGATTAAAAAGTAAGAATTTGTGGCATTTCCTAATCCAATTTCTAGGATTATCCCCCGTGAACTTAGGGAATTCAAATTTAGGCATTCTCTGGTTCCATTGATTGGTGGTTTCTGGATTTCTATGATCTGGGGATGGAGCTAAAATTCCACTCTCTCCCCTTTCTCTAGCAAAATGAACTGATGCTGGAGTATGATTAGGGTTTGAGTTTTCCTTACCTGCAGCGTTATGAATTGCCTTTAATGCTTCTTCAATCTGCCCCATGATTGAGCTCGAAAGTCCCTCCATTTTTTGCCCAATTCCACTACTTGTTGCTCTATCGCATCCATTCGCGAGCTTTCTTCATTATCAGCCTTTCAAGTGTTCCTCGTCATTTTAATCAGAGTGCACTAGGATCAAATGCTCTCAGACCAATGTTATGAATCTGCTAGGTAATTAATCACTTTCCTATCTCAACTGGTTTTGGATTTCCTTAGCATGATGAATTGAACAATTTCTAAGGTAAACGCAATGGGTGTTCGTGTGCAGAGTGTGTGGTCGAAACATGAAAAATGCCAAGAAAAGTGTAGCAAAGAGAAATTAGAGAGAAGAAGATTTATAAATTGATATTAATTCTCCGTTGCCCCTTTTACAACTCTATCGGATGAATTAATAGCTCAAAATCGACCCAACGCCTGAACGGTGTCATTTAGCTTTTATTGAAACGATGTCGTCCAAAAACTATGCTTTGCACGTCTTTTATATATCAAAATCGTTTTCTTCCTCATGTGTGTGTATATGACGTTGTGATTGCTTGTCCTTTCATTTCCTCCATTTTTATTTTGTAAGTGAATAGTGGTGAAAATTTGTTAGGTGAATGAGAATAGAAATTGTAGGAGTGTTATTTGGATATGAAGTGAAAAAGTAATGATGACGATTGATGTTATGAGGAATCTTTTTGAAATTGTGATTTTATGTGAAAAATAATAGCGTTCAATATAAGAAATGAAAAATTAGAAGAAAAACAATTGAGCAAAAAATTGGCAATATGGATATCATTTTGTCCCATTTTTCATTATGATTAAGAAAAAAATAATAAAAATGGTGATAAATTAAATAAATTTCTAGGATTCTTTATATGAATAGGAGCAGAGAGAGAACATATAATATAATTTAGTATTGGGAAGTGTGATAGAAATAGAGAAAATTGAGTTATTTTTCTTTAGGAAATGAGATATTCTTTGAATTATTTTCACAAGCAATAACTCCTTCCACCAATTTTCGGCTCAAAGATGAAATTTTGGAAAAATATCTCACAATAAATCACAACCTTAATTTCTTAGCTTTGAGTCTCAAGACTCAGTGTTGCATCAAATCTATAGCCGTTTTTGATCCTCCATATGCTTTCTCTTTTTCTTCCCTATATGAGGATTGAGGAAAGTAATTTTCATTGCTTTAAGTCCAATAAATTTGTTCCCAATATGTAGTTTTTTTCAATTGATAAGTTTGTCTCATATGTGAGATTTTGTTTAGAAGATCACATAAGCCATTACGATGATACATCATAGAAACGAGATCAATTTCTTTGGTACGTGTTTAGGTTTAAATTTTTTTGTTTTAGATATGCATAAGTTAAGGATCATGTAGGGCTTGGAATAGGGATGACAATGGGGCGGGACGAGGCGGGTATCTCAATACCCAGACCCGCCCCATCCCCTCTGTGGGGCGGGGTGGGTTGACCCGCCATGGGTCACAGGGCGGGTCGGGTTGCCCATGTTGGAAATAATATTATTTTTAAAATATTTTTATCTTGTATATTATATTATTTATAATTTTTTAACTTTATATTTCGTATTATAAATGCATATTATTTATACAGTTTGTCATTATATATGTTAAATATAATATTAAGTACATAAAATTATATTATCTTATATAATATACATGTAAAATATATATTAAATATATTAAAAAAAAACTGCAGGGGCAGGGAGGGTACCCACGGGGCGGAGGTGATACCCAGACCCGCCCCACCCTGCTCCGGGTCACGGGGCGGGTTGAGTCTTGGTCGGGGCGGGTCGAATTGTCATCCCTAGCTCGCAACTGTTTTTCAATTGATGTTGTAATGTTTCTTCTAATAAATGAATGAAATTCAATTTAAGTATAAATAAAGAACTTTAAGTAAATCAAACTTGAATACTCCTAGCAGAGACGAGGCCAAGTAGGGGCCAAGGGGGCACTGTGCCACCTTGAAATTTTGAAAAAAGAATAGGGGTATTTTGGTATTTTTAATTTTTAACTTTAAAATAAATACATAAAATAGAAAAAAAATAGAAAAAAGCCTTCAATTCCTTCACTTTTTCCCCTTCCAATTTGTTAATCTTGAAAAATTGAATCTTGGTCATTTTCACTTTCTCCACATTTTGAATATTTTCTTTTACTCCACCATAAACTCGAACTCAAAGTTTTGCATTATTCTCTTGTGTCTCTATTTCTCCCTTTTGGGATGATTTTAGTTCATTATCAAATTCTCATTAAAAAATTCATTATTGGAGACGAGTTATTGAATGATCGTTTTGTACAACTCATTGAAAAATATATTTTCCAAAATATTAACAATGAAGTTGTTATGAAACTATTTCAAAAGATGTTATGATACATTCATGTAATTTGTAGGTCCCAAGGGTGTGGTATAAGGTTTAGAAGGGGGGGGGTTGAATAAACCTTACCAAAATTTTGATTTTAGTCTTTTTAAGATTTTTCAACAGAGTTGACTCAAATCGGTTGTGTCTGGGGGACACTAAGTTGGCTATATTCGACTAAGTTACCCACTCAACCAGATTGGATAGAGTCATTGATTGTATAACTTTCATTTGCTTAAGCTAATACTTAACTTTAGTTGATTTGGTTTTTAACAACGGAAGACTTAACACCCTTTAGTTTGATTAAAACTTGTTTTTAACACTTATTCTAGCACTTGTTATTAATTAGTTGGATAGCAGATTTAATTAACAGATATAACAATATATGCAAGAATGTAAGTGTTGAAAGTAAATTGACAAAAGTAATTTTTATAGTGGTCAGGGATTAGGTAATTCCTCTAATCCACTCTTCTCCAACTTCGGAGGAATCTACTAAATGTGATCAAGTTACAAAGCGTGAAAATCTAGAGACAACTTTGATCACACAGGTGGCTTCTCCTCGTGACTCGGCTTCTTCTCGAGGCGATTGCCTTTCTCTGCACTCACTTTCAAGTCCTTGGATTTGTTCACACAAATGACCCTCCAACAAATATTTCCTCTTCAACTGGTTGAAGTTATCTCTCCTTCGAGCTTGTGTTGGATCGAGTTTCTTCAAGTTTTAGGGTTGAGGAATATCTTGATAAGCTTTGAGAATATTTCAAGTTAATTGCTTGCTTGAATATTGCTTGAAGATCGATTTCTCGGGTATGCAAGGTAACCTTTTCTCAATTGCTTGCTCAACCTTTTATAGTGCTCATTTGAAATTTTCCCGTTGAAGAGATATGCCATTTCAAATGACACTTCTTGTTCATCGGCTTGTCTTTTCTTGGTGTGCAACAGACTTGTGATGTTGACCCTTCCTCGTATTAAATGGCTTCGTAGCTTTACAGTTATGACGAAGTTGCGGTGTTTCCATTGGCTTATTCCTTTTGCATGTTTGAGGGCCAAACACTTTAAGACCTAGTAGCTTGGACGTATTACTATATCGAGTAATATTCTTGACTTCCTTCCAACGGATCAATGTCGGTTGTCTCAACTTGTCTCTTTGCCTTTACCTCTTTGTGACTTGAGTCTTCTCAATCATAAGATTGACTCAACCGTCACTTCAACTCTGTTGGGACTTGGCTCCTTTCATTGACTTGACACTTCACACATTGTTCCTCAAATGATTTTCCTTGACCAAGTCCTTGTCTTCCTTCATGGCCATACTCAGCTAACACACAATAGAGTATTCACTTTAGCCTGCAGTTGACTTCTTGCATTCTTGACTTTGCTGAATTTACTCAGCTCTTTCAGTCCTATCTATTACAATACATAATTACAAGGAAAATGGGGTGTCAACTTCCTAGTCTAAGTTTTACATGGTATCATCAAAATCTAACAAATAAATTTCTTAACAATTTCCCCCTTTTTGATGAGGCCAAAACTTAAAACAAACAATATAAATAAACAACAAACACAAGCAGTGTAGTAACAAAGAATGTATGCTTTTGAATAATCAATTTTATTGATCATAACATTCTTGTCCTTTACAAAGTTATTTACAACAAGTAATAGAGCTATATACAAGTACAACTTTTCAACGAGTATCTAAGATAAGTTACAAAGAGAATGAATATTACAAGGAAATTCACAGAGCTATTACAGGGAAAACTTACAACTATGTATTTACAACAAAGTAAAATACACAAAGGGGTTTGCAGCTGTCTTCAACGCCTTTGCTGCTTCCTTCTTCTCTCTTCATCATCAGCTTTCTTCCTATCATCTTTAGCTTTCTCATAAGCTCACCTAGCAGCAGGGTCATCCCTTCGCTGCCTTTCCTCCCATTCGCGATTCACCCTTTCATTCTCTTTCTCTTGCCTCTTCTTAGCTTCAGCAACCTTGCGTGCAACTTCCATGTTAGCAAGACGATCAAATACAACCCAGTATATGATCCCTTTCTTCTGAGGATCAACATATGCAATGTCCTTTGGTCTTGGCCACGGTTGAGAACCTCTCCCACTGCCACCATGTCTTTCCCTTCCTGACTCAGCTCCCCTTCCTCTGGGAGTATAATGTATTGAAGTTTTTGACTTTCCAGCTGAGTGACTGCTGGAACGTGGCTGCTTATCAACTGAATTACACAATTCTAGTCCCTTATCCCAATACAAATCCCACGCTTGTGGCGTAGTCATATCTTGAAAATAGCCTTCTGCTTCTGGAGTTTGGAATTTCTCTAGAGATCTGGGCTTAGATCTAGCATCAGACATGACAATATCTCTCGGGGGTTTTATCACATCGAAATCCTTTCCGGCTGGAGGACCATCATACTATTTTCTGATTTCTTGGATGCGCGCACTGATTACTTCTCAGCTACCTTCTCGAATGCAGCTTCAATGGCCTTCCTTGATTTTTTCACAACCATCTCAGCTTTCTGTTCAATGGATAGCTCTCTTGGTAACTTGTTGAGAATAGAAGCAGTGACATCACCTTGCTGTGGGGTTTCAGCATACATAAGTTTCAAAGGATGATTTTTCAAACTTCCTTCCCCCTCAGTTGTGTCACCCTTATTCGCCTCCTTATCACTCCTCTTCTCCTCCTTCAATCCTATTAAGGCCTCATCTTCCCGCTTTTGGCATCATCACCAAATGGAAGGGTTAGGCTAGGGAACAATCTACTCAGAAGGAAATCCAGTCAGCTGATAGTTGAATTCTGCTTGATATCTATGCTGGAGTGGGCTGTTTAGAACTCTGATCGGGTAGCTTTTGACTCAGCTGCCACCAACTTCATCTCTGCCATTAGAAGACTAAAATTATGGTTCATGTTGTCCTCTAGGCGCGTAATTTCGCTCTGGTGGTGCAGCTTCAGCAACTCCATGTCCGACTTGTGAGAGGTTTCCATTCTGACCATGTACTCCTTCATTCTCTGCTGAAACTTAGACGTATCCCCACTCCATACCAATATTTTTGCAAATAAAGCCTTGAAGTAACGGACCTGCTCTGAGTGCATGGCAGTCTGTTGTGCAGCCCATTCCCTTATGCGTAGGACAACTCCTCTCAAATCTGCACTGAGGGTTGCATCGTGATTGTCCAATCGAAGATCCAGGGATGCGTGGTGGTGTTCCATCTTCTCAATTTCATCACAGATTTTCTTGAAGGCATCACTTTAACTTGATTGTCGGCTAACTCTGCTTCGCCACACACTGCATCGAAATCGAAACCCATTGGCACAATCGTATCTGATGGAATGATGGGCTCTTCTTGCACGGTGTATTTTGCTTGATCTCTAGCAGACTCAACTTCCATGTCAGGCAGTTCAACATTAAATGTGAAGATATCTTCAAAGACATCATCTCTAACAAAAGAAATCCCCTAGGGTCCACACTGGGGGGCCTTTCCTTGTTCTTGTTGCGAAAACTCAGCTCTCTGTGCCTCGGCTGTGGCAACGCCATCGGCAGATATCGCAGTTGTGGGAGCCTACGAGGGAGCTGTTGGAGTCGTTACTGTTGCAGTTGTGGTAGCTTGTGCAGCTATCTCTGTTTTAGTTGGAGCAGTTGTATGGATCTGCTCAACTGACTGAGCATCAGCTGTCTTAACAGCTTCTTCGGTCTCAGTGAGTTTTTCCTTTTGAGATATCGTGACCTTAGCTGTCTCATCAATGTCACCGGAGTTTGATGTGGCCTGGGGTGATGGCTCATCATCAAAGTTGAATCTCATGGGAGCTGTTTTATCACTTATAGTGCTCCGAGATTTGAGAACATCCTCAGCCTCATCCATCGTAGAATCTTCATGATGGGTGGACTCGGCTTCATCCTTGGATCCCAGAAAAGATGTATCAATGTGTTCTTGGGAATCACGAAGGGCATTGATCTCCTCTTCTGCATCAACTCCTTTGACCTGAGGAATGTTTTGCTATTCTGGTTCCTTACCTAAGGAAGTCTTAACCTCCTTTAGGCCTTCGTTACCCCCAGCAGTCTCAACCGCTGTGGGGTCTTCTACAATCCCTTCGACAGACTCAGTTGTCTTGGGGTCTTCTACATTAGCATCCTTTAGAGTCTCAACTCCTCGGATTGCACTTTCATGGCTAAGAGTCTCAACTCCGTTGGCCTCTCCATCCTTTGCCTTGGCTGCATCATTGGCCTGCATATCAGAGAAAATCTTAGTTGAGACAGTCTCAACTGTCCGAGGGTCGTTAATCTCACTGCTTCTCGTGGTTTGCTCTCCTTTGCCCCCAAACTTCTTTGAGTTGTCTCCCAACACCTCGACCTTCTTTGTGGTGGAGAGAGTTTCCCCTCACCGGGTACACCGGTGAGTGAACGATAATGGGGTTACTCTGCTCTTGAGACATGGTGCGATTCCTTTTGAGTATTCGATCGTTGGGAAGGTGTATCAACACCTTATACATTGTTAGGCTTGGCTTGGGTGCCCACATTCCCGGCTTCATCGTCATTCCCCGAGAGCCATCTTGAGAATGCACGTGGGGCGTGGTCGCAATAATGACGATTCTTGCAATCTCTGCACCACTTCGATGGGTCGGATCGAGGAGAGATTACGGAAGACTCTCTGGACCTTCTTGAAGGTTCTTCTCGTGCATGGCTCGGGATTCTCTAACGGCCTGTTGTAACTTGGCCTTTTCGACTGTAGCAGCTGGGTCCATCTCATCAAGATCGTTGTTGTCAGTGGACTCCATGAAATGTTCATGGGTTCCCATGTGCAAACATATCTTTGACTTCTCAAGAGCCTTGGCCTTCTCCAGGGCTTTCTCCTTCTCACCCTCCTTAATAGCCCGAAGAACATCCAAGCAAAACTCCCCATTTAGGGCTTATTGGACGGATTCATTCCCAAGGAAGCTTAGAAGCTCCTCTTCTTCGTTAATAAACTTTGGACGAGTGAACTGCTGTTTGGAGTAATCTAGCTTCCAATTCCTCCAATTCCTTAATCTCACCTAGATGTCTGGATAGATTGGAGAGTACATAATTAGATCATCATCATCATCCTCTTCGGCCTCGGGAATGGTGGCTAATGGAGCTTGATCCTCCTCAGATTCAACTGCATCAGTTTGAGGGGGTGAGACAACCTTTTCTTCCTGGGTCTTGGCTGTCTCAGCTCCTTCGTTCTCCAAAGTTGTGTCCTGGACAGCTGGGTCTTCTGTACTCTGCTGATCAACATCAACAGTCTTCTAGGACTCATCAACCTTCTCTTGAGACTGCTCCTCTTGAGCATCAGCAGTCTCGACGGTCTTTTCCGTCTGAGTACCGGACTTGGTTGTCTTCTCCAATTCAGACTTCTTGAACAACCGTCTTCTCTTGGTGGGAACCAAAGGGATCTCTGGTTCAACATTTTGAGGCTCTTCAAGAGTGAAGGCATGTGTTTCAATATTGTCCTTCTTTGATGCAGCTGCCTTCGAGACTTGGTAGTCTGCTTCTTCCTCACGACTGGTGAGGAAGGTAGAGGTTCCTCCTCAGTCTCGGCTGGGGGGTAGGGGCATCAGCTGTTGGGGTAGGTGCTTTGGGTTTGGCTGCTAGGGCAGGTGCCTTCTTGGAGTTGGCTACTGGGGCTGGGGCAGGTTTTGCTATCGCAACTCTCTTCTTAGAAATGGGCTTGGGCGAGAGAGCTGGGGAGGTCTCAGCTGTGTCTTCTGTTGGGTCAACTGATTTCCCCTCACTTGTATCAGCCTTCCTCGCATGGGCTTTCTTCTGTGCACCAGAGAGGTTCATCTTGAACATCCTTTTGTTTGCATGGAAATGCTTTCCATGGCGCAGAGCAATTCCCTTAACCTCCATAAAATGGCCAATGACAAGGCCATATCCCAGTGAACAGCCTAAAGTCCCATCCTCCTTGTAGGACTTGTTGATCACGTTCTAGCACACTCAGCTGAAGAAGAACTCAGCCCAGTTCACTTTCTTGTCCTGCATAATCACAGCCATCACCATCAGCTTTGTCCGTGATAGCTGGTTGAAGCTCCCAAACTTCATATCCACACATTTGGACATGATGTCCATCAACTTATGGTAATTGTCTTTAATGAAATCTTTCTTAGTTGTATACACAGCTTTAGCAACATACTCGGGCTTCACAACTTCTTTCCAAGTTGCAGCCAAGTTGACATCCTTCTCAGCGATATCCTTCAAACCTTTCGACGGCAGGAAGCAGTGCTCAACAAGGTCCTTAGCAGTTATCTTGATGGCCTTGTCATGGACAGATGAGTGAATCTCATTGTCATGTATCTCGGCGTTCACGTAAAATATGGCGACCTCCTCCAGATATGTATGCGTGAACTCCATCGAGAGAAAGTCCTTCAGACTGGACTTTTCCAACTTGTCTGCGATCTTCTTCACCAGGGCCTCATCAGCGCCCTGCTTGATCATGCCCTTGAAATCCATTGACGCACCAGAAATGATCTTCTCAGAAAGCTTGGCAAAATCGTGATTAGCAGCCATTTTCAGAACGATTAACCGGTGAAAACACGAAAAACTTGAACTTAGAAAAATAGGGTTTCGAACTGGTTGCAGAGAGAAATCTTGCTTGCTTGCTGAAGACGAGTATGTTTGTGTGAGGAGAGAGAAAATGAATTTAGGTATATAAGGGACTTGAAAGGACGATTTTTGGAATTTGAAAAATTTAATCAAAATCAATACTCTTCAAAACCACATTAATTTCCCCACATTAAATGCAGCAGCATTTATATCCAATCATATGGTTTACTGTCAGCTAACTCGATACAGCTGACTTCCCGACTAGGTTGTTTCACTTGGCTGAAATGTGAAACTTGCCTATTTTCCATTCTCTCTTCTTTTGTCTCTGCTGATTGGGTCTTCTGAGTATCCTAACTCAGTCAATTAACCCTAACTCATTCTTGAGCTCTTCAAACCTTGATTCACATAATGGCTTAGTGAATATGTCAACTAACTGCTTATCAGTTGAGATGTATTCCAAAGTGATGACTTTCTTTTCAACATGTTCTCTTATAAAATGATATATGACATCAATGTGCTTTGTTCTTGAATGCAACACTGGATTTTAAGTGATTGCAATTGCACTAGTGTTATCACACATAATTGGAATCTCCCTTTTTTCAATATCATAGTCTCTCAGCTGCTGTCTCATCCATAAGACTTGGGCACAACAGCTGCCCGCAACTATGTACTCTGCTTCAGCTGTGGATGTAGCTATTGAATTTTATTTCTTGCTGAACCAAGAAACTAATCTATTTCCAAGCATTTGACATGTACCAGAAGTACTTTTCCTGTCAACTCTACATCCAGCATAGTCTGAGTCTGAGTATCCTACCAACTTGAATCCTCCTTCCTTTGGATACCATAAGCTGAGTTCTTGGCATCCCTTCAAAAACCTTAGGATTCTCTTAGCTGCAGTCATATGACTCTCTTTTGGTGCATATTGAAATCTAGCACGTATACCTACTGCAAAGGTGATGTCTGGCCTGCTTGTTGTTAGATAGAGCAATGATCCAATGATGGCTCTATATCTGGTTTGATCAACAGCTTATTATTTGCATCCATGTCCATCTTGACTGATGTGTTCAAAGGAATCTTTACTGATGACTTCTCTTCCATACCAAATTTCTTCATTAAATCTCTGGTATACTTGGTTTAGCTTATGAAGGTTCCATCCTTCAATTGCTTAACTCGAAGTCCTAGGAAGAAAGTCAGCTCTCCCATCATGCTCATCTCAAATTTTCCTTGCATGCGGTTTGAGAACTTGTCACGCAGCTTTTTGTTTGTGGAACCAAAAATGATATCATCCACATATATTTGAACAAGCAGTATACTCTCTCCATCTTGAATCCTGAAGAGAGTTCTGTCAACCATGCCTTCGGTGAATCCATTGTCAATTAGAAACTGAGACAATGTATCATACCATGCTCTTGGTGTTTGTTTCAATCCATACAGTGCTTTCTTGAGATTGTAGACTTTATCTCCAATAGTTTTCTGCTCAAAACCTGGAGGTTGTTCAACATAGACTTCTTCCTCTAGTAGTCCATTTAGAAATGCACTATTCACATCCATTTGATGTACAGTAAAGTTTTTATGTGCAACATAAGCAAGAAACATCCTTATTGCTTCCAATCTGGCAACAGGAGCAAAGGTTTCATCAAAATCTATACCTTCTTCTTGGCAATACCCTTTGGCTACCAATCTTGCTTTGTTTCTTACAACAGATCTTTTCTCATTCATCTTGTTCCTGAATACCCACTTAGTACCAATAACATTTTGGTGGGTTGGCCTTTGAACTAATTCCCATACTTTGTTTCTTTTAAACTGATTCAGCTCTTCATGCATAGCCTGAATCCAATGTGTGTCTTCCAATGCTTGAGACACATCTTTAGGCTCTATTTGGGAAATAAAACAAGTGAACATTGCTTCATGTTGTGCTCTGGATCTGGTTCTTATGCCATCTCTAACATCTCCAATGATCAACTCAGGTGGATGGTCTCTCAGCCATCTCACATCAGGTTGGAGTAAGTCTGCTGGATTCAGCCATCTTGCAGCTAAGTTGTCTTGAACAGCTTCTTCATCTTCATTCAGTTGTAGACCTTCCAATTGTCTTTGAGATTCAACTATTTCATCATCATCAGGGTTGAGTGCTCTCACATCTGCTTCAATATAATGACTCTTCTGCATAGTTGGTTGATTCAGCTTATCAGCTAACTCATCAATGTCTTCTCCATTCACATTAGGTTCATCAAAAACCACATGGATAGACTCTTCTGTGACAATAGTCCTCTTGTTTAGCACTATATAGGCTTTACTCTCAGCTAAGTATCCCAAAAAGATACCTTCATCAGCTTTAGCATCAAAAGCCTTCAAGTTATCCTTGCCATTATTATGGATGAAGCATTTGCATCCAAAAATCTTGAAATATCCAACATTTGGCTTTCTACCTGTCCAAATATCATAGGGAGTCTTGGTCAATTGCTTGTTTATCATGCATCTATTCTCGAGTGTAGCATGTTGTATTTATGGCTTGACCCAAAATCTCTTAAATCAATCCACTTGACTAACATTGTCCTTGCAGCTTCCTTGAGAGTTTTGTTCCTTCTTTCAACTACTCCATTCTGCTGTGGAGTCCTTGCTGCTGATAACTCATTAGCAATACTATTTTCAACACAATACTGAGTTATTATCCCATTGACAAACTCAGTTCCCTGTCAGATCTTATCTTTATTATGGTTTGACTCTTCTGATTTTGAACTCTTCTCATCAGCTGAGATAACTTCTGCAGTGTTTCCTTCTTTTTACACATGAAAATTGTCCATGTATATCTTGAATAGTCATCCACCACCACTAGGGTGTATTTCTTTCCACTGATGCTAGCTGGCTCAACTGGACCAAATAAATCCATATGCAATAGATGCAGTATCCTGGTTGAAGATGGACTTGGCTTATCCTTGAATGATGATTTGATTTGCTTTCCAATATGGCATGCATCACATATGCTTTCTTTCTTGTACACTGAGTCTGGCAATTCTTCCACAAGATGACTCCTTGCAAGCTTGTTGATTGTCTTGAAATTTAAGTGACTCAACTTCTTATGCCACAACCAACTGGATTCGGTTGTGCTCCTTGCTAGCAGACATGTGCTTGGTGTAGAAATAGACCAATCTACCACATACATATTCTTTAGCCTTATTCCTTGCAGCACAATTTCATTGGATTCAGTTTCCTTGATCTGGCATATCCCCATGTTGAATCCTACATTGTACCCGTTGTCACAGAGTTGGTTGATGTTTAACAGGTTGAAGTTGAGGCCTTCAACATAAGCAACATTTGTGATCTCCAGTCCATTCTTCGTGATGGATCCTGTGCCTTTGATCTCCCCTAGAGCTTCATTACCTCCAAATATGATTTTAGCACCTCTGACCTCCTTGAATTTTGATAGATGTTTCTTGTTTCCTGTCATATATCTGGAATAGCCACTATCCATGTACCAGGTTCCTTGGCACTCATCTATTCCTTGAACCTGCAATCAAGGAAATTTGTTTTTAGGTACCCATACTGGCCTGAGTTCTGGGGGGTTACTATTATAAGATGTTCCACCAACCTATAGCCAGATGATTTTACTCTAAGAGGTTGTCATCTATCAGTACCATAATCATAATGCACATTAGCAAATTGCTTGGGGTTTTAGGATCATACAACTGTCTCTTTTGTATGTATGCATGTGTATGTTTTAGCAATTACTTTCTTGGGATAGTTGTGAAATTTCTGAGTGTAGTGCTTGGGTGCATACGTGTCTTTGATAATAGCTCGTGCCTTTGGGAATGACCTTTCTTTGAGGTTGAGGTCGTTGCCATTTTGGCTTGTATCCCATAGGTCTTTGCTGATGTTTCACATTATTCCAATCAGCTTGGTTTGGATAGTTTCTACCATTCCTATCATATGTATTTCTTTGATGAAATTTTTGGGGCTTTTGGTAGCTCTGTTTGCCTCTTATAGAGTATTTTTACATTAGAGTCTGTTTGAGGACTGTTTGAATTTCTTCTCAGCTGTCCTTTCAGCATACTCTACTGGCTTTTTTCCTTTCCCTTAATAACCAAGGCCAGTATGATTGTGATTGTGCTTTGGTGTGAATGTGGGTGCAGCATTTGGTGTTTTGGGTTTTTGGATTCCTTCATTGCTTGAAGATCTTTTTCCAAAATCACTCTTGGAGTTTGACTATGCACAAAGGAATTGAATCATATGCCTGTCTTGTCTCCACATTCTTTTTGGCTCATAATTAGTTCATCCAATGATTTGGATGCTTTTGTAAATGAGGCAATCACATTCTTAAGATCGTTTTCCCTCTTTTCGATGTGACTAACTCTCGCTTTATGATCTTGCATTTTTAGCCTTGACTTAGTGTTCTCATCGACTATGTGACTCGAGTACTCGGCTCTTTTTTTGTCAACGTGAGTTTTGGCTTTTAAAAATTTGCGGGCTGTTTTCTCATTTAAAAGTGAGTGAGAGGTTTTAACATGCTCAAAATATTTCATCATTTTGCCTAATGAATCATAAAGACCTGTGGGTGATGAAGTGTGTGTATCACAGTCACTATCAGCTGAATCAGAATGAGATGAGTTAGAGTGTACCTCATCTTCTTGGTCTTGTTCTTTGGCCATGAGGCAGATCAAAGCCTCTTCCTCAGTATCACTTGAGTAGTCAGCTTTACTACTATCTGAGTCTGTTGCTTCTTTGCACTTGGCTGGCTCAGCAGTCTCAGAAGCCAACATGGCTTTCTTCTTTTCTTGTCTTCTTTCTCTGAAGACTCTTCTTTCTTCCTCATTTTTGTATTTGTTGACTGGTGGATAGGAACAGTCAATAACAAAGTGTCTAGTTATGCCAATTCCAACACGGGTTTTGGCTCTTTGATTAGCTCTGTCGGTCCTTTGATTATCGGCTCTCTAATAATCGGCTCTCGATTTTCGCTCTCTTGGGCGGCTGTCCTCCCTTGCTTTGGAGGGTCTTGAATGTCTTCGGAGGTTTCACCTTGTTCCTTTTATAGTTCTTATTAAAGAACTTGTTGAATCTCTTCACATGAAGGCAATCTCCTCCTGGTCAATGGTCTCCTTTGGCTCAGCTCTTTTTCCATCACTGGCCAATAATGCAGCTGTCTTTGGTACAATTGTTTCCTCTTGCTCTTTCCTTCTCAGCTCAAACTCATAAGCTTTGAGGTCTGAGAATAGCTCATGATTGGATGTTTTTAGAGGTCCATTGAATGTCTCAGGGCCATGACCTTCATTTCCCATTCAATTGGGAGGGCTCTTAATATCTTCATGCACGTCTCTCCTTTAGAGTGTATTCTTTCCCAAGAGTCAAAGCTCATTTGTTATCTCTGTAAATCGGCATCTAGATGATCCATGGTTTCACCTGCAAGCATTTTAAAATTTTCAAATTTTTGAACAGCAACAGTTAATTTGTTCTCTTTAATCTGTTCCGATCCTTCACAAATCAGGGTTAAATTTTCCCAGATTTCTTTGGCAAATTTGCACAATTTGACTTTGTTGAACATCGCCTTGTCAACGTCTTGTAGAGTATATCTTTGGCCACATTGTCCAAGTTATATCTCTTTTGATCTTCATTTGTCCATTCAGTGCATGGTTTTTCAACCATGACCGGTCTAACCTTTCAAGCAGCTTTCCTCTCCTCACCGCGGTTGCTCTTCGTAAAGTCGTATTGACTTTGAGTATTTGCAATGGCCCATCCTCTATCACAAGCCACATTTCATCGTGTAATGCGGATAGATGAGCCTGCATGCGATTTTCTAGTCATCAAACTCTTCCAAGTAAATATTGGAATACGAGTTAGATTTGCTTCCATGACAATAACTTTGCTTTAAAGATGAAAGAATTTGAAAAACACAACTGTTAAAGCGTTTGAAAAGATTGAGATCTAGTTCAGTAACCAGTGCGGAAGGCTCAATGAACCAACCACTCTGATACCACTTGTAGGTCCCAAGGGGTGTGGTGTAAGGTTTAGAAGGGGGGTTGAATAAACATTACCAAATTTTGATTTTAGTCTTCTTAAGATTTTTCAACAGATTTGACTCAAATCAGTTGTGTCCTTGAGGGACAGCTAAGTTGGTTATATTCAGCTAAGTTACCCACTCAACAGACTCGATAGAGCTGTTGATAGTATAACTCGGCTGCTTAAGCTAATACTTAACTTTAGTTGATTTGGTTTTTAACAGCGAAAGATTTAACACCCTTTAGTTTGATTAAAGCTTGTTTTTAACACTTGTTTTAGCACTTGTTATTAATCAATTGGATAGCAGATTTACTAACAGCAGATATAAAAGTATATGCAAGAATGTAAGTGCTGAAAGTAAATTGACACAAGTAATTTTTATAGTGGTTCGAGGATGGGGTAATTCCTCTAATCCACTCTTCTCCAACTACTGGAGGAATCCACTAAAATGTGAGATCAAGTTACAAAGCGTTGAAACGATTTAGAGACAGCCTTGATCACACAGCTGGCTTCTCCTGCGACTCAGCTTCTTCACGAGGCAGCTGCCTTGCTACTTCAGCTCACTTTCAAGTCCTTGGATTTGTTCACGCAACCCTCCAACAAACTTGAATCTTCTGGTTCGACCTTGAACCTTTCTACAACTCCTTCAACTTGGAGAGTAGATCCCTTTTTGTTCTTCAAATATTTCCTCTTCAACTGGTTGAAGTTATCTCTCCTTCACAGCTTGTGTTGGATCGAGTTTCTTTGAGTATTAGGCTTGAGGAATATCTTGATAAGCTTTGAGAATATTGCAAGTTAATTGCTTGCTTGAATATCGATTGAAGATCGATTTCTCAGGTATGCAAGGTAACCTTTTCTCAATTGATTGCTCGGCCTTTTATAGTGCTCATTTAAAATATGTTCGTTGAAGAGATATGCAAATTTCAAATGACACTTCTTGTTCATTGGGTTGTCTTTTCTTGGTCTGTAACACTTGTGATGTTGACCCTTCCTCGTATTAAATGGCTTCGCAACTTTACAGGTTATGACACAAGTTGCAATGTTTTCCATTGGTTTATTCCTCTTGCATGTTTCTGGGCCAAACACTTTAAGACCTGGAAGCTTGGATGTATTACTCTATCGAGTAATATTCTTGACTTCCTTCCAACGGATCAATGTCAGTTGTCTTAACTTGACTGTTGCCTTTACCCCTTGTGACTTGAGTCTTCTCCAATCATAAGATTGACTCAACTGTCACTTCAACTGTTAGACTTGGCTCCTTTCATTGACTTGACGGACACTTCACACAGCTGCTCCTCAGCTAAATCTCTTTCAGTCGAGTCCTTGTCTTCCTTCATGGCCATACTCAGCTGACACACAATAGAGTATTCACTTTAGCCTGCAGTTGACTTCTTGCATTCTTGACTTGGCGGACTTTACTCATCTCTTTCAGTCCAAAAATCACAAGCCATCCAATTACATGTTTCCTTATTAATAATTGGGTAAGGGTAAATCAGCCAATATAAAAACTCCATCACCCCATGAATATAGGTGACGGTTTCATGAAAATTTGAAGGAGAATAAAAGCTCAATCAATAAGATAAAAATCCAAACAAATCTCCTTCCAAAAACAATATTCAGAATCATCAAGAAAAACCAACACACAATCCTGCCAAACCAAAAACCACTTCCTATGAATTCAACACATTCATCATCATCCTCACCTCGATTTTGTGTCCTACTCATTTTTTTACTCCCATCACGCTGCAACACAAAACAAGGCTCACAGCTTTCTGTGAGAAACGATTCATGGAAGATTTTTTGGAAAATGGATTCACTATAATTAGAAGAAGGTATTTACAATTTATCGTTATATATTTTGTTTAATAAAAAAATTGCATAACAATAAGCATGAATGATTCTCAAATCTTATAACATTATTCCAGACATCTACACAATTTTGTATGTAAAAATTACTTTCAGTGATTTGGCTAGCTGCATATGTAATATCCTTGTATTGCTTCCGATTATAACTACATCTAAGACAACGTAAACTTTAATAAACATTAATCAAACTTTTTGCTTGTGTACGTCAACATTTACTTACTTTTGTTAATGTGATGCTTGTATTCTGTCATTTCTAACAACAATGCATTGCACATTCTCAAACTCATGCTTGTGATACTATACTGTAATGCATGTTTAAGAATGATAATTTGCATATATTAGCTACTTAACAATGCATGTTTAAGAATGATAATTTGCTGATGACATCGAATGTACTACGAAACAATGCATGTGTAAGCATGATATGTTGCTTATGATGCTACAAAATGATGCATGTGTAAGCATGATATGTTGTTATGAAGACTATATTTTCGTTGCTTATGACAGGAGGTGGTAGCAAATGGCCTTAGTTCAAGCCACAAAAGGGACTGAAGTTTGGAAGGAGTACAATTCTACAAAAATTATAAGCACATCATTGGTTTTGATATACGGATAAGTACAAAAAATGATATCAAAAGTGAGCTTATATGAGTGCAATATATTGTGTGCAACAACGAAGGCTTCAAGAATATTATTAGTTCAGTTAAAGAAAAAGCCAAATATATTGACAAAACTGCCGGTAAAACTAAACAAAGGATATCGGCAAGGGTGGTTGCAAAGCATGTTGCGTGTTTGAACATGTTGGAAATAGATCTTACGCCAACAAGAAGTTTTGAGCTACGACACACATAGTTTAACTCCGGAAATACCACGACATTTTTGAAAGTCAATGGGAACATGAATATCGGGCACCAACTGTTCATTAGAAAATGTCCACGAGCAAATGTTGGGACAACAAAATCTTATCATTTGTCTAAGGAGATGGTCGGGGGATACTCTAATGTTGGTGCCCTGCAAATTGATTTCAAAAACTTTAAGAGGGACTTAAAAGCGTACATATGTGGAGTTGATGCACAACTCGTGATAGATAATTTCTTCAGAAAAATGGATGTGTGTCCAGAAATGTCATTCGATTACGACGTGAAAATAAACAACTTACGAGGTTGTTTTGGGCTGATCTAGTGTCCAAAATGAACTATGGAATATTCGGGGATGTAATGTCATTTGACGCAACGTACAACACGAATAGGTAAAAACTTTGTAACTGTATTCTTAATACTATGTCGCATGATAAAAACTAATTTGGATCATACATAACTATCATTCATAAGTAATAAGGATACAACGTTATTTTTATAACAAAAATATGATGCATTTATAAATGTATTCTACTACATACAATCCAATAACTTAATTCATATTATTAGTAATGTTGTGAATACAAATCCTATATATAGGGAAAGTGTTGTATAGGGACACCTTATAGAGTAAGTTCGTGGGACGAATCTGAGCCACACATCTACTATTCTGTTGCATGTTAAATACTAATTTGGTACATACATAGAAATCGTTCATTGCATAAGTAATAATGATATACCTTTTTTTATAACAAAAAATATTATGCATTCATAACTCTATTCTACTGCATACAAGGCAATATATTAATGCATATTAGTAATAATGTTATGCTTACAAATGATAAATGCAGTAATCATGTATAGTACAATCTAAATTCTTCATGTAATTCCCTATTATATTAACACACAAAACTTCTTCGCATCCGCCAGGTACAAAATGGTGTTCACTCCCTTCACAGGAGTAGACAACCATAAAAGATGTGTTACATTTCCATCGGGACTGCTATTAAAGGAAGACGAAATAATCATATGTTTGGTTGTTTAAGAAATTTCTGAAGGCAATGGGCTGTGAGCCGCACTTCATTGTAACCGACCAAGATCCAACCATGAAAATGCGATAAAGTTTGTTTTCAAAGACACTGGGCACCGTTTGTGTATGTGGCACATAATGAAAAAGGTGAGTGTGAAGGTTAGCGACACACTATCCAATGACAGTCATTTCATGCAATGACTGAATAGCATCGTATGGAGTAACTTTATCGAACCAACGGAGTTTAAGGAAAAATTGATCGATCTAATGAGGGAGTATGACCTTACATCACATGCATGGTCGCGAATATGTTTGAGATTTCAAGTTCTTAGATTCCTACATATTTTAAGAATATCATGTTAGGAGGGCTACTAAGGACCATTTCAAGATCAGAAAGTGCTAGCAGCTAGTTAGGGAGTTTCACCAACCCACAAGTTAACTTGGTTGAGTTTTTTATGCACTATGACAGAGCAATAGAAGCTCAAAGACATGCCGTGTATAAATTGAACAATGATAGTGCAATTCACAACCCCAGCTACAAGACATGTTTAGTAGTTGAAAAACATGCAGCATCAAAGTTCACACAGAGGGTTTTTTTAGACGTAAGTAAAGAGATTGACGTATCTTGTTACAACTGCATAATGGTACAAATCAACGACGAAACTAAAAAGTGCTCATACAAGATTAAAGACGGGTGTTTGCAGTTGTTTTCAACAAATCAGAGAACAATATGAAATGCAGCTACAACATGTTCCAGCAAATCGACTATTATGTCATCATATATTCATGATATTCGAGGAACATGATGAAATTCCCGACAAGTATATACTCAAACGCTGGACAAAAAGTGCATCAATCTTTCCAACTCTACAGATCAGATTAATGTCACAGCTTACAAGCAACAACAATTGTGACACAACTTTACAGAAAATTTGGTCAGACCTCAATTGTTGTGTTGAGATCGCAAACGGAAACAAGGAACAAATGGAAGATGTAGCCCAACTCATCGAAGATCATAAGCAGAAGTTGCTATCCCATCAGGCAAATAATTCACACATAATCAACAAACAAACAATAATTCAAAATTTCAGAGGAACTACTGCACATTCTGAAATTTCAGTGTTATCGCCACAACAAGCGAAAAACAAGGGAAGCGGAGGTCGAGTAAAAAGCCGAATACAGAGTCGAAAGAAAAAGGCTTTGCGAGCAAGCAAAAAACTAAAGAGGCGTTGTGAAAAATGTGGGGACATCGGAAACCACAATAGTCGGACATGCAAGAAGTGATCTTAAAAAAATGTTGGTCGATTAAACATTTGCATTTTTTCCTTCAAATTATGTTTTATGATGATTTTTTACAATATTCACATGTGTAAAAATATTGACCATTACAACATACAAAACTGCAACTCTACATAAGCATCATATAAAAGGAACTTATGTTGTGCATCTATACTTTGTAAGCAAGAAAATGCCACAAAAACATAAACATGCAGGATTGTGAAAAAGATACAAAACATGCAGAATTATGACACTACATATGCATAATATTAACTCTTCACATGCTCAAACTAATATTCTTTAAACAAAATATTATGCGGGACTAAGTTAAATATCTCTGAACTAATGGTGAAAAATAACATGTATGAATATATGCAAAATATGATAACTTAAAATGCATATATTCACCTCTTTGAAAACATGATATGTTTTTTTTTTTTTTTGGAAATTCATCCAATCATTATCAGTATTCACACTACTAAAAATATTAAATATATATGCAAAAAACATATATATGCAAAAACTGCATACTAAATATGCAAATATTCAGAACTTGAAAATGCGTTATTTTTAAAAAAAAATAAAAATCTTAGAGCACCTTTTAGCGTTATACATCTATCCATGCAAAAAACAAATTATGCAAAAATTGCATACTAAATATGCAAAAACTTTGAACATGAAATGCGTTATTTTAAAAAAATTGAAAATCTTATAACACCTCTTAGCGCATAATTTGCAACATTTAATATATACGCAAGCAAATACAATGTACTAAACATGCACAAAATATGATAAAAAAAAATATTACATAAATCTGTTCCCAATGCTACAAACCATAACTAATAATCCATCAACTAAAAGTGATCCATACGGGCAGCTTAACAAAACCCGAAACTTGTTGCTTAAAGACAACCCATAAACAAAAATCTACTTATATAGGTAATGTCATCAACAAACTCTTGGAATTGTATCGTAAAGGATAAACCCAAAATATTTATCAATATCAAAATACAACTTTAATTCATCACAATCCACCAAACAATTATATTATGAACCACTGAACTTCTTCGCCACCTCCAAACTTGATGCTCTTTGTTCGTTCTTCTCGTAGAGAAAATTGCAACACAATACTTTGTCCTCAACATCGAAATCTGAGCATCGTTCCCTTTCTCAAGACCACAATCCCAATCTCTAACACCGCTACCCTTATAAGTCTCAATGTGACGCATGGCAAAAATGGCGCAATCCACCTTATTTTTGGTATCTCTCCAAGCATACAATCGAGTCATTGAGGAATTTGAACAAATCAAATCACAACAATGATCCCTTCCACAAAACATACTGAGAAAAATCTGCCTCTGAAATGAAAAACAAAAAAAATAACCAACAATCACTTTACATAACAAATTACCAGATTATATCCATGCTACTATATCAACTTACATAAGCAACATTTCTCTACTATAATAGCAAAATTTAATCATAAGAAATGCATATTTAAGAACTAACACATGCAATATTAATGTGCATTTGATTTTCATATCCCGTATGCAAAATATGTATACTAAGAAAGCAAAATCATAAACCTTCACAAGCCTAAAAAACAAACTACTCTTACCAGTCTCTCGTTCATACTTCTAAAGAGTCGCACCACCCACCGATGAATTGTCCAGGATGTGACACCACTTTCTCCGAACATCCAAAACACACCACATACAAATGCTCGTGCTTGCAAATTGGAAAAAAAAACTACAAAAAAATAAAATAAATTAAGAAATGACCAAAAAAGGGAAAAAAGAGACAAAATAGGTTAGTCACCATTTCAATAGCCTCAATCTTTTCTGGTTGAACTTCTTAGTAAGTGCAGTCAAGTCATCGCCCTCCTTCGGATTCACCATGGTGAATAGCTGCCAAAAAAGGTAAACAATAAGAAATTATCTATAACCACCCTAAATAGGCCAATTTTCCTGTAAAAATGTAGAGTTCCCAAAACACCCTTCAATAAAAATGTACAGCCAACCGTCATGTTCAAAAATTCCCTCACGCACTGGATGTCTGGATCACATAAAAAACCCGCCAAAACACAAAATAAAATTCCTTAATATCACACAATGGTTTTTAGAGGCCCAACAATTTCTGCCAAAATCAGAGATCTCAGAAACACTCGAATGACCACTCGAGCAAAGGAATTCAAATTAACAATTTTAAAGTTATCAGGCTACGAGGCTTCAAAGCCGTGAAAACACTAAAATTTATTGGTCGGACAAACACTCGAATGACCCCTCGAGCAAAGGGATTCAAACTAACAATTTCAAAGTTATCAGGCTACGAGGCCGCGAGACCACTAAAACACTGAAAGTTAGTTATCGATCGAACAAACACTGGAACGACCCCGCGAGCAGAGGGATTCAAATTAACAATTTCAAAGTTATCAGGCTACAAGGCCGCAAAGCCGCTAAAACACTGAAAGTTGTCGGTCGAACAACCGCTACGCCAAACAACCTTTCTCAACCTAAACGGAATTATCGGGTACGCTATCAAATGGCCCTTTGGAATCATCTCTTCTTCATTTTTTCCATTTAAATTATGCTAAGTTCACGCCGCTGTGTTGTCTTATTTTACTTAATCCTCTAATGCCAAACTCTGCATACGGACATGAATTCATTCACAAAACTAAATTGTTGTGTGTATATATAATATACACATATGTGTGTAAAATAATTTTTAACCTCATGAAACAATGTTAGATGACAGGGATTTCACAAGCCTGAAAAAAACGAAACTTAGTAATTGAGTTGGACCCCCTGTTTTGAAAATGCTTTGGATTTTAATGTAAATACCCAAACCTCATGATTTTATACACCAGGGCCACCAACACCTAGGTGTTGTATTTCACGGTTTGGAGAGTTACATATGGTTTTTTGTCAATTTAGATATGTTTATCTAGCTTTAATGTTGTCTCTGGAAGATATTAAGTTTGAGATATCTACTTTTACCATTTTTTGTTTCATCAGAGCCATATTATTGAGTGCATTTAAGCTTATGTTTACTCATTTCTTAATATATAATATTACTCGTGATGGGAATCGTGTGAGTCATCCTTCTTCTTTCATTTAAGTCGCGTTTTCTCATAACTTAAGTTGAATTAAATGTCATATTAGTTCCATGTCGTGTACCATTTGCTACCCCCCTCGGCCTTCAAAAGGCACGAAGGATTGAGCCTCGTGTGAGGCGCGCCTTTAACAACTATGGTAATTCGGTACGTACCGAATACTGAATTTACATATACATGTATGAGAGGTCTAGATGTTCACTTTGCCATCTTAGAACTGCAGGATTAGTTTGTGATGTGGGATGTTGATATCACATCTTGCAGCGCTGTTGCATGTCCGACCTCTGAGGTTGCTTTTAGTGTTATACTATTTCTCTAGTTGTTCCAATGACGGGAAATTGTTAGGTTGTGAGTATTGTGTATAACAAGCACGTCTTTGAAGAGCAAAGCTTACAAACAAAAATAAAACTAATAGTTGTAAAAAAAGTACAATTTGAATTGCATGCTTTGGGCTTTGGGCTTTAAATGATTAATGAAACTTTGGCTACTGTAATCGAATTAACCATGTACTACTTTATTTTACTGTTGCTACATCTTGAATGCCTTTTTTCTAGAAGCAACATATAAGCCTATAGATTTGGTGTTCTATGTTTTACTTTCTATGATTTTATACTATCAGCATAAATAAGGCTTTAATTTTTAATTCCCAATAAAAAGACAAAAAGGCAATATTCAATTAGTCTTAAATGATTTTTTAAGAGAATAGAGACATTCATTCATAGACATTCTACCATTCCCTAAGGATTAGGAAGTAATTTTCAAATATTTTCTTACATTCCCCATATTAGTTTAGAGTCGATTGCATTTCGGGACTTAATTGACGAGAGAGCAAAGAACATTTTCGGATCGTTAGAGATATTAGCTAAAATGTATCAAGACCCACCGTTTCAAATTTATCATCGGGTAAGTTAATTAAAATATCTTTCTAACTATTTAAAATTTTAAATGTTACTATCATTAGTTTCATCATTCAAGATATATGTATGACACTAATATAAAATATTTTAAATATTTTATGTACAAATCAAAGACATATATCGACAAAGAAGCCGTGAAAAGATGAAGAGAAAATATGACAATCTCAATACTATTCGAAGCAAGAGCATATTGATAAGGCGAGAAGAAACCAAGAAAAAGAAACTCTCAAGACGCGTGTCTTGTTAAAGACCAAATTGCATGTGACTCGGTTTAGAATATAATACAAAGCACTTCATTAATTATAACATATTAAATCAAGTTTCTTCATTTTTATATTTACATGTTTGATATTTGTTTCTTTTAGGATCAATAATTGGTGGACCAATATGTTTGAAGATACATGAGTTACAAAAAATGCAAAATTGCATACATTGTGGTGCTGTAAGATTTGAGTATGAGCCTCCAACATTTTGTTGTGATAATGGACAAATTAAAGTAGCACCCATTGATATTCCGGATGAATTGTATGAGTTGTCTACTTCTCAATCCGAAGAGGCTATCCATTTTCGATCAAATATTCGTCCATTCAATTGCATATTTGCTTTTACCTCATTTGGAGTAAAATTAGATAAAAAAACTCGCATCAAGGCGAGGAGTTTATAATTTTAGAGCACAAGGAATGGTGTATCACGATCTTCCAGGTTTGGTACCCAATGAAGATGGTCCTGGATATTTTCAATTATATTTTGTGGAAACACAAAATGAGCTCAGAAATAGATTGAACATATTTGAGAATTTCACTCTATCTGAAGCTATTGTGAATAAACTCATGAGAGTTTTAGAGGTAAATCCATATGCAAAAGTCTTTAGAAGATTAAAGGATTATCCATCGATGGACGATGTCCAACTACATATCTCAAAAGATGTGAAATTTGATCAACGAGTATATAATTCTCCAACCATTGATCAAGTTGCGGCAATATGGGTTGAAGGAAATAATGAACACCTTCCATTTGAACGAAACATTATGGTTCATGCACATTCAGGAGATAGACATAGAATCAAGCATTATTATGGATGTTATGACCCTTTGCAATATCCACTTGTTTTTCCTAAAGGAGAAACAGGATGGCATCAAAATATTAACAAGTTTGATATAAACAAAACATATACACAAGAACAAGGTACGTCACTACTTATTTGTGATAGTAATTAGATATTATTCAAAATAACAATAAAGTACATTATATATATGTTTACGTATAGTGAATAAATAGTGCGAACATTGCTCCATTTATTAAGAAATTTCATTAAATAATGTTTCAGGTAGTAGTCGAGTTATTGATCACATCTCTTCGATATCAAGAATTTCTTCTCCGAACGATATTCTCTCTCATGAATCTGAAGGTATGTAAATTTTAAAAGTCATAATCTACGTGTTTATGCATGTAATTGTCAAAAGTTTGAATATATAAAATTTATTTGTCATTCGTATTCAAACAATTTATTGAAAAGAGATCACACTTACCGAAGGTTATATATATAATTTTGTAAACACAACAATACTTTTTAATTAGAATTAATTTATTATAGTTTCAAGTAATTCTAAATATTATTTTATTTTACTTATTTGTAGTTGCCAATAAAGAAAGTAATAAAAAGGTATCATGCAGAGAATATAGTTGCTATAAACTACAAATTAGAAATAGAAGAGAGTCAACACTTCTCCTTGCTGGAAGACTATTGCAACAATATATTGTCGACATGTACATAAAACTAGAAACAACGAGATTGGACTACTACCGCCAAAATCAATCAAACATGAGAGTTGAACTATATTAGGGAGTTATGGATAATGTCATGAAATGAAAAACTAGAGGAAGTGAAGTTGGCAGGAGAATTATTTTTCCAGCATCATTTATTGGGGGCCAAGAGATATGTATCGTAGATATCTTGATGCATTATCATTGGTGCAAAGATTTGGAAAACCAGACTTTTTTATTACAATTACTTGCAACCCGGAATGGAAAGAGATACAAGATAAACTGTATGAGGGGCAACGAGCTCAAGATCGGCCAGATTTAACCTCAAGAGTATTTCGAGCAAAACTACAGGATTTGAAAGATCAGTTGTTTAAGAAGAATATATTTGGAGATGTAGTTGTACATGTTCACGTAATTGAATTCCAGAAAAGAGGATTGTCTCATGCTCATATATTGATAATTTTGAAGTTTGGATATAAAATTACCACTCACGATTATTTTGATAAGTTTGTTTGTGCTGAACTTTCTGATCAACAAAAGTATCCTGGACTTTTTGACTTAGTTATAAGACATATGATTCATGGACCATGTGAAAATAAGAACAAAAATAATTCTTGAATGGTCGATTTAAAAATGCAAATATCATTATCCACGTCCAGTTTGTGAAAGTACAATACGAGGTAAAGATGGATATCATGTCTACAAAATAAGGAAAAATGGCTTGAACGTTCAAGTTCGTAATGCACAACTAGATAATCAGTGGGTGGTACCTTACAATCCATATCTTTTATCACGATATAATTGCCATATCAATGTCGAGATATGTTCAAAGCGTGATGGTGAAATATTTGTACCAATATATCTACAAGGGACATGACAGAGTGGCAATTCACATCGCCCGACAATAGTGAAAACGTGATTGACAAAATTAAAGAATTTAAAGATGCTCGGTGGGTATCCACTCAAGCGGCATGGAGAATTTTTGAATTCGGTTAGATGATATAAGCCCAAAGATTATTAACTTACCGCTACACCTTCCAAATCAATGGGAAAATCAAAATTTAGAGAATGTTTTGACTTGGGACCATGTCTCCAAACAATGCTTATAGAGTACTTTTTTATGTGCTCTACAAGTGAAGAGGCCATAAAATATCTTTATTGCGAATTTTCGGAGCATTATGTATGGGATAAACAAGGTAAATATTGTAAAGAAAGAAAGAAGAGAGATGTAATTGGCCGTATAAATGCTGTGAAACCAAATAAAGGTGAAAGATACTATGAAAAGCTACTCTTGAATCATGTCTGAGGGCCAAAATCCTTCGGAGATTTGCTGACAGTAAATAATATACGTTACTCAAGTTTTAAAGAAGCGGCACAAAAAAGGGGATTGCTAGAATATGATCTTAGTACCATCGAATGCCTCAATGAAGCTGTCACTTTTCACAAGAGCATCAAATATATCAGTTGAACTATAGGTTCCAAAACATTAAAAAGTTGAACTTTTTCTTGGAAAGTATGGGCTATATTAGCTTATACGATCTTCCGAGTATTCCTATTGTTACTGATAATATAGACAATGATCTTCATAGAGAGATACAGGATGAATTGTCAATAAAAAATACCTCCCGAAGATTACGATTCAGAGGGAATGTTAAATCATGAACAACAAAATGCGTTTTCAATGGTCTTAGATTGTGTAAAACAAGGCAAGGGTGGCATATTTTTTATTGATGGACCAGGTGGAACAGGAAAGACATTCTTATACCGTGCAATGTTAGTTCATCTAAGATCCAAAAATCTAATAGAAATTGCAACTGCAACATCTGGAGTTGTTGCCGCGATAATGCCAGGGGAAGAACATCACATTCACGTTTTAAAATACTAATAGATGTGAATGAATCAAGTCGGTGCACTATGTTGAAACAAAGTGTTGCTGCTGAGCTATTGCGTAGAGCACAATTGATAATATGGGATGAAGTGCCAATGTCAAAACGATGGGCTATCGAGAATGTTGATAAATTATTGAAAGACATAATGGGAAACGATGAAGATTTTGATGGAAAAGTAGTGGTTTTCGGTGGAGACATCAGACAAGTATTACCAGTTGTTCCTAGAGCAATAATCCAACAAACTATTTTGGCAAGCTTGGTCAAATCGCCTCTATGGCCTAAAATGAAGAAAACTACTTTGCCAAAGAACATGAGGTCGAAGAATGATCCAAACTTCAGTAAATTCTTACTTACGGTTGGAAATAGTGAGGAACCAACTGATAAAGAAGGTAATATCAGAATCCCAGAAGAGCTGATTATTGAGTATGACTATGAAGATGCCTCAATACAACGACTTATAATGGCTATTTTCCCAAATTTGAATAAAAATGCCCAATCAGCTCATTATATGACAAGTCGAGCAATACTAGCAGCTAAAAATGAGCATGTTGATAGATTGAATGATAAGCAAATCTATATATTTCCCGGAGAAGTAAGAACATTTAACTGTTTCGATGAAGCCATTGATGACTCTAACAACTATTACGAAGAGGACTTCTTGAACTCTTTAACTACAAATGGTTTGCCTCCTCATAAGTTGGTACTGAAAAGAAATTGCCCAGTAATTATTTTGAGAAATTTGGACCCATCAAATGAATTGTGTGATGGTACAAGAATGGTATGTAGGGATTTCAAGAATAATATGATTGATGCAGAGATAGTGTTTGGGCAATATAGTGGAAAACATGTTTTTATACCTAGAATTCCACTTTCACCAGCTCAAAATGAAGGTTATCTGTTTCAATTTAGATGCAAGCAATTCCCAATTAGACTTGCTTTGCCATGACAATCAATAAAACTCAAGGACAAACAATTCCAGATGTTGGTGTCTACTTGCCTCAATCGGTGTTTTCTCACGGTCAATTATATGTTGCTCTCTCCAGAGGAACTTCAATGTCTACAACTAAAGTCCTAATCGAATCAAATAACACAAATGCAAGAGAAAATATGAAGACTAAAAATGTTGTTTACAAACAACTTTTAAGTTCAGGTATAACTAATTTTTGATTAAGTATTATATTATATCAGATAAATTGTAACTAACATTTTTGTTTTTCAGGAAAATAGAATATTGAAGATGGATTAGCTGCAACACAAGGTTATCATACCTACCAATAAGGGTAGCGTGAGTTGCTTTTCTTTCTCCAATCAAGTAATTATATTAAAAAAAAAAAGATTGCTTATTATGTTCATACTCAACTAGAATAGTTTATTAATCTTATATATGCAAAACATATTAGATGGTGAGTTATTACTTAAATATGTACATATAATTATAATTCTTATAAGCATGTTTTTTTTATTAGTGATTTGCATGCTTAGCATACAAAATCTTTTAATGTTATTTAATATTGTGCAGGCTGGTAAACTTCTTCAGTTTCTAAAAACCAAGTATATCCTGGAGATTGATTGAAAAAAAGTTTAACCAGAAATATTTAACTTTGTAATGTCTCAGATCCTGTCTATATTTTGTTATTATTTAATTTCTTCATGTGGATTTTACGCTTGAACCTCAAATGAAGCCTTGTTGTATTAATTGATTATTTTGTTGAATGATAAGTAGCCAACTACGGGTCGATCAAAGCCTAGCATGATTATAATCTATGCCAAAGTTGATCTTGTTGCCCCTAAAATTTCAACAGTTGCTTAGGTTTGTGGTGATACTTCTATTCAACATTATTTGCCAAATTTGCTAGCATAGGTTCAAACTATTTCTAATGAATTAGGTGAGAATCAATATAAAATGAGATATATTAAAAACAAATGCTATGGCTATTGGTAAGGGAAATATTGATATATGTCATCACAGCTTCTCTAAATACTATAATCTCCAACTTCGATTACAATGAAATCTTAAAGCCTTTTTGCTATTAGAAAAAAGAAAAAAGAAAAAAATACTACGCTTATAATATATACACAAATTGATTGCAGTTTAGATTTTATACAAGCGAATTGCAACACATTGATTGAAACTTATAATGTGTTAATTGAAAATTCATTTGTCTTTTACATGTTGCATTTTAAAATTGAGATTTTAAAGGACTATCCGGATTACCTAAAATATCTTTCCATCTAAAAGACATCTCCCACCAGAGAAAAGGCAAAAAGAAAAAAAACTTGAAGGCAGAATCCACCAAAAGGCACAAGAAGAATCTGGTTGAATTGAAGGGAATTTAATTGTACAAAAATCCACTAAAAGACACAAAAAGAATCTGGTTGGATTAAAGAGAATTGAGCCGTTGCTCTTAAACATTATTTTGGACTATGTTCAATGCAGTTTTTAATATTAGATTGTCTCACACGTGAATAAAATTGGTGCCACAGCTGGAACATCTTGTGGTCGAGCGCAGTTGGTATACATTTTGTACTTTGGCGAGGAGGGGCGATTTTAGTGTTGTAGTGGCAGATAAAAGTGTGATACGTTGAAAGTAATGGGGTTCTTCAATTGCGCCAGTTAAGTCCATTAAAATAGTTAATTAATCAATATTACGAAAAATAGTTTTGTTAATCAAAACATAAAATAAAAAAACATTATATTTAAATTTAATGTTTATAATTTCATTAATGAATAATATATTTCAAATGTCAAGTCTACATGTTGTTAATCACCATACATCTTTTTGTTCTTAATTGGTTAAATCTGCATGTGATGGATTTGCCGACATCACAACAAATCTACTTAATATTCCACTTTGAGACTCAAGAATTCTTCTACTTGTCTTCATTTTTTACGCTATTCATGTCCACATGAATATTCCCAAGTAGAAGACATTTGCAATTTTCTATTAAATAAAATAAAATAATGTAATATATTAAATACAAGTCCTCAAGTGCATATAGTCGACTCGAACGATGAAAGTAATACAATATTTGAAGTTAAACAACATTACAATAATTTAGAGAACATTTGAATTAAAAAAAATAGAGAACATTTTGAGTTAAAAGGCTGAAAAAAGTGAATATTTAGCCTGTTTTTCGAGTTAAAACACTGCAAAAGCCAAAAGACTGAAATTTGGGTGAGAAGAAAAAACAAAACAAGTTCTGCTGGATGGGTCGAACCCATGACCAAAATAAACAATCGGAGTACGCCAACCACAATGGTGTTCAACTTATCTAGAGGTAATGTAGTAATATATTTACGTACATATCCAATAATATATTAAACCATTAAAGATAACGAAAAAAATATGGGGGTCGGGGGCCCTTGCCCCACTATGGGGGTCGGAGGCCCTTGCCATAGTGGGGCACTATGTGGCAGCGCCACCTTGACCACCCTAAGAATTTAGTCCAATTTTCGCCGAAAATTTTTAATTTCGATGGAAATTGCTTAGTTGGAGCATAATGTTGATGACATGAGCAACAAATTGGAGATCTTTTAATAATGTAAGGGAAATTGTCACGTGTTCACTGATTGTATATTTAAGTTTCGGAAAAAAGAAAAGAAAATTAAATAAAATGTTAAATAACCTAACCTAAAAATTGAATTTCTATGACGAGGTCTCCAATAATTGGCTAGATCTCTTCCAATATTTACTTGTCATTTTTGTTTACATTCTTTTTTTTTTTTTTTGTCAAACTTATATATACAGTCAACGAACAAAATTTTATCTCCAAGTTCAAAAATGACCCAATTAGTTGTCCACAGCATTCCAATCAAAATAAGTAATTTTAGTGAAATTAGAATATTTTTGGCGAAAATCGGACCAATGATCCCAAATTTTTAAAGATACTGAACTAAAATTAAATTTTAAAAACTTAATGGACCAAAAGTCCAAATGGGCCAAGTTACCCGACCAATTTAACAATTTCCCCTAATTCTTATCCGTATTATAGACTATATGATATTTGTAAAAATCACCATTTTGGCACTTTAAATATGTCTTGGAGGTAACAAAAACCATATCCTTTCATACACATGAATATTCAATATTGACAATGCTTAATGCTCCACTGAATATCTTAAACAATTTTGACAGCTTTTTTATTTGACACCAACAATTTTGATGGCTGAGAAGCTCAAATCCTTGACAAGAATAAATCTCGGATTTTTCTACACAAAAGTCAACTCAAGAGTCAAGATAAGATTAACCCTTCATAGATGCAACAAATTTCTTCTGATACCCATCTTCAACCAATCGGTCGGTCGTCTGGAACCTTCATCATCCCCACCAAATAGGTAAAAAAAATAAAACGTCTTCAATAGGTAGAGAGAAAAAGTAGGCTTCAAATTTCCAATCATCACAAAATTCCAATCTCTGCCTCATCGCCACAAACCACGCCCTCTACACTGGCGCATCTATTTTAATATCCCAAAACACAGTCAACTAACTACCAAAATGCAAACCATGTTCCTCAACATGAAAACCTTAAATAAAAGCTTTAGCCAAGACATCAACCGTCATCGAGAAGATCGTACACAATACCGCACAAAAAGTAACCAGTCTCCCTAGACAGATGCCGGACTATGAACTCAATAATTAGATATGTTCCAAAGACCCGGGCGTCTGTTTTAATAATACAAAGATGAGTATAATATTTTTTCTCCATCTAGAGTATAATCTTATTTTTGTTCATCTAAAATTAATTTCAAAACTCAATATTATTCTATTTATTAACTTAAAAGTTTGGTACTTTGGTTGCTGTAATTTTTTAGCAAATTTTGTTGACAATTTTCTTTTTTAATAAAGGATAAAGGATGGTGTCTTTATTTTTTTTATTAAATATCCAAATAAAAAAAATATTAATGTTCGTTCTGATATATATCTGACTCATAAGGCCTTATATGTTTTCCTATGAGTCATACATCTAACCTCTAAATATATATTTTCTCGTACATCACAAATATGCTAATAACATACCCATTTCCATTCAAATTAATTTTTAAAGAGACACCTCCTTTTAGAAAGGATGTGTCTATTACATTAGGAACGATGTGTCTATTACAAGAGAAATTTGTTTATTTAAGGAAACAAAAACCTCAAAAGATTGTACATGTTTTGCAAAAACTGAAGAACAAGACAACAACACAAAATAAAGGTGTGATCAATTTAACATAAATTTTGCCTTCCACACTCATGAAATTCATATTCTGTTTTTAGTATTATGTTCTGACCAACTTAAATTTTTCTCATTATAAATTTATCCGCACTCACGCAATTCACATTCTCGAGTTTCAAGTAAAAGTACAACAAGGTAAAATATGTCCTTAACTTCATATTTTAATGCCTTTGTCTTTTTTTTTCCTTCAATTTGTTATTAATTGTAGTTTCTGTTATGCGGTAGTACATAGCCATAACTCTTATCCGAATACATTGCGGTAAAAAAATATGATAATCCAATAGCAAATAGATGTGTAACTAATATGAAATATATTTCGAATTAATCCCACGCCTTTTAAATGGGAATTGCAAAGTAACTAAGATCAAAAAATAGTTGTTTTAGATTCTGCATGATAATTAATTAAGTTTTTGTATTTCTATTGTCTTCTCAAATTCGTAGTTTTGAAATTATTAGTTCTATTTGAGATCGAGAGAGAATTACAAAAACAATTAGTACTATGACCCTTTGGTTCACAATAGTAACTGCTATTTACGTTTCTTCTCTGCACATGGTAACTTTTGTTATTTGAATTGTGAAGTCACTATAAGTTAAAAATTTTAACCAAGGATGAGTGAGATGAATCTTAGTAATGGAATAGAAGATGTTGTTCGTGTATTCTTGAATGCTTGCCATCCCAATATTGCACACATTTTGCTTGTATGTAAATTTATGGTGATCATGTGAGTTAATGATTCATGAACATATGGTTCTAAGTTGTGCGCTCATATTGGGAGTTTTTGCTGCAGGTAAACCCAAACAAAAATATATGTATTGTACGGAGGTGCATTCACTTCATTTTATAGAGTCTGTAATATTTTCTTTGAATTTTTCTTACTAACTGGTTCATATTCATCTTAAAAATTTGGTCACATGGTTTAATAAATGAGTGATTGCCCTATTGCCAAAGTAGTATCCATATTAACTTTTTGCCCTTGCAATAGATCCATATATTGATTTTGAATTTATGAATTTGTGTATCTTGATTTATTAAAAATCTTGATCTATATCATAAGGCTTCTGGTTTATTTGTTTTCAATCACCATGTAGTTTCATAAAGTTCGGTTGAGCTATTGTTGCTGCTTGCAAGCACATCACCTTCGATATGTCATTTTATCCACTTCGTCAAGTAACTTAACATCATTTCTTACGGAGAACAAATCCAACACCCTATATCATTTGTCACATTAATTTTGAATTTGTTTTCTGTTACTACTGGTCGGCAACTTAAATGTCTTTTTTTCAGAAGAATGTAGATTTCATGTTCTATGTTTTACTTTCTATGATTTCATAATATCAGCATAAATAAGGTTTTAATTCCCAATGCAAAGACAAAAAGGGAGTATTCAATTACTCTTAAATTATTTTTTTTAAGAGAACATAGATACATTCATTCACGGACCTTCCACCATTCCCTTGGAATGAGAAACTAATTTTCAAATATTTTCTTACATTCCCCTATAAATTCTTTTTTTTTCATTTTTTATATTGAAGGGGTGGAGGGAAGACAAAACACCGAGTGAACCAACACCTGATACATGATTTTATAACTTTCTGCTATGGAGAACATGGAGTAGGATTTAAATATGAAATATATGTATCCATTTTCCCTTCATTTTAGAATGGTATCCCACCAAGAGAATTGTTGTTTGTCCTTCCCTTCCTCAACTACAAGGGCTTAGTGTCAATTATTTATTTATTTACGGTCTAATTCTACAATTAGTTTGCAAAATTATATATTAAACTATATTTTAATGTAGGAAATCAACCAATTATGTCGATAGATTCAACAATCCCAGTAAGACTTCTGAGAATAAATCAAAAGTCATTCACCTTACGACTAAAGACTTTAAGAGTCGGATATCCAACATCTTGCGGCCAGAACTTTTCATCAAAAATTCGCAAAATTATAATGATGGATGATGAAGTAAGGAAAAATAGAATATATTATTTTATATTTAATCAATTATTATATCTTAAAGATTATAAACAAAATTGTTGTTTCTTGCAGGGTGTGCGGATTGGAGTTATCATCTTTAATGATGACATTGCCTATTTTTGCCGGCAAATTTATAGCTAATAACACTTACCTAATTTCAAATCCAGAAGTTAAAAAAGTTAATCCGTTGTTTTCCTAATGCACATCCAAAAAAAGAATTGGTGTTAAAGAAATATACTGTTGTGAAGGATGCGCTAGACCCTATTGAAGATATGATTGGATACAATTTTGTGGAGTTCAAAGATTTAAATTTTGAACAACACAAAAATGGAATAGGTATAATTTCTACCTCCCTAACTTATTATATAATTATATTTATATTTAATAATATTTCAATAACTGTGAATTCTATCATGCAGATGTTTATGGGATCTTACTAAGAGTTAAAAAATGTAGAATGATGGTTAATTCAAGGACCGTGTTGAAGGCTGTGAGGGAAATAACGATCATCAATAAAGAGTAATGAAAATTGTCATGCCCCAGACGGGACGCGACAACGATCAACCATTTAAACAAAAATAAACCCAACAGTCTAGACAAATGATACAACAATCCCAAGTGAAACAGAGTCTAAAGCAGCGGAAATAAAAATAAACATAAGTACGAATTACATCTTAAGGTCCAACAACATCCAAATACATCCGACATAATTACCTGAATAAGTTTACAGACCAAAACTAAAATGTAAAGTACACAATATCCAAATCTTAAATGTCAAAGGGTCCTACGCTCTTAAATTACAGTCAAAGAGAGAAAGAGTAGCAGGGATAAACGGAGTCCAACATCGGTAGAAGTACATGAAATAAGTACAATCATCAGAAAAAAGATGCAAGTTCAATAGGCGGGGCGAGGTAATCAATCGTGGCGGTTCGACATCTTCAACATAGTCCTCATCTAAAGGTTAGAAAACAGGAGGGGATGAGACAAAATCTCGATGGATTGGGTGATTGTGTGCAAGTGTGGCGATATATATAGTTAATGCGAGAAAAATAGTTGTATGAAAATGCGTGAATATGATGCATGATTTCACACACAGTCCACAAGCGTCGTGATAAATATATTTAAGTAATATACTTATACAGTTTAAGAAGCAGTTCGTGGTCACACAGGCACTATGTGATTCAGGCAAGACAGGTAGGATTGCGTACGGCATGTAACGCCAATCCTATGCAAGACAAGTAGTGGTTGCGTACGGATTTGTAGCGCCAACCAATGCAATACAAGTAGCGATTCGCGTGCGGTTTGTAGCGCCAACTAAACGGGTCCGATTAACTCGAGAATCGTGTGGATCGGACAGGCAAATGATTCCTTCGTTCTTCCTTGTAACTCCCCGAGCAAGATGGTCCAAGACCTGTCACCTTATCGCTCCATAGGCAAAGACAAATCCACAGTAGAGCTAGCTAGGCCCGGATTGTCATAATCATGATTATACCTCAAGTACTACGACCCGCTTCCCTTGGACAAACTCCGTCCCTCAATTGCGGGATTAGGACGATGGGGCCGGAGAGTGGAATAGCAGCCGAGCTGCCCGATTCCATTCCCGACGTATCCATTCCGACTGTGAGCTCAACACACCAAGTTGACTCAGGTAGGAAAGTAAATACAAGTTCGTAGTCAACTAGGCAAAATCAGTATTATTGCTTGAGGAAGCGATTCGGAAAAGTTTTCGAAATTGCGAGTGGCAATTATGGCGTTGGTGGAGTTATTTGGATGAAGATGATTATCGGGAGGATAAGCAATCTTCGATATCTTGAAAGATTAGGTGGAACATAAGTCCCGTTATAGATTCGAAATCGCAAGACGAGGAAGTCACCCCGCGATCGGGTATTAATCGGTCAAGACGATCCAATAAGTCAAGGGATTTTTGAGAAAATAAAATATTTTAATTAATTATTAAAGTCAGAGGGTCCAGGGCTGTTTCAGTAAAAGAAAAATAATTTGAGTTAGGTCCTTGTTAAAAAGAAAATTTACAATTAGCCCCGTTTTGTAAAAACCAACACTTTTGGGGTTAAAAATTGAATAAATAAATGTCCCGACCTTGAATAATTATGAGGTCAGTTCCTAAATTCTCTAAATTGTTCAGAGATTCAGGTTTTTAAAGTTTTGAGGTCGAGTTTTTATAAAATTCTCACATTAGCCCCAAATTTGTTAAAATTGTCATTTCAAGCCCTAAGTTTAAAATAATTGGAACTCACAAACCGGAAGGGATTTTAATGTGATTCCAGTTGGAAAATATCACTAAGGTCAGTGGGATATTTGGACAAAAATATTTTTTTAAAAAAATAAGTATAGATCCCTTAACCTTTGAAAATCTCATTTTTGTCCCATTTTGAAATAATTGCCTTTAAGGCTTTTAGGGGTCCAATTGTTATGAAATTTGAACCTTGGGTCCAAAATATCATTACGTTATAGTTAAATTAGTATTTCCAGGTACATGGACTGTATAAGTCCTGTAAATTGCATTTGGGTCCTCAAGTTTAATCTTTTACAATTTGGTCCCTCATTTTTATAAATTACTTTCCAAGCCCTAAACACTTGGATTTTTGGAATACACTTAAAATATGTTATTTCCAGTCCCTTAAGAGTTAAAATTTCAAATTTTAAAAATAGGGTCTGGTACAGTTTCGAAAATTACAATGTAGCCCTTAAACTTCTAAAATTTTACAATATAGTCCTTGGGCTTTTAAAGGTTGATTTTATTTATCTTAAAACTCTTAAAACTTTATTAAAATGTCCAAACATCATTTTTGGACCTGAGTACAGTCCCAAATTTGGAAAATTATAGAGGGATCCCTTAAGTTTTATTTTCTTGCAATTAAGTCCACCAACTTTCCATTTTTGCATTTTAAGTCCAAAAATTGAAATTTAATCAATTATGCTTGACTTGTCCAGGTTATAAGTCATACAAAACATGGATTTCAAGATTCATACACATGCATGTCCATTTCATACAAGAATTCATCAAATACAACCATAAATTGTACATGCACGCACCTAAATTTCAATAAATAGCATTTTTGAGCAACACTTGAGAAATTTCACAACTTGATACAAGAAATTAACATGCAATACATAATATATATATCTCAAGTGCTCATTAACAAAATCCTACATGCATTTAACAAAAACACCTAGAAGTTGGAAAGATTTTCCACCCACCTTAAAATTGGATAGTTGTGAAATAAAAGGATAAATTTCACAACTTGATTATGAAGTCACTTAGGTCAGCCCCTAAGTGAATAAATATCAAAAATTAAGAGTTAGAAAAATGAGTGAAAAATTAAGAAAAAAAAAAGAAGAAGGTGAGAAAATTGGAAATACTACACTTTACCTTGTGTAGTAGATGAAATGAAACTAGTTGAAGCTTCAAAGTTGGAATTTTTGGCTCACCCTCAAAACCACTTAAGGTCAGCCCCTATTTCTCAAAAATGAAAAAGGGTGTTAAAATTTGAAGAAAATAGGAAGAATAAGAGAAAAGGGCACTAGTGTCCAAATCTTACCTTATAGTCCAAATTCTCCAACAATTTCTCTTCAAGTCTTCTAAGGTGACCACAATGCATGCATGTCCTTATGTAGGCTCCTATGTGTACCTCCAAAAGGCAAAATTAAACTTAAGTTAAGAAGAGAAGGTGATGAGTTATAGGATATCAAGTTGAATTGAAGAACAAAATTTCTTACCTTTGTGAGAGAGGGGTTCAAATTCTATGAAGAAGTAGGAAGAATGTTTATGTTTTTTGTTAAGTGTTTGAAGAAAGAGGAAGTGTTTGATGATATGAAGAAGATGTTCTTGAAGATGTGAAGGATGTTTGAAGATATGAAGAGTGTGTTCTTGAAGATATGAAGGGATGCTTGAAGATGTGAAGGATGTGTTCTTGAAGATTTGAAGATGTGAAGAAATTGTTCTTGAAGATTTGAAGATATGAAGGAGTTGTTTTTGAAGGTTTGAAGATGTGAAGGAATTGTAGAGAGAAGGAGGAGAATGTTTAGAGAGAAGGAAGAGAATTTTCTTGAAGATTAAAATGTGTTGGATGAAATTTTTGGCAAAATTTTTTGTAAAAATGGCCATATGGCCGTCCATATGAGAGAGAGGGGGAGGAAATTTTTGTTCAATTTTCATGTCTTGTAATTTGTCTCTTGCATGGAGACAAAAGGGAAGTCAAAGGTATGGGCAAAGGATGGGTAAGTAATGAATGTTGGGTGAGTGGGAATAAGTTGGGGAAAATAATATTAAAGAATTGATGTATAAGATAATGTGTATAATGTTTGAATTAATGGTGTAATTATACACAAGATGACTAACATAAGGTGTATATGTACAAGAGTTGGAAGATATTTCTACACCAAAATGGTCATCATTGCCGTCCACTTAAGGGCAATTGTGGTATTTCCATTTTTTTGTCTCAAATTTGATGATAATAGATGAATAATATCAATCTCCAAAATAATTAGTGATTTCTTTGATCACTTATAAGTCTCATGATCACTTATTCTAAATCAAATTCTTAATTCTATAAGGTAAAAGTCTCTAAATAAATAGTCTCTTAAAATTCTAAGGTGATTAATAAATACACAAATAATAATAATGATCAATCAAGTGATCATTAATGTAAAATGGAATTAATAATGATTATGATCACAAGTAATAAATAGAATGAAATTAAATGCAAAATATATTTATTATTAATATTTACCCGTCAAAGTGACGCGGTAAAATAGTCGATAAAATACATAGACGATCAAAGGATCAATTATACGCTCGGAAAAATCGGGGGCTTCACAAAAATATCATAATTTGTTTTATCATATATTACCTTAACATATTAATTACAAAAAAAAACTTAGCTTTATTCAATTTTCTAAATATTCTATGTCATTTACACACTAATTCGAATGACTTACTATCTATTGAACATATATCATCCCATAATTGTTTCTCTTTGGGAAGATCTAGCATCAAATGAAGGAAACACATTGGAGGATATTGTTGATCAAAATCCAATACTTGCTATCACTAATGTCACCTCGAAAAAGTACCTATGTAATATTTATCCAAGTTCAATTGATTCGTTAAAATGTACCTTTTGTTTTTCTTTTTATTTGAGATGACGTAAAACTAGAACAATACTTTATGCATGCATTTCATGTGTATTTTACAAATTATAGCTTTTCTTGATTTTTTATTATTTTAGGTGAATTACAAAATTTCAAAACTACATCAACATCAATTCTATAGATAAACCCGAGTTGTGAAGAAAAAACTCATCTCGAGAAATTGGTATCCTAAATCCAAAAATATTATAATTTAATGACATTGGTCGAAATTAAAATTAACAAATGTTTTCTAATATTACACAGGTTACTAGAAGTTGATAATCCTATCAAAGTGCGAGAAAATTAACAATGATCCGTAGAGAATGAAAGCCAAAGGAAGTTTGCCTGGACGAAATCATATACAAGCGAGATGCATTATCGTGAGGTCAAGATATATTATTTAATATCATATTTTTAATTAGGACCATTTTGTATATTTTTGGATTATAATTTTCCTTAACCTTTTTTTTAATGTACCACTTACGGGATATATATTACTATTTCAGAGGAGTTGTTGAAAGAATTGAAAATAAATCTTCTGTGCGGTATGACTCATGCAAAAATGTGTTGCTTCTGTTTTTAAAAGTAAAGACTCTGTGACTTGCAACAAATGCAGTGAAGAAAATGTTGAAACAATACCAAGGAATTAATTGAACTTAAAATCTTATAGAATTTATTCATTCATCAAATACTAATTATTATTTTTTGAATTGAAGATATTGAATAGTGTTGAATGTCGTCAAAGACAACCACAATGCAATCATAACTTTGTTTGAGGAAGCAACCACTATATTTATTGGATGCCCAGTACAAGAGTATTTAACAACAATTAAACAGGTAAATTATTATGATTTTGTTGGTGATTTTGATTCTAAAACAGTGTATCTAAAACTATTATGCCTGTTTGTGATTTTTGATATGTATCATATTAAGTTTTGTTAGAAAAAAGATAATGGTCTTTGTATAGAGGATGAAGCTTATCATTCTTTTTCTTTAGATGATTGAAGAAAGATTGGGACCAACCTCACAACTCTACATAAACTTGTGTGCGGCCTTTTTTACTTGTCAATTATTTTTGGTGCTGCCTATGCTCATTTTTTAACATGTTTATATTTTCATGTCTTAGTTGTCATAGTCAGGCTACATTCAGTTCTTTATGAAGCATTTGTTTAAGAGGATTTCTTATTTCATATAATGATTAAGATTGTTGATTACATGATATCGTCTTACTTGCCTTCCTGGTGTATATAATATCAGTATACTAATTAAGGCTTCAATAGTTTTTTGCTCCTTAAGGAATCATTTATGTCACATGACAACAAACAATTTCTTTCCAATAGGAAATGCTCATTTGTTTAATTATGCAAAATTATCCTAATTATGTCTTATAATTATTAAAATTTAATTTCATTAGAGTGAATATGATTCAAAATACAACAGAAGGCTCACATTGCAAACGTCGTCAGAATTCCGCTTCCTTATTGCTTTAAACAAAAAAGCACAAAGTGTTGAATGGAAAAATGAATGTAGTAGCCGAATGAGTCGAAAAGATCAAAGTCACTATGAATGAGGGCAAGAAGAGAAAAACAATAAGCGCGTCTACAAAACATAGTGGAGTAAAAAAGGCAGGTGACATGCATAGAGAAAGTTATGAAAACAAGTAAACGCCAGATGAACAAAATGTGAGGGTTTTTCAGATTTCAAGTGACGATGAAACGTTGCAAAGTATGAAGAACAAGAATTCAAAGAAATTGACCAAATCAAGTAACAAAAAACCAAGAACACTTTGTCAAAATCAAACAAGAGAAGACTTGATGAAACTTCAAAATGTGACATAATTCATCTTTTGTATATGTATTTTCTGATTCTTTATCATGATTTGTACGTTCTTAGTAAGTTATGTTTTAGGAACAAGTTAACTGGAAGACTGTAATTTTCATAATGATATTTACAATTTAATTGTAATTTTTTTATTTCTGCTCACCATTTGTGTTGAACAACAAGAATTAAAATTCTAAATTTAATAAATTAATTAAATCATATTGATCACGTTCAACGCAAATGTATCTTACTAGTCAACAAAAAAATCATATTGACAAAAATAAAAAGAAAAAAGGAATCGAACACACGTATTGTTGGGAATGCTGTTGAAAGAACCTAAGAGGTGAATTATTGCTCTTTAATTCCTCCTTGGAATTCAGAATCCTTGATCGAGTATCAACAACCGAAACACTGACATAGCTCCCGACTCTCAGGGTCTCAATCTCTTGTCTCATTAGAATGAAGTCATCCGACTTAAAAATTAATTCATGCATATAAAAAAAAGTAAAGAACAAATTTCATTGCACAAACAAACGAAAAATATTAAAAACCACAGAAACAAAAAATTTTAAAAAAAATTACTTATCCCCATATCCATTTTGACAACAGAATCTGCATTTTATTACATTTCATCATTACATCAAGTTGTCTTGTATGAAACGGAGAAATAAGCACAGAGCTCTTTTTTTTAATCCTCTTTTTTTAGAACGCTTAGTGACTGTGTCGTTAAACTCATTTGTCTCGTCAACTTCATTACCATCTGCATCACCGCCGTCACTGTCGCTATCCCTGCTACTACTGCTCCCATCCTTATCCTGAAAAAAAAAATGAAACATGAAGAATCTAAAACAAAACATAACTTTATAAAAATTTCATGATAATAAAATATAAAAACAGACAACAAACCTCCATATCCAAATCATCCGCCGAAATATTTCACCAGCATCTCAAATGTTTTCACGTGAAATACCGATGACATCAACCCAATTGTCTTTTGGTTTCTCCTGAGTAACACCAAGACTTAAGCTTGGCATATCATCCACCAACCTTTTTTAGTCGTCCCGCCTATCTAGTGCTCGCTCAATTTTTTCAATCGCTTCAATTGTCTCAGCATTACTCCAAAACATTTCATTGAGTTGAGATTCACTAAGCCCCATGGCTTCATCTCCACCCCTTACGTCCATGTGATCGCTCGTAAATCCAATCAACTTCCTAGCGATTCCTTAACTTTACGAGACTGAGTGTCCCTGTCACTCATTTGGGTGTTTTCTCAAGCGGCGTAATTATGTCGATGCAATCAGAGTCGTACAAGAAAGCTTCCCCAACACTCTGTGATGCATACTCTGCTGGAAGAAGAGCACATATAATAATACATGGAAAACAACAAAAACATCATCAAATACACAATTGATCATATGCAAAAAACTAACTCTTGGTATGCAAAAGACTAGACATACATAAGCATAACATCAACCATACACTTGGGATGCAAAAATAACTCTTAAAATGCAAATAATAAGCAATACATAAGCAACAAACTAAATGAACCAATAAGCAACAGAAAAACACAATGTAAACAAATGAGATTGACAAAAAATAGCCTAGCAACTTAATCAGCATAAAAATCAACAAAATAATCAACAAGTGGATGTTATGAAAGCAAAATTAATTACAACCGTACTCTTAATTACTGGTAACCAAAAGGCACAACCAAATAATCAACAAATGAACACAATATGAAAAAATATAATGGCAAAACATGTTATATACTCTTGATAAGAAAAACTCTCAGCTAATTAAGCAACAAATTAACAATGTGAAAGCACCAAAAATGAACCTCATATAAGCACATATAGTTGCATGAAAATTGTAGAACCTAAGTCAGCAACATACACATCCAAATAAGCTACAAAAAGAACACTAAAAGCAAAACAATTCAAATTACATGCATTAACTTAGGCCTTAATTTGCAACTAATCAAAGACATTAAGCCATATTAAAATATGAGTTAATACCTCAGTACTCGAGCCCTCATCCACAAACTTGCCCTTAATTATCATCCTGTCCGGCCCACCAGATTCAATCGCTGTAATATCCTCCCTCGGTGCACCAATAGGCAATGGGATGTCCACGAAGCCCTTGCCAAAACCACCATCTTTCAACTCCTTCTTCGTTCTTCTCTTCACAATCTCAGTAGTCCATGAACGCAAACTTGGCAACATCCTCGGAACATCCTGAGTATAAAAAATAACCCGATCTATGTACAATACCTACAAAAATGAAAACAAATGAATGCACGCATACAAATACATAAACACAGAAAAAAGCAAAAATTAATAAAACAAATTTTAACTTACACAAAAAAATAAGAGGATCATTGAACTAATTTTTTTCACTCTTGCCCCAGCGAGCCCTATTAGTAATCAACATACTCAATGGGTACTAAATCCAGTTCAAATTTCCAATATTATTAACATCTTCCAAACACTTCATGATGAGGGCATTCACATATCCACGTGAATTGTTCCCAATAATCAAACAGTCAACAAGAGTAATAAAATGTCTCATAAACCGGATGCCCCGCCCTTTAACTCAAAGATCTCGTTACACACCTCACCAACATTAATCTTGTTACTAGGTTTCAAAAAATATTTTGCCATTCCTCAAGTAAAGCACACTCCTTTGAAAAATACTTCTTCTCAATTTTAAAATTACCATCCGGAATCCTAAGACCCGTTCAACATCACTCGCATCTATATGAATCGATTTTCAAGAACCCCATGTCAACTCACACTCACAGGTTAAAATTGTCAACCAACCAAAACGTCAATTTAGGATGAAGTCTTTAATTTTCAGTTCAAGCAAACCTCCAAAGCCCATTCGCAACAACAACCCTCGAACGGGATTAAAATGTCCAATAGCGTCAACTAAAGCCCCGGAGCTCTCTTGTATTTGTTTTTGGATAAGTAGTCTTTCCTACCACTTTGCCCCCATGACCTCACTCTTTCACCCTCTTCACCCCATCGTGCTTATCTTTGTTATCTTTACCAACCTCATCCCCAATATTCTTTCTTTTTCCACTAGCTTTAGTCATCTCTTGACACACAAAACAAAACTCGCACACATCTACATCTCATAAGCTATGACATATAATAAACATGCGGAAAATGAAAAACTCGAAAAATACATTGACAAAAATATGACAAACAGTTAGATATGGGGGAGGGGGCTAATAACTACAACATCAAAAAAGCAACATGCATAAACTTTATAAGCAAGAACTAAACAATACAAATGCATCTTAAAAACTAAAAAAAGGTAACCTATTATGAGATTAACATCGAAAAACTCCCACTCTAATGACTCAAATTCATACAAATCGAATAAAAACAACAAAAACACCATGCCCCACCGCATTTATACATTATAAGCAAGGCTTGCATAATTACCAAGCAACAAAAGCAATATACATATGCAACATCTAAATAAGACATTAATAGCTACTTAAAAACCCAAACAACTGACAAACAACAAAACAAAGGGCGTGTACATATACAACGAACAAAAAACAACAAAAATCAACAAACCCAAACAATCATATATAAAAAAAAAGCTAAGGCCGTGTACAACGTAAGCAACAAATAGAGTAATCGAAATCAGAAGATAGCATACTTAAAAAACCCGAACCTATTATTGCAAAATCATCAAAAATTCCTCAACTAATGGGTTAGACTCATGAAAATTCAAAAGCTACCTTTCACAAACACGATAAATTCAACCAAAAACATAAAACTCTAAGTCATACTTTCAATCTCCAAGCAAAAAAAGCTTGGAAAAAAAACCATATTATAATTAGAACTGTAAAAAAACAACAAAAAAATACCTTCAAAAACCTCCATCTCCGGTGGAATCGACTTAAAAAACATAACATTCTAAGTCACACATTCTAACTCCAAGCAGAAAAAAACTTGAAAAAAACCCTAGAATAATCAGACTAAAAAACAAAAAAAAAGAGTACCTTAAAGCGATTCTCCGGGCAGCAGCAAGATCGTCGTTCGAACCCTCCGTCTCCTATAAAATCGACTTCACTGTGAGACTTCAATAAAAAACCTTGACAACTTTCGAAACAAAAGAAAACTCTCCTCTGAGAAAAAATCGAGCATTGTGAGGATTTTGAGTGTTTTCTCTCTCTCCAGTTTTCGAAAGAGTGTTAGAGATACCAAAAGATTTCTTTCCCAACTGAAAAGTCGTCTACCTAGATACATGATTTCTCAAAGACGCATGCATTCACTCCCTCAATAACTTGTAAATAAAAAAAATCTCAATTTTCTTTATTCAAAAAAAGTAAAATTACCCCATTACCCTTAATGTGCAATTAAAAGGGGAAAAACTAACAATTATCCAAATCAACCTAAGCCATTTAAAACAACTCCAACGATCAGGATTCGTCCTCACGTACTTACCCTAACTATGTGGACTCACAGGATCCATCACACACACACACACGTGTGTGGCGGAACCACCCGTTGGGTGAGGGGGCCTTGGCCCCCCTAACTTTTTCTTTACTACCTATATATTGTATGTATTGTAATATTTTAGCATTTTTGCCCTCCGAACCCAAATTGATGATCAATAAAATTTGTTGTGAACCACACAAGCCTATGACTATTCTTTTAAGTTTGAACAAACTATTGCATGTGTGGGTCTTGATATATATATATATATATATATATATATGGATGAGATCTCGTGTGGGGATGAGATCTCGTGTGGCAGTCTCTTACCATGTGGCAGTGTGGATTGATCTCATCCATCCATACCTTTTATTCAATGGTCCAGATTGCTATTAAAACAAGTGATTTATCAATTAATTAATAGGTGGAAAGGACATAATAGTAACTAGCAAAATGCCATAAATCACGCCCCTACAATCAAGGGATTGATTAATATCAAGTTTCCATAACTGAAATTGTGGACCATTTTAATAGCTGAACTGCACACCATTTAATAACTGACTGTACACCATTTATATCTAACGGTGCATCATTCTATAACTAATTGTATGCCATTCAATCCCATCGATTTTTATGGGATTTGATTTTATGATTGTTCCCGCTTTTCATTTTATCTCGAACTGTGCACTTTTTAATAACTGATTGCGCATTATTTTATATCTAACAATACATCATTGTATAACTAATTGTACATCATTTAAAGGAACTATAAAGACAAAATGGTGAACCATCTTCCCTTTTAATAACTTAACTGTGCACCATTTTATATCCAACAATGCATCATTGTATAACTAATTGTACATCATCTAAAAATCCTATAAAGACAAAATAGTGTAACCACATTCCCATAATGACGGCCTACAATCATGGATGTGATAAAGATCACGTTTCCATAAATGAATTATGCACCATTTTAATAGTTGAACCGTGCACCATTTAATAACTAATTATGCACCATTTTATATTTGATAGTGCATCATTGTATAACTAAATGTACATCATTGTGAATAAACCACAATTGAATGAAAAGTGGGAACAATCATAATATGAAATCCCATAAAAATCGCTGGGATTGAATGGTGTATAATTAGTTATACAATGATGCACTGTTAGATATAAAATGGTGTACAATCAGTTATTAAATGGTGTACAGTTCAACTATTAAAATGGTGCACAATTAAGTTATGAAAATGTGATATTAATCAATCCCTACATTGTAGGGCGTGATTTATTGTATTTTGCTAGTTACTTATGCCCTTTCCACCTATTAATTAATTGATAAATCAGTTTTTTCTAATAGCAATCTGGACAATTGAATAAAAGGTGTGGATGGATTGGATTAATCCACACTGTCATGCGGTAAGCCCCCTGCCACATTTGATCCTAACTATATATATATATATATATATATATAGGGGGAGGATCCATGAGACCATATTTTATGGTGAGACAGTGTGGAATAATCTCAACCCTCCCTTATTTACATCAAAGGCTAGGAATAATTTGGGATGCTAATACATTAACCATTTAATTAAATTCCAGAAAGGGTAAAATTGTCAAACAAACATGTGGGGACCGTCCAATATGGAATCGGTTATGGGGAGAGAGAGAATCATACTGGGGAGAGAGAAAATTATGTATGTGCTCTGCGATGCAGTGTACTGTATATTTAACATATATTTATTGCATATTTAACACTGTTATACTGTATGTTTAACATAAATTTACTGCATATTAAAATTGTCACACAAAAATATGTGGGGACCGTGAATTAAGAATCAGTATAGAAAGAGAGAAAATCACGCTCATTAACATGTGGGGACCGTGACTTAAGTAAATCAGTTATAAAGAGAGAGAGAGAGAGAGAGAGAGAGAGAATCACGCTCATTATTATACTGTATATTTAACATATATTTATTGTATATTTAACACTATTATACTGTATGTTTAACATATATGTATTGCATATTAAAATTGTCAAACAAAAACATGTGGGGACCGTGAATTAAGGAATCAGTTAACAAGATTATTTTGGGCAGACCAATAATTACGGTTTACCAAATAACAATAATTAAAAAATCAACAACTAATAGACACAAATCAATTAACTAAATTATTATACAGTAAACTATGTCTAACTATACAATAAAATCAGGCTATGTATACAATAAACTATGTCTAACTATACAATAAAATATCACTATCTATACAGTAAACTATGTCTAACTATACAATAAAATCAGACTATGTATACAGTCGCCCTCGACACGCTGTTCACTTTTTCTACCTCTTTTAGCCATGATTAACGAAACACTAGTCCTGGCACCAAAAAACCAAAAATAAAGTGTCAGTGCTGATTATATAAAAAAACATGCGGTAAAAATTAACTAAATAAGCATCAAAACACATATAAGTATACAGTAAAATCTCCTAATTTTTTCAAAAACTATAAACCATCTTCTTCAACAAAAACAAAACATATAACAACCATTAACAAAAGCTTAACCCACTATCACGGAAAAAAAAAGCACATGAAACATATAAAACCCTAGTTAACAATTTCAACTCGGAATCGCATTCTCCCCAAAACACAACAAAAGCGCAATAAAAAATAAAATTAAATAAACCCTAGACATTCACAATTAAATTCGAAAATAGTGGGAAAAAATAAATTCTTACTATCTTTCACTTCGCTAAAGAAGACGATTGGGTTTCTCTTTCGCTCGAAAAATTTCACTTTGGCTTGAGAAGATGACCGAACACTCCTACGACACACCCACGAGAAGTGAGATTCTCTTTTGCTCAGAAAATTTACGATATGGAGGGAACCCACAAAGCCACAAAGCTGTAAAAATTCAAAAAAAAAAATTAACTGGCGAGCAATTTGTGGGGGGGAGATGAACCGATTTGGGGGGAGTTACCAATTGGAGGTGAAAACTGCTAATAAGAAAATGACCAACCTGCCCTTATTTGATTTAAAATTAAAAAAGGCCACTAAATCAGCCAAATCTCAACCATCTGAGATATTAAATTTGTGGACATGATTAGTCCACACTGTCTTACCTATGGAATGGGTCTCGTTTGATCCAATTCATATATATATATATATATATCGTAATATTAAAATTCTGGAGCATACATTTTGATTAGGATTTAGTGATGCGTTTTAGAATATTTAACTATGAATATTGATGTAACTTTTTGATGCAAATATAACATTTATAAATTTTACTGTCATATATATATATATATATAATATTTGATAATTCGTTCTTTAACTGGAGGCGCTAGTATATATTTCTACCAGAATCCTGTAATATTAATACTACTCTTACTCATCTCAAATCCGATTAAGAAATTACACCTATTACTTGTAACCGTCCCAAATCCCAAAAATAAAATTTACCCATACCAATCTCATTAGGGTCCAAACGAATGTAGCTACATATGTCTACCCATCCCCTACAATCCCTAGTTGACCCCTCCCAATTATAAATCTCGGGTCCTCCCTGCATGCGTGTGTATTGCTTAGAGGTGAAAAATAAATGTAAATGAAAATTGATCACTAAGGTAGCGATTGGATATGAAAAAAAATTATTTTCGTTCCGCTAGAGAAATTTTTTTAACCCAATATGCAATTGTTTATGAAAATTTTCAGAAAATACACTATTCACTACTTTTCATTTTTTCTCTTATCAATCACATCTACACACTTTTTCAAAAACAACTAATCATTATTACACATCATTCCACAAATCTCACTATTCATCCATTCACACATTTCTAACTACCACTCAAATCCAATCATTATATCACTATTTTTATATCAAATCAACTTTTATCATTATTACTTTTTCATCTCATATTCAATCACATTCTCAAAATTCATTTTTTTCTTCCAATTTTTTTTCCACTATTCTCTAGCAAAAAAAAAAAAGACAAAATGAAAACATATCTAATCGCATCCAAAAAAGTCATTTTAATTTGATTTATTCATTTATTAATGGTCATTGAACACTTTTTGTTTACAATGAGACTCGGATCGGATTTGAACTTTATTTTCTTTTTGTACGAAGAAAGTGATGACGCCTTAGAACCGAGCTAGACTAAAGTCATAATACCCGAGACGAGCTAAACGAAAATAAAGCCGCGTGGCCAAAAATGACTAATAATGACACCACCATTTACCAGACGATTCTGGTGACGTAAACAACCGAGCACAATGGCGTAACCGCGTAAGCTCTCGAGCTGATGACGTGGCACAAATCGAGCTCAACCCATCAGAACAAAGTCAGGTAGGAACTCAAGCAAGCACCTTACCGAGCAGAACATACGTGACAAGAGCAACCCCCGATGACGTCGGTCAAACGGTCAAAAGAACATGCCCACAATAAAATAGTCCCTCAAAAGTAGCAATATTCCCTCAAGGTCAACAAGATTCTCCCAACACACGCTTTCTCCACGCGCCGTAAATAGTACCATTATTATAATACAAAGTTGCAATTAGTCAGCTAGATACACCCTACAGGGTATATCCTAGGAGTAATTAAGAAAAGGACAAGTGTCCCACTACCTGTACAATAATTAACCCGTCATTGGGTATAAAAGGGGCCTCATGGATTGTAATGAGAAAAAAGGAAAAAAAAAAGAGAAAAAACAGATAAGAAAAGACAAAAAATAGGAGAGTAAAAAAGAAAGAGTGAAAGAAAGACCAAGAAATCAAATTGTAATACTGTGGGTCAACCAGATACGTTCTGCTCGGTTAATTCAATAAAAAGGCCGAATTAGCCCTTGTTTGGTTGTCTTTCATTTCAAATTACTCCCCCACGATATCAAAATTCCCTGTTTTCCTTTGTTGACCGAAAAGCAAAGGATTTGAACTTTTTCTTCTTTTATTGAACTTTATTAAATTCGAAAAAGTAATATTCGAATCAGTTAAATTTTATGTAAAATTATTTTATATAAATAATAAAGTTACATTCATATATTTCTAACTCCATAAAGCAGTTTAAAACAACTTGCACAATGATTTGCTGTTCTAAAGTGTAGGGCCTTTTGTTTAATAATTGAAAGATATAGTCCCCATTTAGCAAATTGATAAATCTGTATCTGACGCCCTAGGATGGTCGCACTTTCGTAGACTTCCCATTACTCTCTCTTTCAACGTTCACTTTTCTCTTTCTTGAAGAATATCACATTTTGTTTCTCATTTTCCTTTACAATCTTGCATTTTGTTTCTATCCTCGTTTAGATTGCGTACCATAAATCAATCGGTAGCTTCAGTTTTTGTATTATTTTCTTGGTAAATACACACGTAGAATTTGTATAATTTGTTGTTATTTGGTCAAATTTTCTGTAGATTAGTTAAAAATTAGGTTTGGTGATGAGTTCGAGGGCGAGATATCCGCCGCCGGGGATGGGCGGAGGCCGAGGAGGTGGCGGCGGTGGCGGTGGCGTAATGAACCCCCACGCCGGACCAAATCCTAGTTTTCAACCTAGAAACGTTAACCAACAGTACGTACAGAGGAGCCAAGCGCAGAACAACCAAAATCATCAATTGTTTCAAAACCCTCAACCGCAGCAATGGCTACGAAGAACTCAGCTTCCGCCGGCTGATTCATCCTTTGATGAGGTTGAAAAGACTGTTCAATCAGAAGCCGTTGATTCGAGGTCTCGTCAAGATTTTTTCCTTACCTTCTTCTTATTTGAACTCTGCGTTTTATTTGTTGTTCTTTCCATATGTTTAATTAAAGGGGATTTAATCTCTTTTGGGGGTTTTCCCCCCTTTAAAAATGAATATAGATAGATTCACGGTTTTGCTACATTCTCTTAAACGAATGTCTGCTATCCTTTTTTCATAATTTCTTGGTGAAAATGACTTTCGAAGAACCTATTTTTATTAATTATTTTTAGTTAAATATTTTTAATGAAGAGCGTTGATGCGGGTGACCAGTGCCTCTGTGGCTCTGTGAAGAGTAGGAGTTTAGATATTGGAACTTTAAGCTCAAGGAAACTATAACCTAGGTAGAAATATGAAACTTGTGGGATAATCTAGGTTTTAAGGATGATTTGAATGAAGAATTGAGTGGTGTTAAATAAGTCGGCCGACATATCTGACTAGCTAATTAATGACCAGCTCAAAATGCCTGTTGTCGTTGATCCGCATTTATGTTTTTAGGTTTTGGCCTGAAGTATGTGGTTGGTCAAATATGGTTAGTTTTAATCCAGAATGGTTCCATCTTGTTATTGATTAGAGCTTTCTTTATGTGCGGTGGTGGTTTGAAAGTTTGATTTGTGTTTTCTTGCTGTTTTGTTTTATAGTCCTTTAAAAGAACCTGGTTGTGATAAGTTAAGATGCCATTACAACTTGTTCTTCGCAATGCAATTTTCAACCATCCTGTATCCCTGTCTGTTATTTCTGTTAGGAAATGCTGAGTTTTATGGATTTAATTAGAATTAGAAACATGCAGTCTAGACAGTCTGGTAAATTTTAACTGAATTCTCCTGCATGAAACTAAGGATGGAATGAGAGAGGTTGTGGGATAAACTCCTTTATATCCAATGCTTGGCAGGGGAATTTTGTTACCTTTTTCCTCTTACTTTTGAGCGGTACTGTTATTACCACCACATTTGTGCTCTACTGTTACTTATGGTCAGACACTTTTTGTCCCTTTCCTACATTGTCGATGCTGGTAGTCTATATTTGTTTATGTGTAAATCAAGATAATTAACTGTTTTTGTTCTCATTAGTTCACAAGATTGGAAGGGCCGATTAATGCTGCCACCACCAGACACCCGTTACAAAACCGAGGTAAGGTTTTTGATGGGTTATTAGACTTCAGATTCAAGAGTTGTGATTATTAATACCATATTTGTTTGTAGTTCATTTGTTTTAGTATGTAACATATTTGTACAAAATAATATTGTTATTGCTATTTGTATTTGTTTTTCAGGATGTTACAGCTACCAAAGGAAATGAATTTGAAGACTACTTTTTGAAGCGTGAGCTGCTTATGGGAATATATGAGAAGGGTTTCGAGAGGCCATCTCCAATCCAAGAGGAGAGTATTCCAATTGCTCTCACTGGAAGCGATATTTTGGCTAGGGCCAAAAATGGAACTGGGAAAACTGCTGCCTTTTGCATTCCTGCCTTGGAGAAAATTGATCAAGATAAAAACGTTATCCAAGGTTTGACTTATAACCATTTGAAAGTTCCTTCATATATAGAATCTTTGCGCTTTCTTGGAAATAGGGCCTTATGCTTATAAGAGCTAGGCCTAACGGGATTTGGGAGCTGAAATTGAGGTCAAGGCAAATGTGTGGTAGTAGTTATAGTTTGTTTCTTGTCCTATGGAGTTTGAGTCATGGCAAGATATAGCATAAAAGATGTATGAAAGGGCTTAGTGAAGATATATGATACCAATGACCTTCAATCTTGGTCCATGTTAACATTGGATAGGTCATTTCCATAGTTGAGGCGCGCCTCAGGCTCAAGGCGCATAAGGCACCGGCTTCTGCGCCTCATAGCCTCCTATTCACTCAGGCGCACGCGGCTGGCGCTCAGGCGCACAGGCGCTGAGTGTTGAATGAGGCGTGCCTCTTTGAAATATAGGGTTTTTTGAAGCATGAGTTGTGTATTTATATAGGCGCTCACTCGCTTGAACATCCTTCTTGTTGCTTCTTTTTTTAGGGATAATTACAAAACCCCCCTTGAGGTTCGGGCTCATTACAAAAAAACCCAGAGGTTTTTGAAAATTACAAACACACCCTTGCAGTTTGATTTTGTCTTACATTTCCCCCTTCGTAAGGAAAAAACATTTCAAGACCCCCCTAACATTTATAAAAATATTACAGTTACCCCCTTAAATTTAAGATAGAAACAAAACTGATTTTTTTTTTGTTATTTTGAAACATCTCTTGGGTTTTTGTAAGTAGCCCAAACCTCAGGGGTATTTTTGTAAGTATCCCTTTTTTATTATGAATGTCTAAATTATGAATTTATGCATGTTTTATGCTATAGTTATTTTCATAATATTCAATCCTTATGTGCATATTTGCAGTTGTTATTCTTGTCCCAACAAGAGAATTGGCTCTTCAAACATCACAAGTATGTAAAGAACTGGGAAGCATTTAAAAATTCAAGTCATGGTTACTACTGGTGGAACTAGCTTAAAGGATGACATAATGCGTCTCTATCAACCAGTTCATTTACTTGTTGGGACACCTGGAAGAATCCTCGATCTTGCCAATAAGGGGATTTGCATCTTAAATGATTGCTGTATGCTTGTAATGGATGAGGTATGGAAATGTTATGGGGACATTTTTCTGCAACTGCTATTAGACTGTATTTTGAATAGAATTAATTGCCATTTCCCACACCATGTTCTCAGTTTTAGCCCTTGTTCTCTATTTTCACTCATATGCACTCTCTTATGTGGTTAGGAAATGTAATTCTGGCTGTCAGCAGATTGAAATTTTTGTTGAGCTGCATGTGATAGATTTGACCATAGAACTTTCAAATTTGGTCATGTGTGGCTTCTATTGAAATATATGGAAATATGGATGTGTGGTGTGTGTGTGTGTGTGGGGGGGGGGATGCAAAACTTTGAGAATTAGTTATTTATCAGCATTCTCTCTCATCTGTGGTGGGGCGTTGTTTGCAGCTAGATGCTTCCTAAATGATTGCCACGTCCTAATTTCCCTATGATGATTTCTGGTTTTGCTATTTGTTCTGCCTCATTTCATCATATGAAACATTGTCATTGTCAATCTTACCATTTTTATGTTGTTATCTTTCAGGCTGATAAGCTCTTGTCACCAGAGTTTCAACCTTCTATTGAGCAGTTAATTAGTTTTCTGCCTGCAAATCGTCAGATCCTTATGTTCTCTGCTACATTCCCTGTTACGGTAAAAGATTTCAAAGATCGATACCTGCGAAAGCCCTATATCATCAACCTTATGGATGAGCTAACCCTTAAGGGTATAACCCAATTTTATGCTTTCGTGGAAGAAAGACAGAAAGTTCACTGCCTCAACACTCTCTTTTCGAAGGTTCTAAATTCTGATAAACACTTCAGTTGTGTCTTCTTGAATATGTTTTGCCTTCTTTGATGATTTTGTTTTTGAGGTTGATACATCTGTCACTTTTGCCTGCAGCTTCAAATTAACCAATCAATTATTTTCTGCAATTCCGTGAATCGAGTAGAGCTTCTTGCCAAGAAAATCACAGAGCTTGGCTATTCTTGCTTCTACATTCATGCTAAAATGCTTCAAGACCATCGCAACAGAGTGTTTCATGACTTTCGCAATGGTGCCTGCAGGAATCTTGTGTGCACTGGTATGTTCTCTAGGTTTTTCTTATCATGATGATGTTCTGGATTTTGCTTTTGAGTGATTTTTATGGGCAAACAAATTTTCTTTGTCTTCATTGGTTCTGCAGTGGTTCTTCATTAAGTAGCATTAAGATTTTAAATTTTGCATTCATCTTCGAATCTCATCTGATTCCTCGACTTTTTCGGATAAATTATATACTATTTGCGGCCTAGCCAATTAATTCCTCTTCCATTGTCTCTTGCGCACATGCAGACTTGTTTACAAGAGGTATAGATATTCAAGCAGTAAATGTTGTCATCAATTTCGACTTTCCGAAGAATTCAGAAACATATCTACACAGGGTATGGTGACAATATTTTTGGTCAGCTTTCTGTTGATTCCTGTGATTTTCTATAACTATTCTTGCTCTATGCAGGTTGGTCGATCTGGAAGGTTTGGACACCTTGGGTTAGCCGTGAATCTGATCACCTACGAGGACCGCTTCAATTTGTATGCTCATCATTCTTTCTTATACTAATCAATTTAGTTTACTGGGTCGTGTTTTTAGTGAGATTTTTCACCTCCATGTTTTCTCATCTTTCAGGTATAGGATTGAACAAGAGTTGGGGACAGAGATCAAGCAGATTCCTCCGCATATAGATCAAGCTATATACTGCCAATAGTATGTGGTGGCTTCTAGTGATGTCGTGGTTGGAGGTGGTAACACTGGTGGGTAACTATGCATATTTTGGCCACTTTACAACTTTTGAGGATTTTTATCTTGCTATTGTTTCACAATTTTGAGTTTTCTTCTACCCAAGTTATGCCACTCGTTTCGACAGCTCTTTTAGAAATCAGCATTGGTGGTTATAGACTGATAGATAGTTCTGTAGGGATTTGTTTTTTTAAAAATTTATGTAAATCATTTGTTGTTTTTGCTGCAAAATCCTTTTATTGGTAATATTTCCAGAAAGGGAGTGCAAAACCTTAGATGCTTGATTCTTGTTCGTGATTTTGGGTTTTGAGAGGAGGATATATTTGCGCATATAGAAACAATTCCCCATAATATATGATGTATTTTCCACGAGCACTCAATCTAAAACCAAGTAAGTTCTAGATAGTTGGTCTTGAAATGTTGGTTTACAGTGTCTCGGAGATTACAAAAATTCCAAGTTGAAGCTGTGTGTAAACTATCACCCAGCTTAGGTGCTTTCCGTGGTTTTTGGTTTGAGATAATGTTCTTGTTTGCGGATATACCATTACAAAATATCAGCTGCCTGTTGTTGATATAGATTTTGTCGCTTTAGTTTTCTCAAATCACAAACTGAAACCTTTCGTGATCGTAATTTTTTAGATGCTTAGATGAAACAGTAAAATATTTTTGCATATGTCCAGCTGTGTAAAATCTCTATGGTATGAGATTCATGGGCGCTGGAATAGAGATGGAATAATTTGGATTTAAAGCTTATGTAAAAATGTACTATCAAATTTTGCTCCTTCGTTTTAACTGTTTCCTTTTCTATGACAGTTACTGTTACCTGTCGGAGGGATGATATGATTGATCGTTGCCGGTTATTAGAAATCGTGATATTGGATGAAAGACCTTGTATTTGTCCAGATGATGCAAGAATTTCCCAGAGTTTGGGCATCTCATCGCCAATTGAAAGATTTGGATGATATTGCCATTGCATGCTTTCAGTGCTCTAAGCTCTGCTGCCTTAACTTCTTTGAGCCAATGGCTGTTTCTTATTTTCTCTTAAATTAAGTTTAAGCTATAAGTCGATCAGCAGTTTCTGTATGTTCGGTGCAAAAAATTGTTTGTGCTGGTCATTGTTACCTTTTCTAGTTTCAAGTCTCTATCAATATTTAAAAGGCAAAAAAAGGAAAAAAATATAAAAAAAAAAAGAAAAAAAGATTGTCTTTCTCTTAATGTTTGAGAAAGGTTGAATCTACCTTTTGCCAAGAAGTTGATTTTGGAAGTGTGAATTTGTTTCTTGATTCAGGATGAGCATGTCACTGTTTGGGTACGAAAATCTTTGATCTTCGGCACATGTTATGATCTATCGCAAATTTGGCAATGGGCAGTTTAACTGTGTGAGATTGATACCAAGTTAATAAGGAATGTGTTCTGATACCAGAAAGCTTGGTCTTTGTTTGGTATGACAGGAACAAATAAAACTAATTCTGAATTCTTAGTGAAAACAACGATAAATAATAAAATGTTCAACTTTCAGATATGTGGATGTTGGCAATCACCAACAAAAGATTTTCTCAGTTTTTGGCTGAAAAAGTTCACTTTTTAGTGTTTGCAAATACCAATTTCTATTTTAAATCCTACTTCATTTATTCAGAATCTAAAAGCGGGAACTTTTAGATTTTTTGTTGTGTACATACAAATAAGTACTTTTACAGTTTTTTTTTCATCAGACACTATCAATATTTTATCCTTAACTTCTGATTTTATTTGCAAATATTATCAACTTATGTTTCTCAACTGTTTTTTTTGCTACAATCAATGAATCCTTTAGAACCAGAAATTTTTGCAAACACTCCCATAATCTTGGTTAATTTTCAACTGGTTTATTTCAGGTTATTTTTATTAACTGATTTGGTGCTATATTTGTAAAACCGCTGTCTATTTTCTTGAAGGAAAAATGTGTACGACACCTTATATTTGCGAAGTAAATTTTGACTGCATTGAATTCACCGACGAGATAGGGTTGGGTTAGGTTCTGCCATGCAGGGGGGACTGTGCCTCGGTCCTTCTTGGACTGATTATTGGAGTTGAGGTAATATAGTAGGCTGCTTTTTCATGCCACTTTTGTGTAAATGTGAGTTTTCTGTCTCAATCAATTGTGTGAGTCCAATTTGATAATGACAACTTCCATCAGATCTTTTTTTTTTCTTTCAATTATTGAACTTTTACAAGGTATTATTATTAATTTGTTTTTAATTTGGGCTTATTTGAGTGTATCATAAACTTTAAGTTGCATTTAAGAGAGATGGTTATTGACTTATTGTATTAGATTTAGGGATGGCAACGGCGGGTTTGGGCGGGTTTGGCCAAACCCGGGACCCGCCCCGCCAAGGAAAAATTAGACCCGGACCCGCCCGCCCGCCCCGCCTCAAAACCCGCGGGCGGGTCTAGACCCGCTAGACCCGCCAAGTATTTTTTTAAATTATAATAATTTTTATTTTTCTATTTTTGACCAAATTTTCAAAAAGTAATCTAATGCCAATAGGTTAAAAAATAAATAAATATAATTATTCAACTTATTATAACTATTTTTTAGAATTGGCTACTATTAAGATTTTTTTAAAAAAATACTATTAGTATACTACAATAATACTCAACTAATATTTAAAATAAATATTCAAAGTAGAATATTACAAGATATTATATTAGTAAATTAAACTTTAAAAGTAAATAATATTATATTAGTACTCAACTAATATTTTTAAACATATAACACTCAAATTTAAAAATACATAATGCAAAAATATTTCAATATATATTTAAAAATATAGTAAAAATTAATATGCGGGGCGGGTCCGGGGCGGGTTCTATTGGACCGGGACCCGCCCGGTTTGGCGGGTTTTGTAATCTTGGACCCGAGACCCGCCCGGGACCCGTTTATCCGGTCTAGACCCGCCCGGCGGGCGGGTTTGATGCGGGCGGCTTTGACCTCGCCCCATTGCCATCCCTAATTAGATTTCAGTGATACATGGACATAGTTTAACTTGGGCTTATTTGGGTTTTTCCATTTTTTTGGGGAAATTTCAGGAAATACTCTCATTTTTGGAAAAATCCCACTATTTACGTTCATATCACTTTTATACTCTTTTTTTTTATTTGTTTATGCTCCTACATATTTTGTTGTTGTTATTTTTACGTTTTTTTTCAATTTCTTTTGTTCATGTATTATTTTATATGTTATTTCTATTGTTTCGATGTTTATGTTTGTTTATTGGTTGTTTCTATGTTGTTTCATTGTTGTTTCGATGTTTCGAATACAACTTTTACTTGTTCTTTACGCTCTCTTTTGTTCATGTGTTATTTTATATATTGTTTATGTTAATTTTAGGATTGTTTTTTGTAGTGTTTTTAATGTTGTTACGATGTTTCTTTGTTTTTTCCATGTAGTTTTCAATGTTTTAATGTAGGTTTTACCTATTTTTAAAATCTTTTTATTGATGTGGTGTTTTCTATATTGTTTCTGGATTGTTTCTATACTGTTTTTAATGATGTTATTATCAATGGCGTAACCACTGTTTTAAATACCGGACCGTCTCGGCTTCAACCGTTACCTGGGATACTGGTGGTCGGTCCCAGTATAATAAGGCCCTAAAAACCGTTTTTGCGGTTAAACCGGTCAATACCGGTCAAATCGAACATACCGGCCAAAAACCGGTTAAATACCGGTTCAACCGGTTTTTGCTATTTTTTTAATCTTTTTTGTTTTTATTTTTTTTATAAAAATAAAATTTATAAACTTAATATTTAATATATTTATGTCATTATTTGAAATTTGAGCTAAATATATAGATATTTTCCTTTTAACTATACATATATACAACTTTTCTTTTTATATTAATGAATTACATCGATATTTTATATAATATAATATCAAATATAATTATCTTTTATTAAAATAGTAAAACCGGTAAAGCGGCGGTTGAACTTGGTCCGACCGGTTGAACAGCTTACGGTGGCTTGACCCCATTTACTCACCAAGTACGATATTTAAAACACTGGGCGTAACTAGGAATAAAATGGGGGTGGGCCAATCCACGAAATTGGGGTGAGCCAAATGAAAAATTAAAAAGCAAAACCATATAAAAATTAAATATGTTTTTTTAAAAAAGTTTACATAGATTTTTTTAAAGGGGGCCCGAGGCCGGGTTAGCCCTCTAGCTACGCCAATGGTTATTATGTTTCTTTATTGTTTCCATATTGGATTCGATGTTTCAATTTACTTTTTACCTAATTTTAAGTTCTTTTTGTTTATGTGTTCATATATTGTTTTTTTGGGATTATTTCTATATAGTTTTTAATGTTGTTCTTTGTTTTTTCTTGGTTGTTTCTATGTGTTTTCGATATTTTCAATGCATTGGATCAAAAATTGAATTGTGTTTTTCTATATATGTTGTTTCTATATTATTTTCGATGTGCTTTATTTTAATATGTGTTGTTTTATGTGTATATTTCTTGATTGTTTATAATATTTCGAGTATAAAATTGATTATTTAGTGGGGCAAAAATTATTTTTGCTGAAATTTTATTAGTTGAAACATGTTTGGAAATGTGTTAAACAATCTTGAAACAACAACGTAAAAATCTGCAAAAATTAGCGGGAGCGTACAAATATCCGAAAAAGGACCGGGCGAATACAATTGTCCTCTTTTATGGAATGTGGTATTTTTGTCCATATCTCTTTTTTTTTTTTTTTTTTTTTTGACAACGGGTTTTCCTTTTAAGTCTCATGCATGTTTGCATATTACCTCAAGAATATATTTTTAACTATTTAATCCTCTTAAATATTGCCCAACATTAAATATGTAAAGAGGAGTATAGCTATTAGTTGATGACACATGAATTAAGTACACCCAAGTGGCATTCCAAATTGACAATATTACTATACATCAACTACAATATCACAGGTTAAAAAGGCAAGAATAATGGAAACTATAAATAACTATGGACTATTGATTGTCACACAATTTTCCAATTCCCAAAAACAAATGCATATTTTGTCACCAAGAATTACAAAATATATTCTTGCGAACAATGAAGGGAAGGCAAACAAAAAATAGAGTTTACATTGATATATATGTACCTAATATTGTCATTTTAATTCCGTATATCAAATTTTATGGTACATATAATTAAATAACAGCAAGAGAGAAATAAAGAAAATGGACTCACATGAAAGTCACAAAAATGCATGTGTATATATATAATTAGCATTTTCTTGTTTTCTTCTGAACAACTAAAAGTAGAAAATGTGAAAAAACCAGGCCAAGTAATCACGTAATTAAGCAACCAGTTATTGGAAAATGAAAAGAGTTTCAAAGTTTCAAACTTGAACGCTCTGAGGGAGAGAGATTCAATTTAAGACAAATCAGAAGAGAAAAGGGTGTTCCTTTATTGCATTTCCTGCTGTCCGTACATTCTCTCGCTGTATGAATCTCTGTCCCCGCCATTAATGCATGCTCTCTCTCTCTCTCTCTCTCTCTCTCTCTCTCTCATCGCATAACTCAATACCTGGTAGTATAACTCGATACCAAATCACATAACTCAATACTGAGTTACGTAACTCAATATAAAGTTATGTAACCTGGTATCGAGTTTTGTGGCTAGGTATCGAGTTAGACTACCTGGTACCGAGTTATGTAACACATTACCGAGTTATGTCACTTGGTATCATGTTAAGTAAATCGGTTTCGAGTAACGTTTAATTCGATGCTGAGTAACATGCTTTTGTGTCCAAACTTCTGTATTATATGTTCATTCTTCAGTTTTTCTTTAATAATATTCTTTTGTTCTATTTTGCAGGGCTGGAAATAGAAATGGGGTGAGTCTCAAAATTGGATATGAAAGTTTAATACATATACTAAGTCCCGAGTAATAAATGACATATCAAAAGAGCTGACAATCGCTGGAATAATTAATTAGTTTAGGAGGTCTGTCTTTGGCCATTTTCTGGAATTTGATGAGAATGTTTATTATACAAGCAAATGTATGTTTTTGTTGCTTGGTAGGGAGATCAAACCAGCTGAGGTTGGTGAGTGCTAGATGTGGTTTCGGGTGGGGGACATAACTACATTTGGCAGACTCGAGTTCTGCATGATCACATGAACAATTTGGCCCATTCATATTTGATCTCAATGCCACTCATCCTATCCCACCGGCAGGAGGAGTTTATAACCAGTATTTTGATGGCGACTCTATGCTGGCAGTGAATTTGTTATCAACTTCCACATAGGAAAATTCAAAAAGCAGCCATATGATGATCTGAAGGTCGCATATGTCTTGTTCGTGATGATGTACCTTCTTGGGGGGATTCGCGAACCCCAGTCGGTTTGTGGTTGTGGACACTGGTGGAGGATGTTGACGCATTTAGGACATTCCCATGGGGCTCCTATATTTTTGGTCAGTTATGCTATTATTTAGAGATTGAAGTCTGATCCCTACTGATCTTGCTAGAGGCGTACAGTTTCATGTGTACGCATACTTGATGTCTCTACATGTAAATATATATCAACACGTATTATTGTTAACGTAGTCATTGCATAATGAATTGATTTTGATTTTATTTTGTTTATTGGTGAATATAAATATGGTCATATGAGACCATCACTTTACCTGGCAAACACTTACATGATGGGTTACTGGGTTGCGGGGCTATTCGAGGGCATATGATTTAGATGCCCAAAGAGGCCATTCACTTTGGCATCTATATATGACGATGACGGAGTAAATATGACTTGTTAATTACGTCTTATTATGCTCTTTATGCCATTGTATTTCTTGATTCGTTATTTCTTGCTTTGATAGACTATATGCAAACCACTTCACCCGACCGAGGGAGGAGTTATGAGCCATGTATATGCAGGGTATTGATATGGACATATCGTGGGATTAAGATATGTCCATACATAGTAGCTTATGGATCAGTGTCCTCCTCTTGTTAGAGATAGTAGGAGGGTGATCTTAGAGCATGGACGTAGTTCCAGACAGGGACTCTCTATGACTCGACGTCCGAAGATGAGCAAGACTCATCACGTAGCCTACATACGTGGTGACAAGACATGTAGGTCAAGTTGATAGGCAGAGCCGACAAATTGGCCCGACCTAGCCAACCCGCATTTAGGGCTGGACTGAGCCTTTTTTTTGAAGACTCGAAAAATTCGGGCCTAAATGACCGGGCCTAGTAGGCCCGTCGGGCTGATCGGCCAAAATGGCCCGTGTTTTTCAGGCTGGCCCGACCCAATAGAAAAAAAATAATTGAGCATACTTGATGGCTTATTATCTTGGCCAATGCTCACCGTGATCGGTGATGTTCTTTTTCCAAAATCAAAACCAAAATCCACTTTTCAGTTTTCACTTTTAAGTTATTTGGTATTTCATCTTTCTTTTTTTTTTCATTTTATCTTTAAAGTATCATTCAATAATATACATTATTAATTTCTTCCTATATTTGACCTATGCCCAGAAATACTTTATTTTCTATCAAAAAAATCTTTTTAGATGACCACAAAATATATATAACCTGTTGGGTCATTAAATTAAAAGCCATGGTCTTCATTTTTTTTTTTTGTAATAACTTGTTGCCTTATAAGTTATAACTTCATCAACCTGCAAATATGTTAGGAAATTTATCTATATAGATTTTCATGATGCTTAGAAAACTTAGATTAGAAAGTTGGCGCCTCATTTTCTGTATGTATATCAACTTTGTCATAGTTAGAATATTAGTTGAGTTATCAAGCAGCCAAGTTAAAGATGCAGAAGACTTACTGAAGAAGAGCAGAGAAGATTCAAATATGTTGCAGCTGAGTGGCTAAGAAGAACTTCAGTCAAGTGAAACAACTATGTCTTTCAGAAGACTTATGGCAGAGTCATCCAAGAATCAAGGAGAAGACTCAACTCAAGGGATAAAGCAGAAGGACTTAGAGAAAGCTGAAGAAGTTCATTGCAAAGAAAAGTCAAGAGCTACCCATTTTAGTAAGAGACAGTCCTGCAACCTTAAACAGATGTCTTGCTAAAAGAGTGCAAGTAGCAGGAACCAATGGAATGCTTGCAGAAACATGGTACAATTCAGGCACCTGCATGTAGTTAATGCTAAGGTTGGGTCAACATCAAAAGCTGTAGAACAAGACAAGCCAACGAACAAAAAGTGAAGTTTGAAAATGTCTATCTCTTCAACGGAAAAATTTCAAACTCTCACTATAAAATGCTGAGGAATTTTCAGAGAGACATACGACACACGGGAGATAAGATTGAACAAGTGACACAAAAGAAATCTGAGCAATCATGCAAATCTGCAATACTCTCTCCCTCTCTCTCTCTAAGCAAAGAATTCCAAATCCTCAGTCCTAAATTCGAAATGACTTTATCCAACACAACCTAGTGAAGGAAGGAAGCCATACTTCAAAGTTGAAGAGGAAAACTGTTTTAAAGAACAAGGGATCTGCACATCCACGAAGTGAAGGAAAGGCAGTGAGGTTCAATTTAGAACCTGGTTCAAATCCGACGGAGGGCTACGTGATCAAGTCCGAACGATTTGAAGAGCTAAAGTAGTGAGGTAGCTATCTTGCAAAGAGCTGAGTCTCAAGAGTGAAACCAGCTGTGTGATCAAGGCTAGCTCGGACTGCATTTGTACTCTTGTAACAAAGTCAAAGTTGCATCAGTATATTTCTCCTGGAGTAGGAAAAGAGTGGAGCAGAGGAACTACCCTATCATCGAACCACTATAAATTATTTGTGTCATTTACTTTCAACACATTTATTTTCTGCATATTTATTTACTTGTGTTTATATTTTCTATCCAAATGACAATAACTAAGATCAAAACAAATGTTGATAATTATATCTTAAAAGGGTGTAAAACTTCCCATTGTTAAAAAAGCGAATTTATAAAAAGTTAACTTCACTCAGCTGAGTTACTCTATCAACAGCTCTCTCGAGTCTATTGAATGGTTAACTCTCCTGCTGAAGTTTGACCCAACTGTCTCTCAAGAGACTTAGTTGTTTTCTTGTGAAAACTCCGAATTTATTTAAAACGAAAAATTGGTTAAGTTTATTCAATGACTCTTTCCCCTTCTACACTTAATCGGCACTTTTGGGACCTACAAGTAGTATCGAGCTGGTGGTTCAAAGAAGTTTGAGAACTTCAAGAATGGGGTGATCATTGGATCGATTGGATGCCGTTACGGATATCACGAATGAGCTATCGGCTCAGGCAAGAATATACACAAAAAGAAATGTGTACAAAAATTCTAAGAGAATTCCCGGTAAGTGGGAAATAAAGGTGATGACTCTCGGGGCATTCAATGGACTTGACCAAGATTTCCAACCATGAGAATTTGTTCTTAGATCTTAAAGAATATGAATTCGAGCTCAGAAGGAAAAAGCAAGACAAGATAGCTGTACCGAAGACAACTGCTCTGGTGGTTGGAGAAACAAAGGCAACAGACTCAAATGACATCATGGATAAAGAAGAGATTGACTTGATGATCACAAGATTCAACAAGTTCTTCAATAAAAATTACAAGACGGATAAATGAGAATCCTCTAGAATGCACTCAGCTCCCTCCAAAGGAAAGGAATAAAGAACCCCCAAGAGAGTTGAGAAGAAATCTGAAGATCTGTGCTGGAATTACCGACAGCCATGCCACTTTGCAGTTGACGACCCTTATTCTGATTCGTCTCCGACAACAATCGACGCTCTTCCAAAAAACCCAAACTTTCAATCAATCTCTAATTCCGACCCCAATAAGTATCCAATCCCAAAATTGACTCTACCATCTTCTAATTCACTCCAAGGCGCACAAATCCCACCCCCAAATCGACCGAATTGTGCCCCGAATCAAAAAACCCAAATTGGGGATCCGAAAATTAATTTTCAGACTTTGGATACCCGATTGACCACCAAAACGGCCGATTTGGACTTTGTCGAAGAAGAAAATATTGCTCAAGAGGTCGAAACAAGTGGACCTAGCCCATCCAATTATGGTGACGCGCCACTTTGCTCCGTGAGATCACTATTCATCGCCGGGCGCCCACACGCATCCGTATGCTGCCACAACTTCTTCTTTTTCTCCATTTTCATTTTCCACTGCTCTCATTCAACCCCGGGTACTTGCTTACATCCGAATCGGCCCACAAATTTCTATTAAATCCGACATCGCTAATGTGTTGGGACTCGTTCGAGAATCGGTTTATCTCAATGTGCGGAAACTCCCTCCACTCCTAAATGTCCTACACAACGAGTTGATCACGGGTCCAAGGTCACAGTTATCATCTCGCATGCCAATATGGTCTCTGGCAACTCTTCCACACATAAGCGTTCATGACGTTCTATCCTCTCGATCATCCACAAGTCCACGCATACTTGCAACATTCGGCTCATCTCGGGCCAAACTCATACCACGTGTGGAAACAACTTTTGCGCAAATGGTTTACGTAAATCCTCCGACACCGCATCTCCTCGGCATGGCCCGGGTAACCTCCATCTTTTGCTAAAATTGTTTTTAGTCCCTCTAATCCTATCCCCGAGCCCATTAAAAAGGTGAATATTATTCTGTGGTTATGGATGAAAATGTTTATCAACAACGACTTGTTTGAATTTTGATATGCTTTAATTGGTCGTGTTATGCCCAAAGAAAGGTAATAAACGTGGCCAATTATGCCTCTTCATAAACGGCTTTCAATTATGGGGCGTTAAAAATGATTGGAAGTTGATACCATTGGGTAAAGGTTATACGTGTTAAATTTAACAACACTTCGATCGTTCCGTGCTCAAGCGCGGGCTACTTGGTCTCTCAATCCTGGTTCCATCCGTTTATCCCCTGGGTTCCGTTTCAACCCCTACAAGGTTAATACTTCTTGGCGGCTTGTTTGGGTGAGAATATTTGAGTTGAGTATCGAATCTTGGGACCCCAGGTTACATTATGGGATTGGCGAGGCCATTGCTTTTGATTCGAGGTTGATGAACGGTCTCTGGATGGTTCTCTTGGACATTTTGTCCGCGTTTTGGTTGATGTGGACCTTACTAAACCTCTTCAGGATCATATTATGGTTGAAAGAAAGGGTCACTATTCGTTTGTTTCTATCGGGTATGAAAAGCTTCCTTTATTTTGTGGAACCTGTGGTATTACGGGACATTCGGCTGCGTCTTGCCGACGATTAGGAAATAATGTCAATTTGCAGGGGCCACCTTCTGGCTTACAGGAGACCTTCCATGGTTGATGCCACAGGGACGACCCACTCCTTAACGTGGTCGCTCTCGAATTCGTCAGGCTTATCGTCCGGCTCATAACCCATCGGATAAGGGCAAGACTGTGGATAACTTAGTGGATAATACGACTTTGTCTATGCGCCCGGGCTCCCCTTCTTGTGCCATCGTTCTTGTTTCCTCGGATATTACTCGGATAATACTTTTTCTCGCTTTGGACTCGAGGATCCTTTTATTCATACTTGGATGATATGCCACCTCCGGTGGTTAAACGTACATCTGTCCCCAAACCTCCGGTTCTTGCAGATGACCAATCATTCTCCGCCTCGATATTCATCATAGGCCTATCACGATGCAATACCCATTGGAAAAACCCGTTCGTCCGTTGTATAGGGCTATCCGTGCTAAATCTGTTGATGCCAAACATAAAAATTTACTTCAATCGGTAATGCGGGGGTAACAAGCAATTTGTTCATCAATTGGAGATTGAGGATGATGAACATGGATCTAAAAATTTAAACAAAGGCTGCCCCGAAATCTTTGGGCTGATTATGTGGATGATGATAATATTTACGGGGTTGATACATCCGCGCCCACACTCCAGATCTCCCTACCGGATCACCTCACTGATCCTTCCCAATGAATTGCTTCTATTGGAACATTCGGGGGATTGGTAACATTGCTTGTGCGAATATTCTTAAGAAGCTATGTAATAATCACAAACCTTCTTTGGTTGCTATTGCGAAACCTAAAGTTGACTTGCATTCTATCTACGATTCTTATTGGGCGATCTTGGTTTTACGGTTTGTGGCTTAGAACTTTCGGGTATCGGGAAGTCGGATATCCGGATCTTTAGGCGATCGATATAACGATTCTTGGTGAGTTTTTATTTCGACCAATGTATTATTTTTAAGGTCCAATTCTCCAATTACATCTTTCATGTGGGGTTTGTTCATGCTATATGCAATCACGTGATTCGTAGACGACTTTGGTCGGATATTATTTCTCCGGGTTGTGATGATCTGGTTTTGATGGGGACTTTAATGCTATTCTCGGGAACCATGAACGTCTGGTCGGTCACCTTGATGGCGTCTTGCCGGGATTTTCGGGATTTTTTTGACAATGCGGGGTTGATGGCTATCCCCACGATAGGCAACTTCTTTACTTGGTGCAACACGCGTCCTCATCGACTCTCATTCAAGCTCGGCTTGGCCGTGTTATAGCTAGTCCTAGGTTTGTTAGTCTTTGGCGAGAGGACTAAGGCTTTTTGTTCTCCCTCGCACTTGCTCGGACCATCATCCTCTTTTGCTTTCGTGTGAGACTTCGGCTCATAAGGCCCATCTCCTTTTCGTTTTCAACGTATGTGGACTAAACATCCTGGTTTTCGATCGGTTGTTACTTCTTCTTGGGAATCTAATTGCGCTGTCACTAACCCTTTGATTCGATTGATGATAAAATTGAAAAGATTGCGCCTGTGCCGTTCTTGGAATTGAGAGGTTTTGGGGATGTCAATCGTGGGGTGGATGATAAATTAGAAAAGTTGAGGCAGATTGATCGGACATCGAGACCCTGGGGTATAGTACGGTCCGTCGGGACCGGAGCTTGAAGCCCAAAATTTGCTTAATCAGGTATTGCTTCTTCTACAATCAATTTCTTCGCGAGAAATCTCGGGCCGCTTGGTTGGTTGATGGAGACCGCAACACTTCTTTTTCCACCGTTGTTGCGGACTAAGGCCGCTCGGGCTGGTATTCACGCGTCCGATGATCAATGGTACGCTTTCCACGGACCGTCCCTCATCCATAGTCACATTATCCGATTCTTCTAGGACTTATTCACGGCGCCTATTGGTCCTATTCGGATTTTTCTTCTATTGATCAAGTTATTAATCCGGTGGTGATGGATGTGGAGAACAATTGCTTAATCTCTTTACCTATGGATTTAGAGATTCGAGATGCGGTTTTGATCTCGGTCTTGTGATTCCCCCAGGCCCGAGATGGATTTAATGGCTCTTTCTATCGAGTTGTTGGGATATTATATCTAATGACGTCATTATGGCATGCGCCCACTTCTTCGATCTGGTTCTCTGCCGGTGGACTCAATTCGACTTTATGGTTCTCATTCCTAAAAGCAAAGATGCGAATCTTGTTGATAATTTCGGGCCCATTGTCATGAGCAATTTCATCTTCAAAATTATCACTAAGATATTGGCTACTCGGTTTGCCCGTATCGTTAGGCGTATTTTGTCTCCTACACAATTTGGTTTTATTCCGGTCGTCACATTCATGATTGTATTGCTCTAGTCTCGGAAGGCTTTAACATTCTTCATAATCGAGTGACAAAACATGATCCTGAAAATCGATATCCGTAAGGCCTTTGACACTCTCACCGGGATTTTCTTTTATATGTGTTCTGAGATTTGGCTTCTCCGAGAAATTTGTTGCGTGGATATCTGTCATTTTGAACTCGGCTCGTATCTCGGTTCTTCTTAATGGCTCTCGATCGGATACTTTGCTTGCACAAGAGGGTGCGTCGGGGTGATCCTCTTTCACCCCTTCTTTTTGCATTGCCGAAGAAGTCCTGGGGAAACTTATCTCTCATCCGGTGTCATCCCATCTTCTCGAAGCCTTTCATGGCCCCGTAATATTGTGTTTCCGTCCTCCATGCTTTATGCGAGATAATATTGTCATCCTTTGTGCGGCAACCTCACGACAATGCACGTTATATTTTTGATACTCTTGGTCATTATGCCTCTCTTTCTGGCCAGGTGTTCAATCCTGTCAAATCGAAGGTGTTTTTTGGTACTCGGGTCTCGCATTATATTAGACATCGCATTCAGACGATCATGGGCTTATCGGTTGGATCCTTTCCTACTAATTATCTTGGGGTTCCTATATTCAAAGGTGCCCCCAAACATGGTGTGTTGCGGCCTTTGTTTGATAAGATTATGGTTAAGTTTAAGCGTTGGAAAGGTTCTTCTCTCTCCTTGGCATTGCCAGCTCCTTGGTTCACAGTATGCTCATTTACAAATAGCCTATCGCTCCGCTTAAGCAATTAGAAAGCTATGCGTAACTTCATTTAATTTGGTGATATTACTCGAGAAGGGTTACATCGTGGTTAATTGGACGCGTTGTTGCTCTCCTAAGAACGAGGGCGGTCTTGGCGTTCGATCCCTCATTTTACGCAAAACCGAGCCTTTATTATGAAGATGGGTGAAACTTCTCACATCGGATTCCATTATCTTTGATACTTTTGTCGTCCGTTTTTTGATGGACAATGGTTCGATTAGGCGCTATTCTTGCCTTCTTCTATCTGGGCGGGGCTGCGTCCAACTATGGAGGATTGTCAAACTGATTCGAGATGGATTCCTGGGGCTCACTCTTCGGTTAATTTTTGGACAGATAACTGGCTTGGCTACGTCATTGCGGATCGAATTGGCATCCCGCATGAATTTTGGGCTAACTTTCGTAATCCCATATCGGACTTCTTTTTTGATAACAAATGGCATCTCACTATGTCGTTTGTGGAGGCTTACTTGGATATTGTTCGGGATATTGTTCATTGTCCGATTGCTCCAGATTCTTTGGATAAACGAGTGTGGACTCGCTGCGTGATGGGACAGTGACTTCTAAGTCAAAGCATATGCATTTATTCGACCGTCCTTTCCTTCTGTTAAATGGGGATCTTGGATATGGTCCCCCTACATTCCAGAGAGGCGCACGGTTGTGGTCTGGCGGGCGATATTCGGACGTCTGATAGTCATGGACGTTCACCGCCCAAAAGGATTTATCGGTCCTACTGCTTGATGTCTCTGTAACTCTCATTCGGAATCGATCGATCACATTTTTGTTTCTTGCAATTTTGCAGGAGCTCTTTGGGGCCCGGATTGCGGGTTCATTTGCGATGGCTTTTCGTAACGTCTATAGCTTCAACGATTTTATGGTTCATTTAATGGAATTTCATTTCAGTGCGCAGATTGCTTTTCTCTGGAGGGTGGCGATTCTTTCTTGCATAGGCTTATTTGGCACATCAGAAATGACGTGATCTTTAATCACAAACATTGGACTTCAGATGCGGCGCTTGTTCAGTTGAGAGCCATGATTATTGAGTCTGCTTCGCTTGACAAAGGGTGCATGTAGAATACCCGGGATGATCTTTTTCTTTGTCTACGATTGAGGTTAGTGGACGCCCTCCTAAGGCCCCTCGCATTATCCCGTGCCTTGGTTTCTTCCCCTTCCTGGCCGGATTAAAGTCAACATAGATGGTAGTGCTATCGGAGCTCGAGGTCGTATCACGCGGCGGGCATTTTCCATACCTATCGAGGATTTTTTTCGTGGGTGTTTCGTGGAGCATTGTGGAACGGGCTTTGCTTTTGAGGCTGAATTCTTTGCCATGACCGCAATCTCCTATGCTTTTCGCAAGGGTTGGACTAATATTTGGCTGGAATCGGACTCTACATATGTTGTTGGCCTTCTTAGATCTCGGGCGGGCTCCATCCGTGGCGTCAGCTTAATCAATGGCGTTATTCTCTCTTTCGCTTTCCCGGATGCATGTTGTGGTTTCTCACATCTATCGAGAAAGCAATCATGTTGCGGACCATCTCGGCAAGTTCACGTGTGACTCCTCTTGGTGGGATACCCCCAATGGATATTATCTCTCTCTTCTGAGATGACTATGTCGGACGACACAAAAGATATAGATTCGTTAGTTAATTTGTGCTATGTTGTTTTGGTTTGGTTGTATGGCTTTCACTTTTCTCACTGGGGTACTCTTTTCCTACTAAGGGTTTTCCCCACAAGGGTGGGTTTTACCTTTGTAGGTTTTTAACGAGGCCCCAAACATTGGGCTACCTGGTCGGCTTGTGACCAGGATTTTTCATTTCTTTCTATTATATTTCGATTTTTATTGAAAAAAAAGGTCTTCATGGAAAGAAGACAAGAAAGAAAGAAAGCAATGATGGCTGCAGAATCAGAAATAGCGAAGTGCAAGGAGACAACCGAGTCAGGCAGCAGTGAAGCTGACTACTCCTTAGACACTGAAAAAGAGTCATTGATTTGTCTCATGGCTAAGGAACAAGAAGATGAGGTAAACTCTAACTCATCTACCTCAAATTCTGATGATAGTGATCATGATACACACACTTCATCACCCATTGATCTTTATGATTCATTAGGCAAAATGATGAAAGATCTTAAACACATAAAATCCTCACAAAGATTTCTAATGAAGAAAACAACCAACTCAAATGCCAAAACTCACAGCTGACTGAAGAGTTGAGTACTCTTAGTCATATAGCTGATGAGAATAAAGAGTTAAAGGATGAGATAGCTAAGGTTAAAAAGGACCTAGCTAAAAAGGAAAAAAGGGAAAAATAGTTATAGAATGTGATTGCATCACTCATCAAGCCATCTAATGATGATACAAACAGAAATTGGAGACAAAACAGGCTTAGGTTTCAATTCCTTTGTCAATGCACAAACTCCAAGAGTAGTTATGGAAAAAGGATCCTCAAACAATGGGAGAATCCAAAATCCAAAAGCACCATATGTTGCGCCCACACACAATCATAAACACTCACATGCTGGCCTTGGGTATAAAGGTAAAGGAAAGAAGCCAACTGAGTTTGTTGAGAGAGCTGTTGAAACTAAATTCAAAAAAGCTCAACAACATACTCCAAACAGGAAATAATCTGTGAAGTCTAAGCAGAAATACCAAAAGCCCTAGAGTTTTCACCAAAAGAAATCATATGAAGGGAATGATAGAAATTACCTAACACGGGCTGATTAGAACCCTCAAATGAAATATCAGCCAAGTCCTATGGGATACAAAACCAAGTGGCAGAGACCTCAAATTCATCATAGGTCACTCCCAAAGCAAAGGAATCAGCACACATATGCAACCAAGCACAATATTTATCATGCACAAAACTTTCCATACTATCCTAGTAAAGCAAAAGCACAAGCACATACACAGGTACACAGACAAAAGAGACAAATGTATGTACCCCAGACAGATATGGGTACCTAAAACTTGATTTCCTTGATTGGAGGTTCAGGGAATATCAGAATGCCTAGGAACCTGGTACATGTATATTAGCTGATCCAGACACATGACAGGAAACAAAAAGAATTTATCAAATTTCAAGGAAACAAGAGGAGCCAAATTCATATTTGGAAGAAATGAAGCTCCAGGGGAGATCAAAGACAATTCATCAAGAAAAATGGACTAGAAATCACAGACGTTGCTAATGTTTGGCTGAATTTCTATCTGATGAGTATCAGCCAACTCTGTGATAAAGGCTATAATGTTGGATTCAACATAGGTGTTTGCCAAATCAGGGATGCTAAAACCAAAGAAGTTTTGCTACATGGGATGAGAAAGAAAAATATGTATGTAATGGATTGGTCCACTGCTACACCAAACACTTGTCTATTGGCAAAGAACACAGCTGAATCAAGCTGGCTGTGGCATAAGAGGCTGAGTCAGTGAACTTCAAGACCATCAACAAGCTTCCAAGAAGCCATTTGGAAATGTGAGACCATCCAGAACTCAATATGAAACCATGTTCACTTGTTTCATTTCTCAAATTGATCCAAAGGATGTGTCACAAGCATTGGATGACACACAATGGATTCTAGCTATGCAGGAAGAGCTGAATCAGTTTGAAAGGAATAAAGTTTGAGAATTGGTTCAAAGGCCTACTCACCAAAATGTAATTGGTACAAAGTAGGTATTCAGAAACAAAATGAATGAGGAAGGATCTGTTGTGAGAAATAAAGTAAGATTGGTAGCCAAAGGGTATTACCAAGAGGAAAGTATAAATTTTGATGAGAATTGTGCACCTGTTGCTAGATTGGAAGAAATAAGGATGTTTCTTGCTTATGCTGCACACATGAACTTCATAATCTATCAAATGGATGTGAAGAGTGCATTTGTCAATGGACTTTTAGAAGAAGTAGTCTATGTGGAACAACCTCCAGGTTTTGAGCAGAAAACTATTGAAGACAAAGTCTACAAGCTCAAGAAAGCTTTGTATGGTGTGAAACAAGCACCAGAAGCATTGTATGATACATTGTCTCAATTCCTAATAGACAATGGATTTACCAAAGGAAACATTGACAGAACACTCTTCAGAATTCAAGATGGAGAGAGCATCTTGCTTGTTCAAATATATGTGGATGACATCATCTTTGGAACCACTAACAAATAGTTGTGTGAAAAATTCTCAAATCTTAAGCAATACAAGTTTGAGATGAGTATAATGGGAGAATTAACTTTCTTTCTAGGTCTTCAAGTAAATGAGGAACCTTCATAAGCCAAACCAAGTATACCAGAGATTTAATGAAGAAATTTGGTATGGAAAAAAATCATTTGTGAAGATTCCTATGAATACTTCTATCAAGATGGACATGGATGCAGAAGGAAAGCCAATGGATTAGAAAAGATATATAACACTCATTGGATCATTGCTCTACTTGACTGCCAGCAGACCTGACATCACTTTTGCAATTGGTGTATGTGCAAGGTTTTGTTAGATAAATGTTTTTATCAAGATTTTGATGATTTTGTTTAAATGAGTTTTTACACCAAAATAATGTTTTTAATTGTCCAAATATTCTCAAATGATTTAAAATATTTTTACTAATTTTTGGAGTATTTTTTGAAGTTTATATTTGACAAAATATTGGACAACACTACATTTTGAGGTCAACCCATCGCCCTATAGGGCATCCCGCACACAAATGATTTTTTGAAACGAAACGAGAAGTTTGAAAAAGTCAAGAGGTCGACCGGTCGAGCAAATGGTCAACCGGGTACCTGAAAGTATGAGAAATGAAAACAGAGAAGACTGGGCGTGAAAAATGAGGAGGGAGACCGGTCCCCATGAGGGTTGACCGGTCGACCCCTAGGGCAACCAGTCGCACCCCCTCGGACCGGTCGGCCCCCCTCCATCCTGTGTCTGGATCACACTATTTACTTTCTAACGTTTGAAATTTATACATAGCGACCAGTCGCACTATATGCTTTTGACAACAGATTCAAACCGTTGGAAATCCATTATCAACAAGATTTACTTTATCAATTTTGTACATTATTTCTACATCTTGTGATCTTCTTTTTGTAGACAAAAGTGAAGAAAGAGGAGCCTATGTTTGTGAAGACTCTCCTATAAATAGAGGATGATTTGAAGATACAAGATACAACACACAAGCATACAATACAACAAGAAATCTGCAAAATTCTCAAAGCCTTCATTTTTACATTCTTGTTGTAATAGCCTAAGTTCTTGCACTTGCACAATATTGAGGTCTAGGCTTTTTATTCTTGATTACACTTGAACTCAAAGTTTGTATACTTCATTTATTGAGTTGTAATCTTGAATTTTTCTATCATCCAAAACAAGATATCCTTGTTAGTGTTCTTGTGGTAAGAACACACTTGGGTGATCTTAGGTGTTGAAGAGTGTGGTACTATTCATAGGTGTTGAAGGAAGATTGTGGTAATCTCCTTGAAGGTGTTGTAAGAAGATTGTGGTAATCTTCAAAGGTGGTGTTGTAACAATTGTGGTAATTGTTAATAAAACTTTTTTTCTTTTTGAAATCCACTTCGGATATACCAGGGTGGTAGTAGATTAGGCCCTAGGTGGGTTGAACTACTATAAATCATCGAGTGTTGTTTATTTTCCACATTTACATTCTTGTCATTTATTTGTTCATTAAAAAAAGAGGGCGATTTGTGAAAAATCGGCATAATCTATTCACCCCCTCTAGATTATCGTAGCCACTTGGACTAACAAGTGGTATCAAAGCCAAACTCTTTGGCAAGCTCGTTCCACACCGCGAGTAAAGAGGAAAGATCCATGGCTACGAACGAAAACTACCTCACCACCGGCGCCTCCACCAATAAGCCACCACTATTCGACGCCAACAACTACGCATTTTGCAAAGACCGTATGGAGTGCTTTCTCTGAGGTGCGGATCGATATTTGGAATGTGGTCATTGAAGGAGTTGATCAACTAACCAAGAAATTGGAGGACGGCACCTCGGCTCCCAAAACTTTCAAGGAGTTCGATGAAAATGACAAGTAGGCTTTCTCTCTAAACGGTAAGGCCTTAAATATTTTACATTGCTCTCTTACCGCCACCGAGTATAATCACATAAGAGGCATAAGGTCGGCACATGAAGTATGGGAAAATTAGAAACCATCTATGAGGGCACAAAGAAAGTGAAGCAAGCAAGAAAAACAATGCTTGTGAAAGACTTTGAAAATTTCAATATGCATGATGGTGAAAGCATATCAAAAATGGTGGAAAGGCTTGACAACATTGTCAATCCTCTTGTGTCTCTTGGGAAGGTCATCTCCGAAGAAGACAAGGTGACCAAGGTATTGAACACCCTTCCCGGCTCATGGTCCAAAAAGGTGATGGCTATTACGGAAGCACAAAATCTCGAAACACTCAAGTTCGATGAGCTTATCCGGAACCTCCTCATCTACAAAGTCTATCTCAACGAGAGGAAAAATTCCAAACCATCTTACACTCAATCGGGTATGCAAAATATTCCTAAAAGTTTAGCATCTTCTAATAATTCATATTATGATAATGATGATGATGATGAAGAGACGGCCGCACTAGTGCGGAAATTTGCAAAATTTGTGAATAAAAATAAGACAAGAAAACCGAGAGACAACTCGTGTTTTAAATGCGTAAAATCCGGGCATTTCATAGCCGATTGCCCAAAACTCGAGGAGGAGGAACAAAAGAAGAAAAAGTCTTTTCCCAAAAAGAAGGCTTTAAATGCGGATGTCAAAACTTGGGATGAACTTCTCACCACAACCGATGAAGAGGGAGAATCCGAACATGGTCTTATGGCTATAGACGACGAAAACAACGAGGTACACTCTAATGCTTCATCTTCTTCCTTAGTTGATGAATTACAATGTGATTTTGATGAATTACAAAATGAGTTTCAAAACTTGAATGTTAAATACAAGACTTTAAAAAAGGAGCATAAAGAGCTTAAATTAGAAAAGAAAAAATTGTTTACTTCTTATGAATCTCTTGATAAAGCTCATGCTATTACTCTTACTAAAGTCCGTACTCTTGAAACCGAAAAACAAACGCTCACAAATGATCTTGAATGTTTGAAAAAGGATGTGCATCGTTTTAACTTAAGTATGGATAAGGTTACAAAAATTTTAGATGCACAAAGAGGTGAGCATTCTAAATTAGGACTTGGCTATAAACCTTTTCAACCTCTTTCAAAGAAAAATGACCAAGGTCCAACTTTTGTACGTGCTAGTAGTGCCCACAATCTTATTTGCTTTTATTGTGGTAAAGTTGGTCATCATGTTAGTCATTGTAAATTGAAGAACAATTTTAGCTATGTTTGGAGACCCAAAGGTCTCAAGGCTAACCCCCATGGACCCCAAACTATAGGGCACCTAAAAAATAATTATTTTGTAGGTCATAGGGGCTATAACAACCATGGAGGATTCAAAATGGCTCGTGGACAGCGGATGTTCACGCCATATGACCGGAAAGAAAGAACTTTTTACCAACATCAAGCTCCAAGAAGAGGTATGGTCATGTTCGGCAATGGCAAAGGAAAAATTCTTGGAAATGGAGAAATTGGTAACTCTTCTTTCTCTCTTAGTAATGTTCTTTAAGTAGAAGGGCTTAAGTTTAATTTGATAAGTGTTAGCCAACTTTGTGATTCAAATTATAATGTTGTTTTCAACAACGAAAAATGCCTTATTTCCAAAAATGATAAAATTATTTGTGAAGCAAATAGAAAAGGCAATCTTTACAAAATTTGTACAAGTGATTTGGTTAGTCAAAATGTTTATTGTTTTGTCGCCAATAATGATTTAACTAGTTTATGGCATAGGCGTTTAGGACATGTTGGATATAAAAACTTGCAAACTATTTACAGAAACCAACATGTAAAAGGACTACCCAAATTGAATTTTGAAAATCTTGGCTTATGTGACACTTGTCAAAAGAATAAATTAGTTAAGAGTAGTTTTAAGCCCAAAAATGAAATTTTCACAATCAAGCCTCTACAACTTCTTCATTTAGATTTGTATGGGGATATTGGTACGGCAAGTCTAAGTGGAAAACATTACACTTTTGTTATAGTCGATGACTTTTCTAGATATACTTGGACTCTTTTTGTTGAAAATAAAAGCGATGTCGTTAAGGAGTTTGTTAAGTTCTGTAGACTTATTGAAAATGAAAAATAAGATACCATAAAGTCTATTCGAAGTGATCGAGGTGGAGAATTTGATGGAGAATTTAGAGTCTTTTGTGAAACCAAGGGATATATATGGTCACAATTTTTTGGCTCCAAGAACACCTCAACAAAATGGAGTAGCCGAAAAGAAGAATCGGACACTTCAAGAAATGAGTCGGTCCATGCTCAATGAATTCTCACTTCCAAAATATTTTTGGGCCGAAGCCTAAGTACCGCTTGCTATGTCATTAATCGAGTTTATATTCGTCCTAAAATGAATAAAACTCCATATGAGCTTTGGAAATGAAGAACTCCAAATATTAGTTATTTCAAAATATTTGGATGCAAGTGTTTTATTTTGAATACTAAGGATCAATTGGACAAACTTGATCCTAAGGCCGATGAAGGAATATTTATGGGGTATTCAACAAAGAGCAAAGCATATCGAGTTTACAATAAGACTAGTATGGTTGTTGAAGAATCCATCCATGTAAAATTCAATGAAGCCTCGGGTGTTGAAAAGATACCCAGTGATGATAGTGATGAAGAGGATGTTGTTGAACCAATTGTTCAAAATGATGCTCAAAATGATCAACCTTCAAGCTCAAATATTCCTCAAGAAGACAAAGGTGATACTTCAGATCTTCCCGTAGTATTGAAATTTAAGGGAGATCACCCAAAAGATCTTATTATTGGTGATCCCCTTGATAAAGTAATGACTCGAGGAAAATTTGTCGAGAAAGCTCTTATATCTCAAAAAGAGCGTAAAAATGCTAAGGAAGCTATTGAAGATGAGGATTGGTTTTTAGAAATGCAAGAGGAGTTGAATCAATTTGAAAGAAATGATGTTTGGAAATTGGTACCTTGTCCTCCATCTCAAACAATTATTGGTACAAAATGGGTATTTCGAAACAAGCTCGATGAACAAGGCAATATTGTTCGAAACAAAGCAAGGTTAGTAGCTCAAGGGTATTGTCAAGAAGAAGGTATTGATTATGATGAAACATTTGCACCCGTAGCACATTTAGAAGCTATTCGTATTTTACTTGCCTATTCTTGTTTTAAAAATTTCAAGCTTTACCAAATGGATGTTAAATCCGCCTTTTTAAATGGTTTTATTCAAGAAGTCTATGTAAAACAACCTCCGGGGTTTGAAATTTTTTCTAGGCCTAATGATGTTTATAAACTTAAAAATGCCTTGTATGGTTTAAAACAAGCACCCCGTGCATGGTATGATAGACTTAGCTCTTTTCTTTTGCAAAATGGTTTTACAAGAGGTAAAGTTGATACTACTCTCTTTGTTTTTGAAAAAGGGCAAGATTGCTTATTAGTGAAAATTTATGTTGATGATATTATATTTGGTGCTACTAATGAATCTTTGTGCAAGAAATTTTCTAAGTTAATGCAATGTGAATTTTAAATGAGCATGATGGGGGAGCTCAATTTCTTCCTTGTACTTCAAATTAAGCAATGCCAAGAAGGTATTTACATTTCACAATCAAAGTATACCAAAGAGCTTCTAAAGAAGTTCGACATTGAAGAAGGAAGAACCGTCTCTACCCAAATGGCAACAAACGTCAAGATTGACAAAGATGAAAAAGGCAAGTCGATTGATGAATCCAAATATCGAGGTATGATTGGTAGTTTACTTTATTTAACCACAACTAGACTAGACATTCTTCATGTCGTATGCCTATGTGCTCGTTTTCAAAGCAATCCCAAAGAATCTCATATGAGTGCCGTTAAATGGATTTTTCGATATTTGAAAGGCACTATTCAATATGGTTTATTTTATCCAAAGAATGAAAATTTTTCTCTTAAAGATTATAGTGATTCGGACTATGCGGGTAATATTGATGATCATAAAAGTACTTACGGATCATGTCAATTTTTTGGCGATTGCCTAGTTTCTTGGTTTTCAAAGAAACAAAATTGTGTTTCACTTTCAACGGCCGAAGCCGAATATATTTCCGCGGCCTTTTGTTGTACTCAATTGCTTTGGATGAAACAAACTTTAGCGGATTATAAATGTTCTTTTGAAAGTGTTCCTATCTTTTGTAATAACATATCCGCTATAAATATTGCTCAAAATCCGGTTCATCATAACCGCACTAAACACATTGAGATTCGACATCATTTTCTAAGGGATTGTGTTTCAAAACAAAAAATTGAGATATCTTTTGTTCCATCTCAAGATCAATTGGCGGATATCTTTACAAAACCGCTATCTTCCGAGACTTTTGCCTCAATACAAGCTCGGTTAGGCATAATGCATATTGAATGAGGTCTATGATTGCAATTTGCATGTTTTTTAAAACTTAGGGGTGAAAAATTGGATTTTTGGTGCAAAATTCGGACAGAAACAGAACTGGTGTTCGGCATGCACTGGTCTACAGGGACCGGTCGCCCTACACGTCGCCCGGTCGCCCTAAAGGTTTTCAACATTAAAAACGTTTATGTCCTTCAAACTGTCATTTTGGTTATTTTCTTCCAAAATCGAACCCCTTCGAATTTTTCACACACAATTCACTCAAAATGATTTTCTTCTTATAAAATCTATATATTTGAGTTTATGTAACTTCTATTTCATCCATATCATCCTACTTCTCCGATTAATTAGTAATATTTTCTCCTTTTAATCTCAATTGGGTTGAACCCTTGAGAATGTGCTTATATCTTGCTATTTTGATGAAATTTGTGTATTAGTGTGTTGTATATGATGATTGTTGATAGATGAATGTTGTATTATTGCATTTGGTGATGAAATTTTTTGGCTTAAATGAAATACAAAGGCATTATATATCTCTTGTTTTATTCGACGCACGCCAAGTGTTCGACAAAATGTTTCTATGAAAAATTCATCACCTACATGATTTTCTTGATTTGAAAAGTCTTATAAGTTTATAGAGATAATATTTCTTCAATCAAATGAGCTCTTGCAAATCAAATAAGCAACGTTTTCTTTTTATTTGGAATTTAAGCTTCAATGTTCAAAATGCTCGATAAATCGATTAAATTGCGCACTTTGATATGATTATATGATGTTTTTATCGTGCTAACATTCTTTTTGATATTCCAAAGGGGGAGAAATAGGAAAAATGCTCATATGCTCAAAGAAGCGAAAATAAGCTCGCAAGAAAAGCTATAAGCTAGGGCTCTTAAAAGCCAAAAATTGTGAATGATACTTAGTCCATTTGATGTATTATGGACTTTTATGCTTAACTAATGTTATCTTTATGATAGGGGGAGCTTCTAAGCTCATGAAATTCAAACTTTTAGCTTATAGTTGCTTGTTTCTGATTATTTTTGTTATGCATGTTGATAGGGGGAGCTTATACAAAATGTTTTTAGAAAATCTTTGCTCCTACCCTTGTATGTTTCACTTATGATAAATGTTTCTTGTAATGGATTGATATTTTAGACCGGAAAAATGTGTTTTGTTTTAAAATCGATCTGCTAAAATTGTTTTGGTTTGTAATCATCAAAAAGGGGGAGTTTGTTAGATAAGTGTTTTTATCAAGATTTTGATGATTTTGTTTAAATGAGTTTTTACACCAAAACAATATTTTAAATGTTGTCCAAATATTCCCAAATGATTTAAAATGTTTTTACTAATTTTTGGAGTATTTTTTGAAGTTTATATTTGATAAAAAATTGGACAACACTTCTATTTTGAGGTCGACCGGTCGCCCTATAGGGCATCCCGTACCTGGAAATGGTTTTTGAAACAGAAACAAGAAGTTTGAAAAAGTCCAGGAGGTCGACCGGTCGAGCAAATGGTCGACCGGTACCTAAAAGTATGAGAATTGAAAATGAGAAGACGACGTCAAAAATGAGGAGAGGAGACGGTCCCCATGATGGGCGAGGCCGACGGTCGACCCCTAGAGGCGACCGGCCGCACCCCCGGACCGTCGGCCCCCTCCATCCCGCCCGTGCGGATTGCACTATTTACTTTCTAACGTTCGAAATTTATACATAGCGACCGGTCGCACTATATGCTTTTGACAACAGATTCAAACCGTTGGAAATCCATTATCATCAAGATTTACTTTATCAATTTTGTACATTATTTCTACATCTTGTGATCTTCTTTTGTAGACAAAAGTGAAGAAGGAGGAGCCTATGTTTGTGAAGACACTCCTATAAATAGAGAATGATTTGAAGACACAAGATACAACACACAACCATACAATACAACAAGAAATCTGCAAAATTCCCAAAGCCTTCATTTTTATATTCTTGTTGTAATAGCCTAAGTTCTTGCACTTGCACAATCTTGAGGTCTAGGCTTTTTATTCTTGATTATACTTGCACTCAAAGTTTGTATACTTCATTTATTGAGTTGTAATCTTGAATTTTTCTATCATCCAAAACAAGATATCCTTGTTAGTGTTCTTATGGTAAGAACACACTTGGGTGATCTTAGGTGTTGAAGAGTGTGGTACTCTTCATAGGTGTTGAAGGAAGATTGTGGTAATCTCCTTGAAGGTATTGTAAGAAGATTGTGGTAATCTTCGAAGGTGGTGTTGTAACAATTGTGGTAATTGTTAATAAAACTTTTTTTCTTTTTGAAATCCACTTCGGATATACCGGGGTGGTAGTAGATTAGGCCCTAGGTGCGTTGAACTGTAAGTCCAAGCGGCTACGATAATCTAGAGGGGGGTGAATAGATTATCTCCATCTTTTCGATTTCGCCCTTTTTTTCGAACCAAATGCTCAAACACAATAATAAAGGTGCGGAATGTAAATAGCACACGTCGATTTATAGAGCTTCACCCCACCTAGGGACTACATGCTCTACCACCCCAGTATATCCGGGATGTGTTTTGAAAAGAGAAAAAAGATTTTATTAATAATTACCAAAATTATTACAACAAAATCTTACACCAACACCTTGAAGAGCACCACACTCTTCTTCAACACCACCTTTGAGATTACCACAATCTCTTCTTGAAGATTACCACAATCTTCAACGGCACCTTGTGAAGATTACCACAATCTTCACCCTTGAAGAGCACCACACTCTTCAACACCTCAACAAGAAGATTACCACAATCTTCTTACACCTAACACCTAGTTCACCCAAGTGTGTTCTTACCACAAGAACACTCACAAGGATATCTTGTGTTTGAATGACGACCATAAATTCAAGATTACAACTCGATAATGAATAATACAATTGAGTGCAAGTGTAATCAAGAATAGCCTAGACCTCAAGAATGTGAAAGTGAATAGCTAGGCAAATTACAACAAGAAATAAGACAATGTAAGAACAAGTGTATTCTTGAGTGTATCTTGTTGTGTTGTAGTTTTCTCTCTTATTGTGTTGCTTCAATTCTTCCTCTATTTATAGAATATGTCTTGTACATGATAGACTCCTCTTGGGGACATGAATTTGTAAAAATTGCAAGACAATTGAAGAAAAGAGTGTTAGAAATCAATCCCACAAATTAAGGAAAAGATGTCTCACTGCACAACGGTTACATTTTTGTGTCAAAATTAAGAGCGACTTAATCGTCGCAAGACAAATAGATGTTTGAAAATGAGAATACACATTTACACAGGGCGACGGCCGTCGACGTCTACCTCGGCCGTCGACCCTGCCTCAACCGGTCCCCCATGGGTTTGGAAGAAAGAAAACGTTACTCGTTTCAATTTTTGCTCCAGTGCCGGTCGCCCTATAGGTCGACCGGTCGACGGCACCGGTTGCCCTATAGGGCGACCGGTTGCCCTGACCATTTCTACAAACATGAAGTTTTCTGGTTTCCTCAACTTTCAGGTACGGGTTGCCCTATACGGCGTCCGGTTGACCTCAAAACAAAAGTGTTATCCAATTTTATATCGAAAATAAACTTCAAGAAATACTCCGAAAAATAGTGAAAATATTTTAGACCGATCGGGGGTATTAGGACAACATTTAGAAACATTGTTTTAGTGTAAAAATACATTAACAGAAAATTATTAAAAGTGTTGTCCAATTTTGTCGAAAATAAAATTTGAAGAAATACTCCGGAAAATATTAAAACCATTTTAAATCATTTAGGAGTATTTGGACAACCTTTAAAACCATTGTTTTGGTGTAAAATAAAAATCATCAAAATCATGATAAAACCATTTATCAAACAATCTCCCCCTTTTTGATGATTACAAACCAAAACAATTTTAACGAGGTCGATTTTGAAAACAAAACAATTTTACCGGTAAAAAGTAACTTTCCGTTGTGAGCGACAACATTCCACGCAATATAATCACAAGGATGGGAGTAGAGATATTAAACATGTATAGCAAAAGCTCCCCCTATCAACATGCACAACAAAAGTAATATAGAAGCAACTTCAACATAAGCTAAAATCTTAGCTTTTCGATATTGAGCTTAAGTATCAAAAACTTAAAAGCTCCCCCTGTCAAAGAAACATCATTAGAACCATATATAAGTCCATACTACAACCAATAGACCATGATTCATACATAACCATAATGCACCAAGTGGACTAAATATGATCCACAACTTATGGCTATATGAAGCCATAGATTATAGCTTCTTTTCGTTAAGCTTATCTTAGCTTCTTTGAGCTAAAGAGCTGATAACATGTTTCTCCCCCTTTGGAATCATCAAAAATAATGTTAGCACGATAAATACATCATATATTCATATCAAGGTGCGCAACTAAACCAATGTATCGAGCTATTTGAACATTGAAGCTTATAAACCAAATAGGAGGAAAACGTTGAATCAATACGACTTGTAGAAGCTTATGAAAGATCATTTGATAATCAAAACATGATCTCTATAAATATATAAGACTTTTGAAATCGAGAGAATCATGTAGGTGATGAATTTTTCATTGAAACATTTTATCAAACACTTGGCGGGCGTCAAAAATTGAAAAAGATATATATAGCCCTTGTAAATGAAATCAAGCCAAGTTTTTCATCACCAAATACAATTTAACAAATATCAATCATCAACAATCAATAAGCTCATTACAAAAATATATGAATTGCAACAAGAAAGATACATATAAGCTACAAACTCAAGGGTTCAACCCAATTGAGCTAAAGAGAGTGAAATTCTTACCATTCAATCGGTAAATATGAGCATTGATGATGATAATCGAGCTAGATAATCCCCAAACTATGTAATTCATGCAACAAAACACATTTGAAGTGAAATGTGTGTGCAAATGACAAAGAGGACGAAATAAAGAAGAAAAAGGCCAAAATGCCAAATTAAAACGAAAAGCAATATATCGAAAACTCCGGCAGGGGCGACCGGTTGGAGGCTGGGCGACGGTCGGAGGCTAGAGCGACCGTCGACCTCGGCCCTTCAAATTTTCATCGCTTCTTTCTGTTTTGCAAAATTCCGAAGTTTCATCCAAAAATCCGATTTTCCGCCCCTAAGTTTTAAAAACGTGCAAAATACAAACGTAGACCTCATTCAATATACATTATGTCATAATCAAGCTCGAAATGAGGTAAAATACTCGTCGGTTAATGATTAAAAAAAAATCTGCAAGTTATCCTTGAGATGGAATTAAACACATCTCAATTTTTCGTTTTAGAAACGCAATCCCTTGGAAAAATTTTTGAATCTCAATATGTTTAGTTCGATTATGATGAACCATATTTTGATAAATTGTAAACACCGAACTTGTTATCCCGGAAAAATAAGAACGTTTTAATACTTTGGATATACAAGTCATAAGAAGAAGTGCCCTTCAAATATTTGAAAATTTCTTTTAACGGCATTTTAATGAGATTCGTTGGGATATCTTTTGAAGTCAAGCAAATAGACATAAGGCATATAGAATGTTGAGTCTATTGGAATAATACAAGAAAACATACCTCGAATTTGTTTGTCAATCGATATGTCTTTCTCAACCTTTGTTAATCTCTTCTTGGCATTGATTAACTTGAAGTCCAATGAAGAAATTTGAGCTCCCCCATCATGCTCATCTCAAGTTCACCTACATCAACTTAGAAAAATCTCTTGAACAAAATATTCATTAGTAGCACCCAAAAATATTCTCATAAATATGCCCAAGCAAACAATCTTGCCCTTTTTTCAAAAACAAAGAGAGTAGTATCAACTTTACCTTTTGTAAAATCATTTAGCAAAAATAGCTAAGTCTATCATACCATACATGGGGTACTTGTTTGAAACCATACAAGGCCTTTTATAAAGATCATTTGGCCTAGAAAAAATTTAAACCCCAGAGGTTGTTTTACATAGACTCTTACTAGAATAAAGCCATTATTAAACATCCATTTGGTAAAGCTTGAAATTTTCTTAAAACAAGAATGGGCAAGTAAAATGCAAATAGCTACTAAATGTGCTATGAGTGCAAATGTTACATCAAAATCAATTTCCTTCTTCTTGAAAATACCTTCGAGCTACTAACCTCGCCTTAGTTCGACCAATGTTGCCTTGGTCATCGAGTTTGTTCCGGAATACCCTTTTTGTCTACTTCATTACTATTATCATAGGGCATCCAATTGGTCTAAGGTGTTCACAATAGAACACTTACATCCAAATATTTTGAGGTAACTAATATTTGGAGTACTTTATTTCTCATCTACACAACTTAACAAACTCATTAACGGCATCGCTTATATACGCAAGAAAAAGTAGCCCAAGTGTAAAAACATGCCTCAATCATCAATCACAAAATATCTTGCATAAGAGCATAGTAGAAATAGACACTATATATGTAGACCATGAAGCAAGAAACACATATTATGCATTTAGAAGATCATCAAGAGTCTAATAAATCATGCAAGTTCAAATAGGCTTAAGAATGCTACAAAAGGTCTCTTTTGAAATTTGAAAATCCGATAGCATGTAGTTGAGACCTCATTTAAAAGAAGTTTTTGAACAATATGTGCAATCAAATATCGAATAGTGCCTTAAAAAAATCTAAAAAATCCTCTTAATGGCACTTATATGAAATACTATGAAAAACAAGCACATAGGCACATGGCAATATATATATATATCGAGTCTATAAGAGTAAGAATAACACAAGTAAGCTCATGCCATAAAAATCCAAAAGAGATGATAACACACTTTAGTCTACAAAAATGCACACAAGTTTTAAAAACATCATATAAGGTCTTTTTTTTTTTAAAAAAAACACACATATATATTGAAGACCTTAATTTAAAAAAGAATAATACTTGAAAACTCATGTTGTAATAGAGACACAAAAAAAACATGCATAATAATAAAATACAATGCGTAATTAACTAGGGAGATACGAGTTACCAATTACGCCATTTCCATGGGTTGTGTCGTTCCCTTTGTTGATGATATCTTCCCCTTGAGAAGTCACTTTGTTGATGATGACTTCTTTGATTGCCCCATTTCCAAGGTTTGTTGCTTTCCCATTGTTGAAAGTCTCTTCTTCTTTGAAAATCATCTTGTTGATGATGTCTTTGCCATTTCCAAGGATTGTGTTCTTCCCATTTTTGATTATACCCTCTTCTTGGAAATTGGCTTTGTTGAGAATAGTTTCTCCTTCTTTGACCAAATGAAACGGTCATTTGATGCCTTCTTGGCGGTATGAATTTTCTTCGATCATTATTTCGCCGGGTACCTAATATGACATTATTTTGTGGTACCCTCAAGTGTTTGGGTCCTTTAGGATTAGCTTTGAGACTTTTAGGTCTCCAATAATGATTAGAGCTATTTCTAGCCCGACAAGTATTAGCCGTAGGACCCTTTTTACCGCAATAGAAGCATGTAATAATTCTAGGAGCATAATGACCAACATGCTTAGAGACTTGATTCTTTTTCATATGATTGACAACTTTAAGCTTATGATCAAGTTCTAGTTTCGAATTATCACAACAATCAACACTTTCATCGGTACTCAAGTCGGATTTAGATAAATCCTTTTTCATGCAATTAATATCCTCAACAAGAGTACTATTTTCTTTTTCAAGGTTTCTAACCTCAAGTGTGGTGGTGTGAGCACATGATAGTGATTCATAGGAGGTAAATAAACTATCCTTATCTTTTTTCAAAACATTGAATTCCTTTTTCAATTTTTTTGTATTTAACGAGTAAGCTTTGGAATTCATTTTGAAGTTCATCATAATCATTTTGCAAATCACTATAATCATTTTGTATGACAATACCATAAGAAGTAGAGGGTTTAAGACATACCTCGTTGTCTTCTTCGATGCCCATAAAACATTTTTCGACTTCATCTTCGGAAGTTGTAAGAGGCTCATCCCATATGGTTGGATTTGATGTTGTATCCATTTGAGAAATAGATGCTTTTGAGTTGCTCCTATCATTTGCAAATACTTCATAGATGGCTTCTAATTTTTGCCATACTTCATGTGCCGATCGAATTCCTACAACATGATCAAATTCCAAAGTGGTAAGTGAACAATGTAAAATATTAAGAGCTTTACCATTTAAGGAGATGATTTTCTTCTCTTCATCGTTAAACTCTTTGAAGCCTTTGGAGGTGTGTGGTGTGTCCTTCGTCGAATGGATTCTCCATTGATGACGGTGTTCCAAATATCGAACCCGCAACTTTGTAAATAGCATTCCATTCTTTCTTTCCAAAATGTAAATTTTTTGGAATCAAATAGTGGTGGCTTGGTGGTGGAGGCGCCGGCAAGGTAGACTTCATTCGTAGCCGATGATCGTTCCTCTTTACTCGCGATGTGGAACGAGCTTGCCAAAGAGTTTGGCTCTGATACCACTTGTAAGTCCAAGCGGCTACGATAATCTAGAGGGGGGTGAATAGATTATCTCCATCTTTTCGATTTCGCCCTCTTTTTCGAACCAAATGCTCAAACACAATAATAAAGGTGCGGAATGTAAATAGCACACGTCGATTTATAGAGATTCACCCCACCTAGGGACTACGTGATCTACCACCCTAGTATATCCGGGATGGGTTTCGAAAAGAGAAAAAATATTTTATTAATAATTACCAAAATTATTACAACAAAATCTTACACCAACACCTTGAATAGCACCACACTCTTCTTCAACACCACCTTTGAGATTACCACAATCTCTTCTTGAAGATTACCACAATCTTCAAACGGCACCTTGTGAAGATTACCACAATCTTCACCCTTGAAGAGCACCACACTCTTCAACACCTCAACAAGAAGAATACCACAATCTTCTTACACCTAACACCTAGTTCACCCAAGTGTGTTCTTACCACAAGAACACTCACAAGGATATCTTGTGTTTGAATGACGACCATAAATTCAAGATTACAACTCGATAATGAATAATACAATTGAGTGCAAGTGTAATCAAGAATAGCCTAGACCTCAAGAATGTGAAAGTGAATAGCTAGGCAAATTACAACAAGAAATAAGACAATGTAAGAACAAATGTATTCTTGAGTGTATCTTGTTGTGTTGTAGTTTTCTCTCTTATTGTGTTGCTTCAATTCTTCCTCTATTTATAGAAGATGTCTTGTACATGATAGGTTCCTCTTGGGGACATGAATTAATAAAAATTGCAAGACAATTGAAGAAAAGAGTCATTAGAAATCAATCCCACAAATTAAGGAAAAGATGTCTGTGCACGCATAGCGGTTACATTTTTTGTCAAACTTAAGAAGCGGCCGTCACAAGCGCACAAATAGATGTTTGAAAATGAGAATACACATTTACACAGGGCGACCGATCGACGTCTACCTCGACCGGTCGACCTATGCCTCAACCGGTCCCCCTCATGGGTTTGGAAGAAAGAAAATGTTATGTTTCAATTTTTGCTCCCAGTGCAGGCCGCCCTATAGGTCGACCGGTCGATGGCGATTTGCCCTATAGGGGCGGCCGGTTGCCACGACCATTTTCTCGCAAACATGAAGTTTTCTGTTTTCCTCAACTTTCAGTGCGGGTTGCCTATCGGCGGACCGGTTGACCTCAAAACAAAAGTGTTATCCAATTTTATATCGAAAATAAACTTCAAGAAATACTCCGAAAAATAGTGAAAATATTTTAGACCGATCGGGAGTATTAGGACAACATTTAGAAACATTGTTTTGGTGTAAAAATACATTAACAGAAAATCATTAAAAGTGTTGTCCAATTTTGTCGAAAATAAAACTTGAAGAAATACTCCGGAAAATATTAAAACCATTTTAAATCATTTAGGAGTATTTGGACAACCTTTAAAACCATTGTTTTGGTGTAAAATCAAAATCATCAAAATCATGATAAAACCATTTATCAAACATGAACTACTATAAATCATCGAGTGTTGTTTATTTTCAGCATTTACATTCTTGTCATTTATTTGTTCATTCGACAAAGAGGGCGATTTGCGAAAAATCGGCATAATCTATTCACTCCCTCTAGATTATCGTAGCCACTTGGACTAACAGGTTTTACTCTGCTCCCAAAGAAATTCATATGACTACAGCTAAGAAGATTCTCAGATACTTGAAGGGAAACCAAGAATTTGGTTTGTGGTATCCTAAAGAAAGTGGATTCAAGTTGATTAAATACTCAGATTCAGATTATGCTGGATGTAGAGTTGACAGGAAGAGTACATCTTGTACTTGTCAAATGCTTGGAAATAGATTGGTTTCTTGGTTCAACAAGAAACAAAATTCAATAGCTACATCTACAGCTGAGACAGGATATATTTCTACAAGCAGTTGTTGTGCCCAAATCTTGTGGAGTAGGCAATAACTGAGAGATTATGACATTGAAGAGAAGAAAATTCCAATTATGTGTGATAACACAAGTGCTATTGTAATTACTCAGAATCCAGTATTGCACTCAAGAACAAATCACATTGATGTCAGGTATCATTTCATAAGAGATCACGCTGAAAAGAAAGACGTCACATTGGAATATGTCTCAACTGAGAAGCAGTTAGCTCAATCAATCCAAGCTCATTCTTAAGTTCTTCAAATCTTGATTCACATAAGGGCTTTGTGAGTGTATTAGGTTTCTCATTTATGACTCAAATCCTCTTCTCTCTATCTCTAGTTCGCTGATGGAGACTCATTTATGAACTAAGAGACAAAAGAGGTCATTTTCATTAAAGTGGGAATGTTTGACGATGATGTCATCATCATTAAATGTGGTATAGTAAAAGGCTGTGACAGTAAACCTATGATTGGATATAAATGCTGCTCGCATTAAATGCGACGTGATTAATGCTTTACGCACATTTTAATCTCGACCATTGATCGCATTTCAAATTTTAAGAATCGTGAAACAGTCTCTTTGCATCTCATATATATCCAATTTCATTTTCTCTCTCATCTCATTTCAATCTCAAGCATTTGAATTCTCAGAAAAGCTCTCTGCAAAATCCTTCGTATTTTCTCAAGCTTTCTCAAGAAATGCTCATGCAACCTAAGCAATTCGTTCTAGATTTTGTGAAGCTCGCTGAGAAAAAGTGTACTCTGGTGCACTGATCGACACAAAAGGCCTTGTTAAGCAGTTGGCTGACAAGGAAAGGGCAAGAAAGATCGTTGGTCATCTGGAGAAGTCTGGATTAATGAAGTTTTTATCCATGACCATGCCTCAGGCCTTTCTAGAGGAGGTCACCATGTTCCGCGTGAATGCTTTTGTTCGCGATGATGGTATTCACTCTTTGGTGAATGGTAAAGAGGTTAAGTTGGCTGCCAATGACTTGACTGAGCTGCTACATCTTCCAAACAACGGACTCACTGAGCTGAAAGACTACGAGTTTGACTTTATGAATACTTGGAAAGAAATTGCAAAGGAAGAGGTAGCTAATAAGGTGAATCCATTAGCTACTAAGACAATTATCAAGGAGGAGTATCACAAATTAATGGACGTGGTGGCGAAGTGCATCGATATAAAGTTCGGATCGTACAATAAGCTGTCACAGACTAAGCTGACTGTGATGGCAGCTATAATGGAGGAGTTGGACGTGAACTAGAGCGAGTTCATTTTTGACAAGCTATGTCAAACCATCCAAAATGTGAAGTTGGAGGATGGGAAATTCAAGAACACCCTGGGCTATGGGCTAGTCCTTGGGTACCTGCTTGAGAAGACACGAGTGTCCCTTGGCAAAGGGAAGGCATTCCATATAAATAAGAGGTTGTTTAAACCAAACCTATCAGCTGCCCAGAAGAAAGCCCATGCGAAGAAGAAAGACTTTTCTGAGGGAGAAACAGCTGAGAGCATTCCTGAAGAAGAAACAACTTCCCCTGCTCGAGCTCCTGCTCATGTACCTGCTCATGTCGCCCCTGTGGTAACAAAGAAAAGAAGAACAACTACGCTCCGAAGGGCAACTGCAAAGAAGCAGAAGGCTCAAGACAAGGTTGGCTTGAGAGATGAGGAAGAAGAATCAGTTGCTAAGGCTGCTAATAAGCCTACAACTGAATCTCCTGAAGCTAAGTTAGCCATTTGTGTCATGTGCAGAAGCTAAGAAAGAATAAGTCTTCTTGGAGAGGCGCTCCAAGAGACGACTTGACTTGCAGTCTGCTGCAGCTGCCCCAATCGAGAAAGCTGCAGAAGGCACAACTGCCAGTGTGCCCCCAGCAGCTGAGCAAGTAGATGAGGTTGTTGATGACACAGGTGCACCTGTTACTGAAAAGGTAGATGTTGAGACAATTGTTGGAGGTGGTGATTCCATGATGTCCCATGTGGAAGAAGATCTTGTTGCCCAAGAACCTTTTTCCTCGGATGAACCAGGATCCCCTAGTTATCCTAAAATAGAGGCCAAGCTGCATTTTTGGAGGCTATGGAAATTGAGCAGCATCAGAGTCCAGTTTATGAGGCCTGAAATGATTGAAGAAGAAGAGTGGCTTCTGGAATTTCTGGACAACGCAATTATTGTGTTGGCTCTTGATGAAGTATACTCCAGCACTGTCCTGTTTGAGAAAAAAGAAGTTGAGAAGGCAAAGGCCCTTGAGAAGGGAAGGCTCCTGAGCCTCATATTTGCCCCTTCACTGATGTGGTTGTCCTAGATTATTATGACAGCAATGATGAAGATGAACCAGTCGAAGGTGCTGATGAAGCTGAAGAAAGCCCATGAGCTACACGAGCAAAACAAGCTGAAGGGTGTTGGATAATCATTTTTGGTTCTCTCTCCAACTCCAATTATTCAAGACATGGTGAGGGACTTAGATGTCGTCACCTACCCAACTCACTCTAAGGGACAAGACACAAGGGAGGATGGCGATGATACCAGTGTAGAAGAAGTTGTAAAGGGTAACCCAGTGGATCCATGCCCTAAGGAAGCTGTTGAGACAACTCAAGAAGAATTGGTTGAACAGTCATATAAACGACCAAGTACCGATGACGATTATTGACCCCACCGAACAACTATCACCGTGGTGAGCAAGTTGAGGGGAAACTACTTCCACTCTGACTAGGTCGAGGGAGGCTACATGGGACAAAGAAATTTGGAAGTTAGGAGGCAAAGATATGTTACCTGAATCAGAAGTTGTTGTTGCCAGTGAAGTTGTGATGGTTGAGACTGTCACAATTGAGGCCCCAGTAGCATTGAAGGCCAATGGAGTTATAGAGGTCCATATTCTTGTTACTGAGGCACATGATGGATTGGAAAAGACCATGAAATTTGAGACTGCTGGTCATGAAAGTGCAATCTTAGAGGTTGAGACCTTGAAGGATGCCAACATTGAAGACCCATCAGCAGCTAAGTCTATTGCAGGGAATATTGAAGGCTTTTCAGTGGTTGAGACTGCTTCAAAGGTGGCTGAAGACCCTATGGTGGTTGAGACGGCCAGGGGGAATTTTATTGTTTCTGGTGATGTGCCAAAATTCCCAGAATATGAGTCTACTGAGCCTATGGTGATCGACGCTCCTATTGACTCTGAAGCTGAATATTCAGGCATGGTTGAAGATTTTGAAGAATCGACATAGTCAGACAAATAAGCCAGGGACTTGGAGAAAAGCATGAAGTACACCAGGATGAGATTTGTGCTAGTCGATGGGCCACTGCCACTAGCTCAATCTCCGGCCATGATGCTGCTCAGGCAGTTGAGGCACATGTAACTCAAATGGACGAATCAACTATAGCCAGTGAAGCTCTTAAGATAGTTGAGTCACAGTCAGCTCAACAAGCTTCTACAACTGCTACTGCCAATGAGGCTTCCGCAGCCGAGGCAAAACAAGCTGAAGACCAGGGAGAGAAGCAAAATATTCCCGAAAGAGAACTGGGAACTTCCTCTGATCTAAGTGGTATGTTGGGGATGTTTCATTTCCCCTTCATCGAAGAAATTCCCTATGAAACTGAGTATGCGTAGGAGGCTGCGCGCTTCAATGTCAAGTTGACCCAGCTAACCTACACGTTCCAGCGGATATGCAAATCGTACCATTTGGCCATGATCTAAGTCCATATTCCTAGAAGATTCCAGTAGAGAAGAAACATACATTCGACGTGCCTTCCGAGCTATGTGCGAGGAGATGGAAGACATGGAGAAAGGTTTTGCTGATCTAAGTACCAGGATCGACAATCATGATGCCACCATCACAGGAGATATCCGTGGAGCCATGTTAAGGATCAGAGAATGGCTCAGCAGACAAAGGCACTCTGCATAAAGCAAGTTGGCTACTTTAGACAGCTATTGTCCAAGTTAGTTGTCTAGGGAGCTTCCAGCTCGCGTTTCAGCAGAGACAGAGAGACAATATCGACAGGATGGAAAGAATCCATCTCTTGTACATGGATCTGTTGTAGATGAAAATAGAGAAGAATATGGAGCATATGGAGGCGTCATTGAAGGCTAATATTCTATCAATGAAGAATCATCTATATTCACTCAACTCCAACCACTCGCATGAGAGACTCGTTATGGCCAAGAAGTTGGACTCCCTTCACAAATCAGTCCGTTTTCCCCAAAGTTCCTCTCAAGGTTATGATGCCATAAAGGGGGAAGAATAAAAAGAAAATCTTGCAAAACCTCTTCCGAAGATTATTATCAAATCCAAAGGCACCACCTCAATCCATTCACAGCTCCCTTAAGACCTGTCAGCTGAAGAAAAAATCTGAGTTAGCTTTTTAGAACAATAATGCTGAAATTGCAAAACTATACAAAAGTCAAGAGGAGAGAATCCAAAAGCTTGAAATCTAATTTGGAGGTTCGCCAGCAAGCAAGCTCCCTAGAGAATAAACTACTCCCCCTCATGATCTATTGGAAGAAAGGTCCAATGAAGAGTTTGATACTCTTCTGTCAGAGGGATGTCATGAGGGGATGGAGTTAGCTAATGCGTGGGATTTATATTGGGTAAAAGGTTTGAGAGATATCAAAGAAACTAGGAATCAGCTAACTTAGGGAAAATCATCCAAGAGTCAGCAGACTTCAAAGGGTTAGCCCACTAGAGGCAGAGGTTTTGAAAGAGGAAGAGGCAGAGATTTCATGTCTGGTGGGAGAGGCAGAAGCTCTCCACCAAGAAGACTAAGTGGAATCATGACCATCAACCCCCTGAAAAAGGACTCCGTTTATTGGATGGGATTTGGCGAAGCGAAAAATAAGGAAGAAAATTGTAGAGCAAATGAGCTAGCCCAACAATTTGAGGAAGAAGCTCAAAGGATTCAGAAATGGAGAATGAAAAGTTGAAAGTTAACTATGAAAGGAGGAAAAAAAAAGAAAAAGAGGAGCGAACAAGAAGAGCTGGAGAAGATAACCGTAGGAGAGAGGAAGAGGAGAAGAAAATAAGACAGTCAAAGCGCAAGAAAATAATTGTCTAGAAATTTTGTTGTATTTTCACAATTCCTTTGTAAATACATAAAAATAATGTAAGTGTTGAATGATTCATTAATAAAATGATACATTCTTTTCAATTATTTTATTTCAGCACTTTATGATGCATTTAAATATTGGCATCATAAAAAAGGGGGAAATTATTAGGAAATTTAATTGTATAGATATTGATGATGCTTAGAAAACTTAGATTAGAAAGTTGGCACCCCATTTTCTGTATGTATCTCAATTTTGTAATAGTTAGAATATTAGCTGAGTTATCAAGCAGCCAAGTTGAAGATGCAGAAGACTTGCTGAAGAAGTGCAGAGAAGATTCAGCTATGTCACAGCTAAGTGGCCAAGAAGAACTTTAGTCAAGTGAAGAAGCTATGTCTTTCAGAAGACTTACGAACGAGTCATCGAAGAATCAAGGAGAAGACTCAACTCAAGGGGTAAAACAACTAAAGGACTTAGAGAAAGCTGAAGAAATTCGCTGCAAAGAAAAGTCAAGACTTAACCATTTTGATAAGAAACAGACCTGCAACCTTAAAAAGTTGTCTTGATGAAAGGGTGCAAGTAGCAGGAACCAATGGAACGCTTGCAGAAACCTGGTACAATTCAGGCACCTGCAGGTAGTTAATGCCAAGGTTGGGCCAACATCAAAAGCTGTAGAACAAGACTAGCCAACGAACAAGAAATGAAGTTTGAAATTATCGATCTCTTCAACAGACAAATTTCAAACTCTCACTATAAAAGGCTAAGGAATTTTCAGAAAGACATATGCCACACGAAAGAAAAGAACGAACAAGTGACATAAAAGAAATCTTAGCAATCAAGTAAATCTGCAATACTCTCTCTCTAAGCAAAGAATTCCAAATCCTCTACCCTAAATTCGAAGTGACTTTATCCAACACAACTCAGTGAAGGAAGGAAGTCATAGTTCAAAGTTCAAGAGGAAAACTGTTTTAAAGAACAAGGGGTTTGCACATCCACGAAGTGAAGGAAGTGTAGTGAGGTTCCAGTTAGAACCTGGTTCAAATCTAACGTAGGGCTACGTGATCAAGTCCGAATGATTTGAAGAGTTAAAGTAGTGAGACAGATGTCTTGCGAAGAGCTGAGTTCCATGAGTGAAGCTAACTATGTGATCAAAGCTTGCTCAGACTGCATTTGTACTCTTGTAACAAAGTCAAAGTTGTATTAGTATATTTCTCCTCGAGTAGGAAAAGAGTGGAGTAGAGGAATCATCCTCGAACCACTATAAATTATCTGTGTCATTTACTTTCAACACATTTATTTTCTGCATATTTATTTACTTGTGCTTATATTTGCTATCCAACTGATAATAACTAAGATCAAAACAAGTGTTGATAATTATATCTTAAAAATGGTGTAAGACTTATGCTATTAAAAACCAAGAAAACTGAATTTATAAAAACGTAACTTAACTCAGTTGAGTTACTCTATCAACAGCTCTCTCGAGTCTGTTGAGTGGTTAACTCTCTTGCTAAAGTTTGACCCAGCTGTCTCTCAAGAGACTTAGATGTTTTTCTTTTGAAAACTCTGAATTTCTTTAAAACGAAAAATTGGTTAAGTCTATTGAATCTTTCCCCCCTTCTAGACTTAACTGACCCACCTTGACACCTAAAAAAAACAAAAAATTGGTTAAGTCTATTGAATCTTTCCCCCTTCTAGACTTAACTGACCCCCCTTGACACCTAAAAATGCATGTATGTTAATTCATTAAAAGTCATGCATTTTCGTAATAAATGCTGCTAACTTGCTATGCCTATAGACCCTATATACCATGTGAATTTTTGTTTGTTTCTTTCTTTTTTTTTAAATGTGTATTAATATTTTATTTTTTATTTTTTTAATCTAAATATATATATATATTATATATATTTAATATTTCAAGTTGGGCTTTTTTGGCACGATGGCCCGTAGCTCATGGTAGGGCTCGGTTGAGCTAAGAAAATTAAGGCCCCATGCGAACTCAGGCCACCTACCCAACCCAATTTTATGCATTGGCCCAATGGGCCCCGGCTGGTCGAGGATATCGAGGCCGATTTTCCAATGTCGTAAGTAAAATTATAGTTTTTGGTTCTCAAATGCAACCAAATATGCAATTATTGATGTAACGTCCTATTGTCTAATTTGGTGCAACATATAGATCCATACCTCGAGGTTTTGACTCAGAGGCTACACGAGGGGGTTCGACTTCATCCCAATGTCAGAGCAGACAAGTTGAACTAGCAGATTGCCTTTGTAAATTTGTACTCTTACCCGATTGTTAATCTAAAAAATATGACATACATTTTCTATTTAATAATAATCTAAAATGACAATTTATCTACATACATACTTGAAAATTGAGTGGGATAAGTTACATCCTGAAGACAAGGATTCCCAGGGTAGCTATAAGGGAAGTGCATTGTATTTGGATTGGCCGATACCGAGGATTTTGTTGAAGTATGTTCATGGCCTCACTCTAGAATAGGCGCAGTCCTGGTATTCAGTCCCTGATGTATGTATTAGTCTTATCTTTTCAAATTAATTCCTTTACATGGTTAAATTTGTCCGACCAATTGTAATATACTACTTCATAATGTGAAGATTGTCCTTGTATGCTTATGTTCTTCGCATTGGGTCGTATGTGGAGTTTGACTCCTCAATTGGGAGATCCAGCTATATGACCCGTTGTTGCACCACATGATTGATCACAACAATACTAAGATTTTTTATCACCGTCTCCAGCAGCTGCTCCGCCTACTACACCGCTTACTTCTTGGTGGCAAGTATTTTAAGCAAAGAGGTATAGAGCCTAGGTGTAATATGATTCCGATCAGGATGATGTCTGTTGGCCAGCAGTTCATACTAATGGACAACCACAATTATGGTGTGTTCGCATATATGTAAATTGAGCACATGTTGGGCGAGCAGATCCGTCGGATGAGACTATGCAGATAGTGTTTGAGTACCGACAGAAGATGGCACTAGCAGTTTTGCACACATCATAGAGATCTAGTACATTAGTAATGTTTTGATTGTACTGTGTTATTGTATATATTTTGATGTTCGAACGTATTTCAATATATATATATTTGTATATTTTTTGTGGTATTGTCATTGATGTGTTTACTGTTGGGGTGTTTTTTTATAAAATGGTGTTACAAGTTACATGTTACATGTTACATGTTGGATCTGAATTATGTAAAATTTTGATGTTTGGTAGTTGACAATTTTGGTATGTTTATTATGTGTGTGCACAATGTAGGTTTGTAGTGTTGTAAACCAGTGATGCAACACGGCCTGAGCAATATCTGGACATATTGCGTCTCCGATTTGGTGCAATATATTTGGCAGGTTTTTTATTTTTGCATGTTGCTGAAAATCTTATCTTGACATAAGATAATTGATTTAATTTTAGAAACTGCTTTATTTGTGCTTGATTGCTTTTCTTGTTTGAAAAATATCTTTCTACAAATAAAGAATCATGTTTGGTTGACTTCATGTTTTGTAGCCTATTTGTTCCTAAATTACAGGGAACATTTTTCAGGATTATTTTTCTACATAAGGAGAATCATCCCTTGAAGAAAGATACACGAGTTATATAAGCCTTGTGATTTTCTTCTACAAGTTTTACGCACATACATTCTTCAGTGAAGAAGGTGAAGATCTACGGCGTGGATCGACTCAACCACTCAAAGGTGTTAGCATTGAGTTCTTTTGGAAGAAACATTCTGGATTAGTTAAATACAAGTGTTGGTAGTAATTTAAAGAGGGAGTCTTTGAATTTTGCAAAACCAGTTGTATTTGTAATAACTGTTTGTTTTATGATTAGTGGATTTGTTTCTTTTCTAGGCATAGCCTCGTGCATTACGATTGAGAATCTAAGCACGTTAAAAAAACTCGTGTTATTTATATTCCGATGTGTGAGTGTGTTGTATGTATCAATATTACAACATCAACATCCAATACTGAATGAATCTGTTTTAAATCACGAGAATTAAGACACCAGATTCTTACACAAAACACACATAAGTCGGTTACACACCTTCATAACTCTGTATCGTGTCATGTGACATGGTACTGAGTAAAAATAAGGTACCTAGTCATGAAACTCGGTACCGTGTAATGCATGTCTACATGTATCTCAATAGACATAAATAAAAAATAATAATACATAATTTAAATAACATTACTTAGCATGACAAATAATAGTACTTCAAAATTAAAATTACATTAATGTTATAAGCTAAACTACATGCATTTGGACCAAGAAGAAGTTTGTTCTGCATTGTTTTCCCCCAATTGGGACGATGAGGCAAGTATCAAAGAGTATGAGTCGACCAATTGTTTGCAGCTTTCTTGTCCAAGGATTATTTCTTGAATAACATTTCGAGCTTGTCGAATAGGGGTTCCCCTTCTAACTCATAAGCGGTCGAAATGACTAGATCATCCTACAACAACATAAACAAATGATATATGCTTGTTATCCATCTAAACAAATAAAAGTACTTGAAATAAATTATACTGCCCAAGTCAAGCTTATTTTTCTAAGTTGCATGGATGAGACCGAGCTCCAATCAAGCTTATTTTTTTGTTGTGTTCTCGGTCAGCCAGCTTGTCAAGAATTTAATGGTGCCTTAACAACCAACAATCTTATCATTTTTGACACATTCCAGTCTTTTGGATATGCAATGGGCATGTCTATTAGAGGTGCGGTTTTCACAATGTCTCTATTTTGTAGTAGTCGTGCACATAGTTGTAGACTGATTGATTTGCCTTACTAAAAGAAACCTCAAAATGTACATAAAGATACTATAAACATGACAAAATAGTAATTAAAAACCAAAAAAAATTAACTAATACTTGATTGCCTTAATCACAATGTGGGCATGTCAATAGTTCATGCTGGAAAACTCGGCAAGTACACGTTCTCTTGGCCAAATCAACAACAAAATAACATGCACCATCTTTTCACAGAATAAATAAGGCTACTAACAGATGACATGTACATCTTCTCTAAAAGTGCACTTGCTTCCATGAATCTCTTCATTGTATCTATGGTGACTTTGTTGCCCATGTTATGTGTTGCAGTTTGTCGCTCATGGAACCACCTCTGCATGAGGTTCCGAAAAGAATCAAGAAAAGAACCAATTGACAATTTCCTGGCCCACACAAGCCTAGCATTAAGAACCTCAGTTGCTTTAAATGTCATACACCCATATCATCTAACTGGACAGCGTGCATGTTCCCACCTTTTCGTTCCAGTTTATTTAACTCCTCCTAGGCCTTTTTGTTTGCATTTTGAATCAAATGCATATTTTACTTGAATCTTTTAGGCAAATAAATGTACGCATCCTTTTGGTATAAACTTACCACTTTGATTCAATAATTTCTAATATTTTATCAAGTGATTTGTGCACATACCATACGCAGCATCAGAGCATACACTACCAACTACATTCTTGATATTTTTGTGTCGAACAGAGACAATGAGCATATTTTCAGAAAATCCGTACATGTTGTGTAATTGCTTTATGTCATTCTCATGATTTGTTGATCGCTGAAATTTATTAAGCTAAACCAAAAGTGTATGACTTTTTTAATAGAAATGGCAAGCAAGGCTATATTCCACGGGGATTGATTAAAACATAAATTACAACAACTATAATAGTTCCATTTTATTGAAACGTCCGAATAATGTGATGATTTAATCATCTAATAATTAAAACTAAGTAAAATATCAATATAAATAAACTATGAATCCACGCAAAGGATTTACCAAGAAATAAAGGCGATTCTAGGACTATGATCTCAACATGATTTATCAATTTATATCCGATTTGTGGTTTGCAAGAACTAATTACACACTATCTATGGACTGAGTTCCTATCCTAGTTCATTCCCTCTTTACAGGCGAGCAAACCGTAGATCAATAAACAATTGCTAGCATCTCTAACTCCCAAAAGCATAATGAATAAAGTATTAAACCCCATAAACATCATAAGCCTATTGACTCTACAATTGTCTATGTTGTGAATTCGCGATCTATTATTAGACTCGTCTCTTGAATTTTGAACTAACTATGCAACATGCAAATTATTGATAAAGTCATACACAAGAATTAAACACACGGATTTACAAATAGATAGGTGAAACAGATTCATATGAAACAAACCAAATCAAATATAAATCAAATCCACAGTCTACATCAAGTCCTAGAATCAAGATGAATTTAGCTCGACATAGCTTTTAATAAAATCATAGATGTTGGGGGCCAAAACGATATTTAATAATTAAATATTCAATTCGATTTATATGTTGATTTAATATTAATTGCCCAATGGGCTATTAATTGAATAACTCAACCCAAAGGAGTCCGGGACTGGCCCATAGGCTGTTTTCTCCTATGTGGCCCTCGAGGCCCACTACTCAGGCATAAAAAGGTCCATCCTCTTCATTTGTAAGTGATCTGATTCATAACTCTATTATTCAGTATTCAGTTATTGTTTTATTCTCTCTCGATCATTGTGCTGACTTTAGCGTCAGAGGAGCCTTCTTAGGAGAACCCTAGGGCCCTCTAACGTTTGCGTGTGTGCGGGCAAGTTCACGTCTAAAGAACTTCCAGCTCCCAGAGAAGAAGACTTGAAGATTTCCCCCTTAGGAAGAAGAACTTTTTTAGAAACCTTAGCTTTGGAATGATCTGCTCTAAAAAAATCATCATTTTGGTGCCGTTTGTGGGAATCAACCAAAGCACACGAAGATGCAAACTCGACCTCGAGCACAGGAAATCGGATCTCAAGCCACTGGTCACGGAATCGAAACCACCACCACCCGAAGGCCACCACAATGATCGGATGCTAGCTACCTACCCACCGGAAGACGCCACTTCCCGCCCGCATCGCCGCCTCCGCTAGAAGGAGATCCGCCCACTGGAGAAATTTGTCTACTCAGAAGATCCTTCGACTCTTGTTGGAGAAAGCTGCACAAAATGCTCGGAGCATCATTTTGGCGGCCGGAAATGTGGAAGGACCCCCTCAGGCTCCACCAGTTGTTGAAGACCCTGATAGGGAAGGTCAGGAAGCCAAAGATAAAGGATGCAACAAAGATCGCGTGCAACAAAGATCACAAGTCTATGTCTCATGGAAGAAGAGTCCATTGGCCCCCGCCATCCTATTCGAGCCACTACATTCAGGAATCAAGACTGCTGATCTCCTCGAGTACAATGAAACTGGAGACCCTCAGGAGCACTTGGATGAATTTTATGACAAACTAGATCTCAATGATGATATGATAGACATTGCCTACTGTAAAGTATTCCTAACCACCTTAACCAAGAAAGCCCTAACTTGGTTCAGTCAGCTCCTGGAAGGCTCCATCACCATGATGCATGAATTTGCTGATGTTTTCAAATAACATTTTCTCCACCAACAAGGCAAACCACGAGACCATTGTACAGTTGTTTCAACTCATGGTAAGAGAGCCTTTGCGAGACTTTATAGGGAAACTCATAGAAGCTGTGAACAAAGTCACCAATATACGATGAGAGACTGTAACTAAGGTTGAAAAATGTGTCACTCCCCAAGAACGTTTGGTAGAACCATTGAAAAAAGGATTTCTCGCCATTCCAGATAGATTCACAAACCATTACAGAGCATCCACCCACCTGGACAAAGTCATGGGATCCCTGCGAAAGAATAAGTGCAAGACTAGAGAGGGAGATGAGAACCAGCCTCAAAGCCGCAAAATGAATGATGGGTACACAACAATTCCCTTAAATGCACCAATGACTGAGATATTAACCGCCGCACGGAAGAAGGGGAGCATAGAGCCTCCCCCTCCAATGACAGACAACCCGAGCAGAGGATATTATGACAAATACTATTTCTACCACTGTGACTAGGGACATACCATCAAGACATGCTTCCGGTTGAAGAGAGAAATTGAAAGGCACATTCAGAGAAAGGTCACCTGCAAGAGTACGTGGATCACCGTGATGTGCACCAAGATCCTGGTCGAACCTTGGGAGAAGAGGGCAGAGAATGCCCCTCACCACGGCGTGATGACAATCCTCTAGATCCCCACAGAAATCTAGTACCTCCGCAATGCAGATTTCGGACAACACCTCCCGATCCAATCTCGGGCCACTTTATCCGCACTTCACCTCTAGATGAGGCTCACCACAGAATACGGGATAGGCAACGTCATTCGGGATGTAGAGACTACCCAAGAATGCTACATGACAACACAGAAGATGAATTGAACTTCCCCAACTGGACAACGAGGGCGCTACACGACCCTAGGCGTCGCTTCTCCCTCGCTCTCTAGCGGCTTTAGTATTTGTTATTTTTCTGCTTTCAGTTTATTTCCGCCCCAGAGACGTTGAACATTTTTGTTGTCATTTCAGCATTATTTCCGCCCATGGGGCGTAAAACTTTGACATATTCGAATAATGAATTAATATCTTTCATGTTTTTACTCTTATTTTGTGCATGTAGTTAATTGTCAAATATGGCTACGGTCAATGACCATTTGGGTGCTCTCCTCAACAAACCCCATTCGACTGAGACCCCAGATGTGAGGGGCCTCCTCACGGGGGTCCTCATAAATAACCTCCTTCTTATGAGACCTTGGAGGGAAAGGCCTCACCCGGCTAAGACCCCGGGTGGGAAGACCCCTTCCTGCTAAGACCCCGGATGCGAGGGGCCTCCTTGCGAGGGTTCTAGTAATTAACCTCTTCCAACTAAGCCCGAAGGAAAGACCTCACCCCGATAAGATCCTGGATGGGAAAACCCTATCCGGCTAAGACCCCATGTAGGTCCCAAGGGGTGAGTTGTAAAGTTTAGAAAGGGGGTGTAGGTCCCAAGGGGTGTGGAGTAAGGTTTAAAAGGGGGGTTTGAATAACCTTACTAAATTTTCGATTTTAGTCCTTTTAAATAGTTCAACGAGTTGACTCAAATCGATTGTGTCCTTGGGGACAACTAAGTTGGCTATTCAGATTAAGTTACCCACTTAATGACTCGATAGAGCGTTGATAGTATAACTCGGCTGCTTGAGCCAAATACTTAACTTGGCTGATTTGGTTTTTGACAGCGGAAGACTTAACACCCTTGATTTGTTTTAAGCTTGTTTTAAACACTTGATTTTACACTTAGTTATTTATCAGTTGGATAGCAAATATAAACTTATCAGCAGATGTAAAATAGATATGCATGAAAGTAAGTGTTGAAAGTAAATTAACACAAGTATTTTTATAGAGGTTCGAAGATGGGGTAATTCTTCTAATCCTCTCTTCTCCAACTCCTGGAGAAATCCACTAAGTAACAGATCAGTTTACAAAGCGGTTATCAGTCTGGAGACATCATTGATCACACAGCTGGCTTCTCTTGCGACTCAGCTTCTTCACAAGGCAGCTTGCCTGACTACTACAACTCACTTCTCAAGTTCTTGGATTTGATCATGAAACCCTCCAACAAACTTGATACTTGATTCGACCTTGAACCTTTCTACAATCCTAATTAACTTGGAAAGTAGACCCCTTTTGTTTCTTCAAAAGTTTCCTCTTCAACTGGTTGAAGTTATCTCTCCTTCACAGCTTGTGTTGGATCGAGTTTCTTCGAGTTTTAGGCTTGAGGAATTGCTTGAATTGCTTTGAGAATATTGCAGGTTAATTGCTTGAATAATGCTTGCTCTTGCTAGGTTCAGGTCAATCAAGGTAACCTTTTCTCAATTGCTTCTTCAGCCTTTTATAGTGCACATTTGAAATTTGTCCGTTGAAGAGATAGGCTAGTTTCAAATGTCACTTTGTGTTCGTTGGCTTGTCTTGTCTTGGTCTGCAACCTTGGTGATGTTGACCTTTCCTCGTATTAAATGGCATTCCAGCATTGCAGGTTCCTGACACAAGGTGTGCAGTGTTTTCCATTGGCTCATTCCTTTTGCACAATTCAACGGATCTAAGACAGTTGTCTTGACTTGACTGTTGCTTTTACCCCAGGTGACTTGAGTCTGCTTCAATGGGATTGACTCAACTATCACTTTAACCGATAGACTTGGCTTCTCAAGTTGACTTGACTGACACTTCTCACAGTTGTTCCTCAGCTGACTCTCCTTCAGTCGAGTTCTTGACTTCCTTCTAGGCCATACTCAGGTGACACACAACAGAGTCTTCATTCCAGTCCGTAGTTGACTTCTTGTAATCTTTGACATAGCTGACTTAACTCAGCTCTTCCATTCCAATCTATTACAATGCATAATTACAAGGAAAATGGGGTGCCAACTTCCTAGTCTAAGTTTTACATGGTATCATCAAAATATAACAAATAAATTTCGTAACAGGGGGGTTGAATAAACTTACCAAATTTTCGAACTTAGTCCTTTTAAATAATTTTTACAGAGTTAACTCAAATCAGCTAAGTCCTTAAGGGACAGCTAGGTTAGCTTACTTCAGCAAAGTTACCCACTCAACAGACTGGGATCGAGCTATTGATAGTATAACTCACCGGGTCACTAACACTTAACTTGCAGCTTGATTTGGTTTTGTTCAAATGGAAGACTTTTCACCCTTGATGTTTTAAACTTATTTTTAACACTTGTTTTTAGCAAGGTTATTGTCAGTTGAGTTTAGCAATTTTAACTTAGCAACATATATCAATAATATGCAAGAAAGTAAAGTGTTGTAAGTAAAATGACACAAGCAAATTTTATAGTTGGTTCGAGGATGGGGTAATTCCTCTAATCCACTCTTCTCCAACTCCTGGAGGAATCCACTAAGTAACATATATGGTTACAAAGCGCTTATCGATCCGAGTTGATCACAGTCTTGCTCCTGGGACTCGGCTTCTTCACAAAACAGTTGTCTTGCTACTTCAGCTCCCTTGAACTCTTGGAATTGATTACACAGCCTTCCAACGAGCTCAAAGCTTCTGGTTCGACCTTGAACCTTACTACAGCTCCTTCAACCTTGGAGAGTAGACCATTTTTTGTTCTTCAAATAGTTTCCTCATCAACTTGATGAAGTATTTTTTCCTTCACTGAATGTGTTATATCGAGTTCTTTCCATTTTAGGATTGAGGAATATCTTTGAAAGCTTGAGAGTATTTTTGCAGGTTTGCTTGCTTGAATTGCTTGTAAAATTGGTCTTTCTTCTCTCACTTGCTTCCTCAGCCTTTTATAGTGCCCATTTGAAAATTTTCCCGTTGAAGAGATAGGTAATTTTCAAACAACACTTATTGGCCGTTGGCTTGTTTTTTCTTGATCTGCAGCTTGTGATGGTGACATTTCCTCGTTTTAATTAGGTGTTCAACTTTTCAGGTTCTGACACAAGCTCGGTGCTTCCCATTGGTTTATTCTATTTGCACGCTTCTGGGATGAGCACTTTCAGACATGGCAGCATGGACGTATTTCTATAATCAGTAATGTCCTTGACTTCTGTGCAACAGATTAATATCAGTCGACTTGACTTGAAAACTGCCTTTACCCCTTTGACTTGGGTCAGCTCCAACCTTTTAGTAATGACTCAATTGTCTTTCAACTGGCAGACTTGGCTCTCAACTGACTTGACTGTCACTTCTTCATCCTTTACTCAGCTGTCTCATAGTTGGGTCTCTTCTTCAGTCGAGTCTGTGACTTTCATCTTGACTTCACATAGCTGACACACAGCTGGGTCTTCACTTCGTTCTTCAGTTGACTCTTGTAATCTTCAATATAGCTGACTCCAACTCAGCTCATGCAGCCATATCTATTTCAAGTTGAATTACAAGAAAAATGGGTGCCAACTTCCTATTCTAAGTTTTACATGGTATCATCAAAATATAATCATAAATTTTCCTAACAATTTTCCCCTTTTTGATGATGCCAAAACTTAAATAATTTCAGCAAAATAAGCAGTGCAGTAACAAGGAATATATGTGTTGAATATCTCAACTTTATTAATCATGTCATTCTTGTACTTTACAAATGCATTTTACAAAGTTGTTACATAGTGTACTCTATACATTGTATCTAAGCTATACTATCTATTACATTGTATCAGAGCTTCTTATAGTACTAAAGTACATCAGGTATCAGAGCAAGATTAAAATGATATTTCAAGAAAAACTTACAAAACTTGTATTTACAATCAAGTAAAATACACTGAAGGGGTTACAGCCGTCTTCAACGCCTCGGTTGCTTCTTTCTTCTCTCATCTTCTTCAACTCTTTCCTTTCTCTTCTTCTCAAAAGCACTTTTTGCCGCAGGGTCTTCCCTTCGCTGCCTTTCTTCCCATTCTCTATTTACTCTCTCATTTTTTTCTTCTTGTCTTCTTCTTGCCTCCTCATTTTTGTGCTCCACTTCAAGGTTAGCAAGAGCATCGAAACCAACCCAGTAATTGATCCATTTCTTCTACGGATCAATGAATCTTGTATATTTAGGTCTTGGTTGTGGTGGAGTGCCTCTGCCTCTTCCATCACTTCCAAACCTTCCCATCCATCTGTATGACTCAGCTCCTCCTTTATAAGTGTATTGTACGGGTGTTTTTTCAGTCGAGTGACTGCTGGAACTCTGCTGCTTCTCAGCTGATCTGCACAACTCGAGTCTTTTTTCCCAGTACAAGTCCCATGCCTACGGTAGAGTCATGTTCTTGAAATAACCTTTAGCTTCTAGAGTTTGAAACTCCTCTAGTGATCTTGGTTCAGATCCAGCATTGGGCATCGTAATCTCTCGAAGGGGTTTTATAGCTGGGGAATCTCTTAGTAATCCATCTGGGGGGCTTTCGAACCTTGCTTTAATATCTTTGATGTGCTCGGAGTGCATCTCAGCTACCTTATCAAACTTAGCTTCCATGGTTTTTCTCGACTGCTTGACTGCCATTTCAGCTTTCTCTTCTACGGTCACTTCACTTTGTTGTGGGGTTTTAGCAAGCATTATTTTCAGCGGAGGTTTCTTCAATGAACTACCTTCCCCCTTGTCTTTCTTCTTTCATTCCTTCCTTATCACTCCTCTGCCCTTCCTTCAATTCCAATTTTTTTTCCCATTTTTTGGCATCATCACCAAAGGGTAGAGCCATGTTAGGGAATATACCACTTAGGAGGAGATCAATCTTGTTGTTCGTGGAATCATGCTTGTCATGGGTATTTGAGTATGCTTCTCTGAATTCTGATCTCAAAGCCTTGGACTCAGCTGCCATCAACTTCATCTCTGTTTGGAGCACCTTAATCTGCTGTTCAACATTGGCCTCCATTCTTGCAATTTTGGATTTGTGCTGAGCCGTGAGCAACTGCATATCAGACCTATGTGATTCATCCATCCTGAATATGTGGTCCCGTTGCCTTTGCTGGAACTTGAGATTATCTGAGCTCCAGAACATTATTTTCGCGAAAAAATATTTAAAGTAGGTGACCTGCTCACGCCTCAATGCCATAACTTGTCCAACCCATTCTCAAATTCTTAGTACAGTCCCTCGGATATCTCCAGTGATGGTAGCATCCCAATTGTCTAGCCTTTGGTCCAATGCTGCAAAACCATGTTCCATCTTTTCTATTCAGCACAGATGGCTTTAAAGGCTTTTCGGAAGTCGGCTGTCTCGGCAGACTGATCCTCTGGCCATACAACATCGAAGTCAAAACTAATAGGCACCATAGCAGTCTCAGCTAGAGTTTCGATTTCTTCTGGTGAGACTTGGGCATTGTACCTGGCACATTCCGTTGCTGACTCATCTTCAAAAGGAATTTGGGCTTCAAACGGAAAATATTCCACAAATAAATCTTCAGGAAAGATAGGTATCTCCACATCTTAGGTTTACGGAGTCTTTCCCTTTTCTTTTAATATTTCCTCAGCTCTATGTGCCTCAGTTGTTTCAGCGTCATCGGCATCTTGAGCAGTTGTGTTAGCCTACTGAGCTGACTGGTCCTCAGCTGTCTTAACAGCTTCCTCGGCATCAGTTGTGGCTTCCTGTTGAGTTGTCTATGCCTCGGCTGACTTATCAGCTTCATCGGAGTGTGATGGCGCTATTGGAGGTGGCCCATCAACTAGGATATACTTCATTGGAGCAGCATTATCACTGACTTGGTTCCGTGTTGCATGTGCTTCCTCATCAGCTTTGTCCTTGTTAGATGTATCAATTGGACTGGACTCAGCTTCATTATCAAATTCCAGGAATCCAGTATCAATATTTTCCTGGGAATCATGAAGGGCACTGATCTATTCTTCTTTAGCAACCTCCACATGAGGAGCAGGCTCTTCCTCAACAACTTTCTTACCTAGGGAAGTCTCAACCTCCTCTAGGCCTTCATTACCCTCAATAGTCTTAACCGCTGATGGGCCTTGTACATCCTTGTGTGCAGTCTCAACTGTAGCAGGGTCTTCTACACTTGTCCTTTCAGCAGACAGAGCTGCTTTGGGGTCTTCAATGGCATATGTCGAGTCTCAACTCCTTGGATTGCACTTTCACGGCCAGGAATCTCAACTCCCATGGCCTCAGTTCCATCATTTGCCTTAACTGCTTTAGCAACGTCATCAGTCTGCATTGCAGCTGAAGTTTCAGCTGAGACAGCGTGAACCATTTGAGATTCATCAAATTCACTCTGCTAAATGTTAAGGTTCTCTCCTTCGCCTCCAAACTCCATTAGAGGTTGGTCTCCCACTGCATCCTCTGACCTAGCTGTGGTGGCTTGAGTTTCCCCCTCCGTTGGCGCACTAGATGAGTCTCGAGTAGTGGGGTTACTCAAAACCTGAGACCTGGTTGTTATTCCAGTTGAGTGTTCCGCCATCCAGGAAGGTGTCTCACCACCTTCTACAGGAATTGGCTTGGTTACCTCTTCATCATCTTCCTTAGCTTCATCGCCAGTTTTCCTGGTACCATCTTCTTCAGAGTGCACAGGTGATATGGTGGCATCAATGGTTCGCACCACATCTATTATGTTAGGACTAGGGGTAATCATGATAGATGAAGATTCCCCAGGTCCCCTACTCATTTCTTGCTCGTGCATCTCTCTTGATTCTCTGATAGCTTGCGGAACTCAGCTCTCTCGATTTTGCAAAAAAGGTCAATTTCTTCTATGTCATCATCACACGCTTACTTTGTTGTCAGCTAATTCCAGGGCATGCTCAGGTGCATCTATAAATGGGAAAGAGTGGGGCTTTGCGCTCAAAGAATGGCCTTTGCCTTTGTAGCTTCCTTTAGTTTTGCATTTTCCTTGATGGCGGTCAACATATCTACACAATCGTCATCATCCGATTGAGAGCGTACATCAACTCCCAAAAAGGATAGGAGGTATTCTTCCTCCTCAATAAATTCTCGTTGTTGAAACGGGATCCGCTTCACTTAGTTTCCACGATCTCCATATACGCAACCTTTATCTAATCTCTAGATATGCAAGTGACAACATCACAAGGTCATCATCATCTCATTCTTCCTCTTGCACAAATGCAAGTGGAGCTTGTTCCTCCTCGGTGTTCGTGCATCGATGCCGAGGGGACTTAACAACTAACTCTTCGATTTTCTCGGTTGTGTCGGCTCCATGTTCTTCACCTGTCTCGGACAACTATCTCAACTTCTCGTGGTGATCACTTCACCACCTCCAACTTCTTGAGACTACTCCTCCCGAGCTTCAACAGTCTCCTTTCTTTGGGCCGAGTGCGAGACTCACCGGCTTCTCCAAATTTCGAGACTTCTTGAACAACCTTCTTCTTTTAGTTTTAGCAAGAGGAATGACTTCATCTCTTGACTTCCTCGATGGCTTCTCGGCTCCATTATCTTTGTCTTCTTGATCGCACTGGCTTATGCGAGGCACATCTCGAGCGCTTTTTCTTCACAAACAGAGAAGGTGAAGTTGTATCCTTCTCGGTCTCGCTAGGGTAGGTGCAACATCTAGCACTACGTAGGGGCGGTGTGCTTTCTGGGGATGGCTGCGGGAGAGGGTGCTTTCTTAGCTGCAGTAGTTCTCTTCTTCTGAGTCAGCTTCGGAGAAGGAGCTGGAACGGTTGCAGCTGTGTCCTCGGGAATTTGATCAACTGATTTACCTTCGTTGGTGTTAGCTCTTCGTGCATGTGCTTGCCTCTAAGCACCAGATAAGTTTGCTTTGAACATCTTCTTGTTGACATGGAAGGGCTTCCTATGCCTAAGTGCAATCCCCTTCACCTCCATGAGATGGCCAATGACCAGGCCATATCCCAGCGAGCTTACAAATAGACCATCATCAGTAATGGTCTTGTGAAGAATATTCGCGATTCGGTCAAGATGAACTCAACCATTGACCTTCTTTTCGATGATCGCAACCATCATGATCAGTTTTGTCCGAGACAACTGATTGAAGCTGCCGAATTTCATGTCTACGCATTTGGACACGATGTCCATCAATTTATGATAATTTTCTTTGATCAATGACTTCTTGGTTGTGTAAACAACTTTAGAAGTTGACTCTGGCTTGGCAATCTCCTTCCATGCCGCAGCCAAGTTTACATCTTTCTCAGCTATCTCCTTCATCCCTTCCGAAGGAAGATGACAGTCTCAGCTAAGTCCGCATCAGTTATTTTGATGTCCTTGCTGTGGACTGATGATCGAATCTCCCCATTGTGAACCTCAGCATTCACGTAGAACATAACGACCTCCTCTAAGTATGTGTGCGAGAATTCCATCGTGAGAAATCCCTTCAGGCCGGATTTCTCCAACTTTGCAGCAATCTTTTGAACCAGGGCCTTATCAGCTCCCTATTTCAGCATCCCTTCAAAATCCACAGTCGAGCCGGAGTGAATTTTCTCGGGCATCTTGATGAAATCATAAGTAGCAACCATTTTCTTGAAAAGTAACCGGTGAAAAATTTGCAGAACGATGCTTGAATAAACTTAGGGTTTTGTTGCTTTGCAGAGAAAAATTTGCACTTGCTTGCTGGAGAAGAGAATATTGTGAGGAGAGAGAAAAATGGGTTTTGGTTTTTATGGGACGTGAGAGGACGGTTTTTAGAATTTGAAAAGCTTGATCAAAATCAACGGCCAGGATTAAACTTTTGAAACCGCATTGATTTCTCTGCATTAAATGCAACATCATTTATATCCAATCATAGGCTAAATGTGTGCATCTTTTGTTATGACACAATAATTACGCTGACGTAATGCCCAAAAATATTCCCCGCTTTCGCATGAAAAACGATCAGTTTTTGTCACTTAGCTCATAAATAACTCAGTTATCTTCCAAAAGTAACTTAACTCTGCTTCTCTCTTCACATAATGATCACTCAGCTGTCAGCTAACTCGATACAGTTGATTTCCCGTCTTGGCTGTTTCACGTGGCTGGAAAGTGAAGTTTTGTTTATTTTTCATTTCTCTTTTTTTTTACTGTGCTGATTAAGTCCTCTGAGTTTCCTAACATAGCTCAATCAAACCAAACACATTCTTAAGCTTTCAAATCTTGATTCACATAGAGGCTTTGTGAATATGTCAGCTAACTGCTTATTAGTTGAGATGTATTCCAAAGTAATATCTTTGTTTTCAACATGATCTCTTATGAAATGATATCTGACATCAATGTGTTTAGTTCTTGGATGCAATACAAGATTCTGAGTAATTGCAATAGCACTTATATTGTCACAAATAATTGGAATTTCTTTTTCTTCTATATAATAGTCTCTCAGTTGTTGCCTCATCCATAGAACTTGGGCACAACAGCTGCCCGCAACTATGTACTCTGCTTCAGTTGTGGATGTAGCTATTGAATTTTGTTTCTTGTTGAACCAAGAAACCAATCTATTTCCAAGCATTTGGCAAGTGCCTGAAGTACTTTTCATGTCCACTCTACATCTAGCATAGTCTGAGTTTGAGTAGCCTACCAGCTTGAATCCTCCATCCTTTGGATACCATAAGCCAACTTCGTGGCATCCCTTCAAATACCTTAGGATTCTCTTAGATGCAGTCATGTGACTCTCTTTTGGTGCAGATTGAAATCTGGCACATACACCTACAACAAAGGTGATGTCTGGCCTACTTGTTGTTAAATAGAGCATTGATCCAATGAGAGCTCTATATCTAGTTTGATCAACAACTTTCCCATTTGCATCCATATCCATCTTCATTGAAGTGTTCATAGGAATCTTTACTGATAATTTCTCTTCCATACCAAATTTCTTCATCAAATCTCTGATATATTTAGTTTGACTTATGAAGGTTCCATCTTTCATTTTCTTGAATTGAAGTCCTAAAAAGAAAGTCAGCTCTCCCATCATGCTCATTTCAAACTTTCCTTGCATGAGATTTGAAAACTTATCACACAGCTCTTTATTTGTGGATCCAAAGATGATGTCATCCACATAAATTTGAACAAGCAGTATACTCTCTCCATCTTAGATTCTGAAGAGTGTTCTATCAACGTTTCCTTTGGTGAATCCATTGTCAATTAGAAATTGTGACAATGTGTCTTACCATGCTCTTGGTACTTGTTTCAATCCATACAGTGCTTTCTTGAGCTTGTAGACTTTGTCTCCAATAGTTTTCTACTCAAAACCTGGAGGTTGTTCAACATAGACTTCTTCTTCTAAAAGTCCATTAAGAAATGCACTCTTAACATCCATTTGATACACAGTGAAGTTCTTGTGTGCAGCATAAGCAAGAAACATCCGTATTGCTTCCAATCTAGCAACAGGAGCAAAGGTTTCATCAAAATCTAAAATCTTCCTCTTGGCAATACCCTTTGGCTATCAGTCTTGCTTTGTTTCTCACTACAGATCCTTTCTCATTCATCTTGTTCCTGAATACCCACTTAGTACGAATAACATTTTGGTGGGTAGGCCTTTGAACTAATTCCCATACTTTGTTTCTTTCAAACTGATTTAGCTCTTCTTGCATAGCCTGAATCCATTGTGTGTCATCCAATGCTTGAGACAAATCTTTAGGCTCTATCTGGGAAATGAAACAAGTAAACATGGCTTCATGTTGAGCTCTGGATCTGGTTCTTATTCCATCTCTAACATCTCCAATAATTAACTCAAGTGAATGGTCTCTCAGCCATCTCACATCTGGTTGGAGTAAGTCTGCTGGATTCAGCCGTCTTACAGCTAAGTTATCTTAAACAGCTTCTTCATCATTATTCAGATGCAGACCTTCCAGTTGTCTTTGAGATTCAGCTATCTCATCTTCTTCAGGATTGAGTGCTCTCACATCTGCATCAACATAGGGACTCTTCTTCATAGTTGGCTCATTCTGCTTCTCAGCTAACTTATCTATGTCTTCTCCATTTACATTTGGTTCATCAAACACCGCATGGATGGACTCTTCTGTGACCATAGTTCTCTTGTTTAGCACTCTATAAGCTTTACTTTCAGCCAAGTATCCCAAAAAGATACCTTCATCAGCTTTAGCATCAAAACCTTTTAAGTTGTCCTTGCCATTGTTGTGGATGAATCACTTGCATCCAAAGATCTTGAAATATCCAACATTTGGCTTTCTCCCTGTCCAAATTTCATAGGGGTTTTAGTCAATTGCCTGTTGATCATGCATCTATTCTGAGTATAGCAAGCTGTATTTATTGCTTCAGCCCAAAATCTCTTAGGCAATCCAGCTTCAGCTAACATTGTCCTAGCAACTTTCTTGAGAGTTCTGTTTCTTCTTTCAGCTACTCCATTCTGTTGTGGACTTCTTGCATCTTATAACTCATGAGCAATACCATTTTCAACACAATACTGAGTTATAATCCCATTGACAAACTAAGTTCCCCTGTTAGATCTTATCTTTATGATGGTTTGACTCTTCTCATTTTGAACACTTCTCATTTCTGCAGTGTTTCCTTCTTTTTACACATGAAGATAGTCCATGTATATCTTGAGTAATCATACACCACCACTAAGGTATATTTCTTTCCACTGACATGTTGGCTGGTTCAACAGGTGCAAATAAGTCCATGTGCAACAAATGTAATATCCTTGTTGAAGAAGGACTTAGTTTCTCCTTCAAAGATGATTTGATTTGCTTTCCCATCTAGCATGCATCACAAATACTTTCTTTCTTGTATACTGAGTCAGGCAATCCTTCCACAGGATGACTCCTTACAAGCTTGTTAATTGTCTTGAAGTTCAGGTGACTCAGCTTCTTGTGCCACAACCAACTTGATTCGACTGTACTCTTTTCTAGCAGACATGTGCTTGGTGTATATTGACCAATCCACTACATACATGTTCTTCTGCCTTGTTCCTTGTAGCACGATTTCATTTGATTCAGCATATTTGATTTGGCAAACCCCCATATTGAATCCCACATTGTAGCCTTTGTCACAGGGTTGGTTGATGCTTAGTAGATTGAAGTTGAGACCTTCAACATATTCAACATCTGTGATCTCCAGTCCATTTTTCTTTATGGATCATGTGCCTTTGATCTCCCCTGGAGCTTCATTTCCTCCAAATATGATTTTGGCACCTCTGATTTCCTTGAACTTTGACAGATTTCTCTTATTTCCTGTCATATGTCTGGAACAGCCACTATCCATGTACCATGTTCCTTGGCACCCACTGTTCTATGAACCTGCAATCAAGGAAATTAGTTTTTAGGTACCCATACTTGCTTGGGTCCTTGGGGGTTAGTGCTATAAGATGATGATCTGACTCTAAGAAGTTGCCATCTATCAGTTCCATAATCATAGTGCAAATTAGCAAATTGCTTGGGGGTTTTAGGATCATACATCTGTCTCTTTTGTCTATATGCCTGTGTGTTTGTTTGAGCATTTGCTTTCTTGGGGTAATAGTGGAATTTTTGTGCTTGATGGGTTTTGTGCTTGGGTGCATATGTGTGCTGATAATAGCTATTTTGCCTTGGGAATGACATATGTTGAGGTTGAGGTCTTTCCCATTTGGCTTGCATTAGGTCTCTGCTGATATCTCACTTGGCTGTTCCAATCAGCTTGGTTTGGATAGTTTCTACCATTCCCATCATATGAATTTCTTTGCTGAAATTTTTGGGGCTTTTGGTAGCTCTACTTAGCTTTCACAGAGTATTTTCTGTTTGGAGTTTGCTGATGGACTTTTCTAAATTTCATTTCAGCTGTCTTTCCAGCATACTCTACTGGCTTCTTTCCTTTACCCTTATATCCAAGGCCAATATGATTTTGATTGTTTTTTGGTGTGTTGGTGCAACATATGGTGTTTTGGATCTTTGGACTCACTCATTACTTGAGGATCCTTTTTCCAAGATCACTCTAGGAGCTTGAGCATGCACAAAGAAATTGAATCATATGCCTGTTTTGTCTCCACACTATTTTTGATTCATTATAAGTTTATCCAATGATTTGGATGCCTTTGTAAATGAAGCAATCACATTTTTGGGATCTTTCTCTCTCTTTTCAATAGCAGCTAACTCTGCTTGGATTTTGGCATTTTTAGTCTTCAGCTACGTGACTTAGAGTACTCAGCTCTTTAGTCAGTTGTGAGTTTTGGCATTTAAGCTGGTTGTTTTCCTCATTTGTGAGGTTTTGATGTGCTCAAAGTCTTTCATCATTTTGCCAATTGAATCATAAAGATCTGTGGGTGAGGAAGTGTTTGTGTCACTATCACTATCACTAGAATCTGAATGAGATGAGTTAGAGTGTACCTCATCTTCTTGATCTTTTGGATCTTGTTCTTTGGCCATGAGGCAGATCCACGCCTCTTCCTCAGTGTCACTAGAGTAGTCTACTTCACTACTATCCGAGTCTGCTGGTTCATTGCACTTAGCTGGTTCAGTAGTCTCAGCAGCCAACATGGTTTTCTTCTTTTCTTGTCTTCACTCTCTGAAGACTCTTCTATCCTCTTCATGTTTGTATTTGTTGATTGGTGGATAGGAACAGTCAACAGCAAAGTGTCCTGGTTGTCTGCAGTTCCAACACAGGTTTTCAGCTCTTTGCAAGTCAGCTCTTTCACCTCTCTGATAGTCAGCGCTTTGATGTTCAGCTCTCTTGGGTGGCCTGTCCTCCCTTGCTTTGGAGGGTGCTGAGTGTCTTCTGGAGGTTTCACCCTTATTTCTTTTGTAGTTCTTATTAAAGAACTTGTTGAACCTTTTCATCATAAGGGCAATTTCCTCATGGTCTATTGTTTCTTTTGGCTCACTTTTCTTTCCCTTCATCAAGCCAACAAAGGTCTGTGTCTTGGGCACATTGTTTCTTTTGCTCCTTTCTTCTCGGTCAAACTCATATGCTTTGAGATCCGAAAATAGCTTATGATTTGATGTTTTAAAGAGGTCCATGGAATGTCTCAAGGCCATGACCTTAATTTCCCACTCAGCTGGGAGGGATCGTAGGATCTTCATGCACATCTCCTTTTGAGTGTACTCCTTTCCAAGAGTTGAAAGCTCATTTGTAATTTCTGTGAATCTGGCATCCAACTGATCCAGACTCTCACCTGCAAGCATTTTAATTTTCATATTTTTGGATCACTACATGCTTAATTTATTTTCTTTAACTGCTCGATCCTTCACGCATCATGGTTAGCTTATCCCGCATTTCTTTGGCCGATTTGCATGATTTGACTTTGTTGAGCATAGCCTTGTCCAAGGTCTTGTAAAGGATGTCCTTGGCAACATTATCAAGGTTGTATCTTTTTCTATCTTCGTTGGTCCATTCACAACGTGGCTTTTCAACCATGGCGGGTATGGGCTCTGCTGCAACATCTTCTCCTTCACCGGAGGTGCTCTTCTTACAAAAATGTTGACCTTTAAGATTTGCAGTGGCCCATCTTCTATCACTAGCCACATCTCATCGTGCAACGCTGATAGGTGAGTCTGCATACGAATTTTTCAGTCATCAAACTCTTCCACAGTGAACATGGAAATGTAAATTACATTTGCTTCCATTATAATAACTTTGCTTTTGAAGTAAAAGCTTTAAAAACTCAAGTGTTGTATCTTTTGAAAAGATTGAGATCTAGTTCAATAACCAGTGTGGAAGGCTCAATGAACCAACTGCTCTAATACCACTTGTAGGTCCCAAGAGGTGAGTTGTAAGGTTTAGAAGTGGGGGTTGAATAAACCTTACCAAATTTTCGAACTTATTCCTTTTAAATAATTTTTACAGAGTTAACTCAAATCAGCTAAGTCCTTGAGGATCAAGCTAGGTTGGCTTACTTGAAAGATAGTAACCCACTCAACAGATCGGGATGAGTTGTTGATAGTATAACTCGTTAGTCGCTAACACTTAACTTTGCATTTGATTTGGTTTTGTTCAGCAGAAGACTTTTCACCATTGATGTTTTAAACTTGTTTTTAACACTTGTTTTTAGCAATGTTATTATCAGTTGAGTTTAGCAATTTTAACTTAGCAGCAGACATCAATAATATTCAAGAAACTAAAGTGTTGTAATTGAAATGACACAAGCAAATTTATAATGGTTCGAGGATGGAATAATTCCTCTAATCCACTCTTCTCCAACTTCTGGAGGAATCCACTAAGTAACAGATATGGTTACAAAGCAGTTATCAGTCCGAGTCAGTCTTGATCACACAGTTGGTTGCTCCTGGGACTCAGCTTCTTCACAAAATAGTTCTCATGCTACTTCAACTCCCTTGAACTCTTGGAATTGATCACACAGTCTTCTAACGAGCTCAAAGCTTCTGGTTCGACCTTGAACCTTACTATATCTCCTTCAACTTTGGAGAGTAGACCCTTTTTTGTTCTTCAAACAGTTTCCTCTTCAACTTGATGAAGCATTCTTTCCTTCACTGAATGTGTTGGATCGAGTACCTTCGATTTTAGGCTTGAGGAATATCTTTGAAAGCTTGAGAGTATTTTTGCAGGTTTGCTTGCTTGAATTGCTTGTAAAATTGGTCTTCCTTCTCTCGCTTCCTCAGCCTTTTATAGTGCCCATTTGAAAATTTGCCCGTTGAAGAGATAGGTAATTTCAAAAAACACTTCTTGGTCGGTGGCTTGTCTTTTCTTGATCTGCAGCTTATGATGGTGACATTTCCTCGTCTTAATGAGGTTTTCAACTTTTCAGGTTCTGACACAAGCTCGGTGCTACCCATTGGTTTATTCTTATTTGCAAGCTTCTGGGATGAACACTTTTAGACATGGCAGCATGGATGTATTACTATAATAAGTAATGGCATTGACTTCTCTGCAACGGATTAATATTAGTCGACTTGACTTGACAGCTACCTTTACCCCTTTGACTTGAGTCAGCTCCAACCTTTTAGAAATGACTCAACTGTTTGTCAACTAGCAAACTTGGCTCTCAACTGACTTGACTGTGACTTCTTCATCCTTTACTCAGCTGTCTCACAGCTGGGTCTCTTCTTCAGTCGAGTCTGTGACTTTCATCTTGATTTCACACAGTTGGGTCTTCACTTCGATCTTCAGTTGACTCTTGTAATCTTCAACATAGCTGACTCCAACTCAGCTCATGTAGTCCTATCTATTACAAGTTGAATTACAAGGAAAATAGGGTGCTAACTTCCTATTCTATGTTTTACATGGTATCATCAAAATCTAATCATAAATTTTCCTAACACCGCGGATGGGAATGGCCTCCTCACAGGGTCCTGGTAACTATCCTCCTCTGCCTAAGAGCTAGAGAGGAAGACTTCAACCAGCTAAGACCCCGGGTGGGAAGACCCCATTCAGCTAAGACCCCGGATATGAAGGCCCTCCTCACAGGGGTCCTCGTAAATTTTTCTTCCTCACCAAGAATGTGCAACAAAAAGAAGGCGAAAATGCTAACACATGTGGGGAAGGAATCAGTACAATATTAAAGTGATAAAAATGAAATAAGAACTTGGGGAAAGCTGTGGAAGGGCGCCCCCTCCAAGCTCCGGAAGAGCGCCCTTCGGGATCTGGAAGGGCCTCTTCGGTGGGATACGGAACGACACCCCCTAAACATCAAACACAAGTGTCTTTGGCCATTCCGGAGGAATTAAGGCTTCCTTCCGAAGGGAAGAATCCATCTCTACACAAAATATGAATAGGTCTTCCACAACAAGGAATCACATGCAAATATCACAAGTAGAGCATGATAAAGAAACCAAATATGCATAAAGAAGAAGACTAATGTAGCATAAATACAACATAGTATCATCCAGCCATTCGGGGCAAAGAAATGTCTCAAACAAGAAAGAAAAAACAAAAATCATCCAAGTGCGTAACGCATGCCCTAAATAGATGGGCATGAATCAAAGGACGCCTGGGCAGAAAGGTAGTTATCAATACTCAAGCATGGGGGGCTCTATCTCCTTCAATAGCATCGGCTCGCCGATCTCCCTCTCCATCGCCGATGCCCGCACCGTCGGTCCATTTGGTCCATCGGGAAAGGTCTTGCAAGGCCTCTAGCTCCTCATCTTCCTTCTCATCTAAACATTTCAATCCAAGATATCTATCATCTCGTGGAGGCCTTCAAATTCTATCGCATCAACTTTGGACAATGGTGCACCGCCTAATCAAAGAAGGACGAAGACTCCCTCATCAAGTTCAACCATTAATACAAGAAAGCCATATAAACCTCCACCGAGCTAGACCTCTCATGGGCAGTAACTGGGTGCTGGCAAGAGACTGAAAGAATAACTCGCCCATCTCTGCCTCGTGATAAGTTGATCCTTCACCTGGGTGTATTTCTTAGACCGATCCGACATCTTGCTCTCATGATGGCTGGCACCCACTGTAAAGTTCTTCACTTTATGCCGCAGTTGGTGATTCTTCATCTCCACCACCTCTCCCCGATGGCTAGATATTGCCGCAAGGTTCATAAACTACACCAAAATTTGCACAAGTCTTAACTAAATGAAACAAAGACAAAAATGAAGAACGAAGATGTAAATTAACCACGAGGCTTACTGGGGAGACATCTCTGCAAAGGTGTGTCTCAATGTCCTTGAAGGATAGAGACCCAAGTCAGGACTAATCGTCGGCAGACAAAGCTCCTCTCATACTAGCATATCCCATGCCGGAATCCATCAAGTCCCAATGGGACTGGATCCCCTCACGGTGGTTCACCCTACCAGAAAAGATAACTCGAGGACCAATGGCCCTAGAAGCAGCATCTGCAGGCTCCATCCTCGGCCTCTTCTCTCCAGAAGAGCCAGAAGGAGGACATGGAGCAGAAGGAACATTAGCACAGTCCCCAAAACAAGACTCCGGGCTCTAATCACCCTCCCGGTCGAAGAGGGTGTGGCCTTCTCTCACCAACACTCGGGGTGGGCGCTCAAGCTCTGCTTTAAGCAGACTTTCCCCTGGCCTTCTCCTTCTTCTTGAAGGCCATCAACTCCATGATGCTATAACTTTCCTTACCTGAAAAGCAAACAAGAAGCAATATCAGATAATGTAAGCAGCCATATATACAAGTGAAAGCAAAGAACAATGCAAGAAAGTAAAACACCCAAGAAATCCCTAACATTCATAAGACTCTTAAACAATCCTTTGGACCTATAAACTTCTGCCATCTCCTTGCGGGTCGCGGGAGTTACTCAGACCGACATGGCCTCCGAGACACATTTGTGAGAGAGCTCCCAACCATTGTCCCTCACATAGAAGTATTCCTCTTTCCATAACTCGCTAGGAGAAGGAAGTCCCGTAAAAAACTTGCATTGGGGATGAGGGAAGAAGCGGAAGAAGACATCACCAGAAGACTTCTTGTCGTAAAACAAAGAGTGGAACCCATCCACAGTCGGAGACATATCAAACCTCCACATATCATACTCGTATCCCCATATGCATGCATAAGCTTGAGGAATTATCTGTCCAACGCATGCTCCCACAGATCTAAGGAACGCAACAAGGAAATTATCCAGAGGTAGAATAAAGTAAATGGAGAAACTATAAAGATACACCATGATGAAGCCCTCGGGAGGATGAGTAAGTCTATTTCTCGAGTCGGGGGCCAACATCCAAAATGCCGAAGGAAGCTCTAGTCGCTCCCTCAACCTACGAAGACAAAGAGATGAAACTCAACTAATCATCTCTCCCGGGATAATTGCCCGACACCCAGAAGGAGGTCTATGTTGATACTTAGGCCGATGGACCTCTTTTGAACTATCTCCCACGAACTCCTCCTCGGAAGGCTCATCATTTGGACTCGAGTCTGACTCAAACTCTACTTCCCCCTCATCATCATCATAACACAACTCTGGAGCTAGGGGATCTTGAAGCCCAATGGTAAAGGTGGAAACGAAATGAAGAAACTAGAGACTGAACGGCCAGGGACGTCGGGCCCCCAAACGAATGTGAAGAAGGACCAGAATCCAAAATTTAGCTCGAAATATGTGAAAACTTCAAGTAAGATGGATAAACGCAGAAGAAAAAACGAACCAGGGAGCTTGAGCCACCCTCGGGGGGGCGCCGGGCGCCCTTGTGGCCATCTCAAGAGGGCGCCAAGGGGACACCCTTGCCCATTCCGGGGAGGCGCCCCGAGCTGCCCTCTCACCTCCTTTGGGATCTCCTCTCTCTCCTCACTTGATACACTGCACTCATCACTCCAACTCTCCATGAACACTCTCCTCAACTTTCAACAGATTTTTCTAAATGTTCTACCAAGCAAAGAAGTTCAAAGTTAAAGAGTAGAGAGAGAAATATTACCATTGGAAGATATGGTCAAAAGCTCTCCTCCCAAGTGTCCTTGTGCAAGCTGAATGGTCAATAATTCTCCAAGATGAGACAAGATATAGAACAAGACAAGCCAGTCATGATGCCAATTTAACTCTCGCACTGCTTCATACCTCTGCATCACCGTAGTTGGAGGGCTTATGCTGGGGGCAAAAATGATATTCAATAAATAAATATAAAATTCGATTTATATATTGATTTAATATTAATTGCCCAATGGGCTATTAATGGAATAACCTGGCCCAAATGAATCTGGGATTGGTCCATTGGCCAATTTCTCCTACGCATGTCACGAGGCCCACTACTCAGGTATAAAAATGTCTCTCCTCTTCATTTCTGAGTGATCTGATTCATAACTCTATTATTCAATATTCAGTTACTATTTTATTCTCTCTTGATCATTGTGCTGACTTGAGCATCAGAGGGGCCTCCCTGGGAAAATCCCGAGGCCCTCTAACGTTTGCATGTGTACAGACAAGTTTCCATCCGAAGAACTTCCATCTCCTAAAAAAGACTTGAAGACTTCCCCCTTAGAAAGAAGTACTTGTCAGAAACCTTAGCTTTGGAGTGATCTACCCAAAAAGGCAGCATCTAGACAAATCATTAAATGAAATATACGACATTGAAAAGATGTAAAAGAAGTTCTAGACTATGATGACAAATTTCCCTTATGTGGACGAATCAATCTTCACGTTCAACCCTAAGTCATCATTTTCTCTCTATATGTGTGTTATGTTGACTGTTATGACTTTTCTTCATTTTATAGGCTTTTTCAGATCCCATTTTCAGTCATCGCGCAATTAGAAAATAAAATCCACAAAACATGTCATTTCGCATGGGTCGTGTGCTTGCACATGGGCAGGCAGTGTGAAACCTTCTCTGAAACTGGCTAAACTACGTTGCTCACACACCCGTGCGCATGCGCAGGACTCGGTCATGTTCTTACGCATGAATAGGCCGTGTGAGTTGCCCCTTTTCTATTTCCTTCACGTCTTCATTTACCCTTTGGCTATTGATATACCCTTTGGGACATGCTATCGCTTTTCTTCCAATTTAGCTCCATTTCCTGCAAACATATTTGGAAAACTGCAGTATCACGCCCAATAAAGAAAACCAACCTAAACACGCTAGATACACATGCAAATATCTCGATTATATACCACCTTGAATGCATGGATTATAACCACTTATCATTTGTCTTTCTCCTTATAAACCATACCAAACGCCAAAAAATACTTGTTCATTGCCATCTTTCGTAATAGTAATGAATAACTGATGAGAATCCATGGACGAAAGACCCGATAACAGTACCAGTAGGTCCGGTGACGAGGGCACGAGCAAGGAAGTTCAAGGATGCGCTCAATGGGCTGATTCAAGTCATTCAGAACGAGGCCGAGAGTGCATTGCCGAAAGAAGAAGATGTTCGAGTGGTCCAGTTGATTAGCATTGTCAATGTTCCAGAGTCCACCTCAGACTGAGCAACCGAAGGATGCCAAGAATACAAGCCACTATGCGTCTTGAAGATGTTGTAATCAAGTTCTTAATGGTGTTGTATTCATTTATCGTAGTTAGTCGTAGTTTGATTTTTATTTTGAGTCATGTTAATGTTTTGGAGGCCAAATAAACCTTTAAGTCCGCGTCTTGAGTTTGTATTTCGAGTTTAGGATGAGCAGGGAACAAAATGGCTGAAAAGGATCAAAGGGGTGGACATCGTGGAAAGCACGGCCTGGCCATGCTTAATTACACGGCCGTGTTCGGACCCGTCATTGCGAACATGGCCTGGCGTGCTTCTTGGCACGGCCATGTTGGATTTCATTACAGAGGATTCGTGGGAAACATGGCTTGGCCGTGCTTTGGTACACGGCCGTGTTCGGAAACTTCTTCACGAACAGGGCCTGGCCATGCTTCTTGGCACGGCCGTGCTGGGCTGGAATCCAGGATGATGTGCGAAACACGGCCTAGCCGTGTTCTCGGGCACAACCATGCTTTTTCCCAGATTTTTCAATTAGTCTGTTTTCGTTTCCTTTTTAGTTTGATTTTTATTTTGAGTCATGTTAATGTTTTGGAGGCCAAATAAACCTTTAAGTCCGCATCTTGAGTTTTTATTTCGAGTTTAGGATGAGCAGGGAACAAAATGGCTGAAAAGGATCGAAGGGGCGGACGTCGTGGAAAGCACGGCCTGGCCATGCTTAATTACACGGCCGTGTTCGGACCCGTCATTGCGAACATGGCCTGGCGTGCTTCTTGGCACGGCCATGTTGGATTTCATTACAGAGGATTCGTGGGAAACATGGCTTGGCCTTGCTTTGGTACAAGGCCGTGTTCAGAAACTTCTTCACGAACAGGGCCTGGCCGTGCTTCTTGGCACGGCCGTGCTGGGCTGGAATCCAGGTTGACGTGCGAAACACGGCCTAGCCGTGTTCTCGGGCACAGCCATGCTTTTTCCCGGATTTTTCAATTAGTCTGTTTTCGTTTCCTTTTTGGTTTGAGTTATTTCCTAGTAGGGTTAGGGTTTTGGATCCCTTATAAGGGTGAACACTTATTGTTTTTCAGTCAGTTATCAATACAATTATTCGTTTACTCTCTAAATTAAGTGTTTCTCCAAGTGCTTCAAGATTTACATTCTTGTGGCAATTATCGACTTATCAGGCAATAATCTATAATTGCTTATGGCGTCTTCGCATACCGAGGTTCTTACTTTGCTAAGCAACGGGTCGAGGTTTTCCACCAAATCAACCAAACTAGTGAAGATCTTGGGTTAACAACATCTTGTTGTTGGGTCGTATGCACAATTGTTGTTGCGGTTCACATCAGTTGGTAATTAGAGCCATCTAGCAAGGTTAAGTCTATCATTGTTCTGTAATTCTTGTTATTTTCCAGATTTTCTCATAAACCCTAGTTTTTAAAGGGTACACAAAAAAAAATCGAATCGCACAGAAAACCAGCGGGTAAATAATCGTAAACCGTGTGCAAAAAAAAGATCAAAAATTCTGGAAAATTCAGAATTATAAACCCTAGTCTTCAATTTCATCTTATTACGATCCGTTGTTGGCTTGGTAATCTTCTTGGTGTGTTGAGGCGTACTTGCGACTGTCTGATTGGTTTATAATCGTGACAAGTGCGGGTACTTGGAGATTGTGAGTTGACTGATATACGAGTGTATACACGTGAGGGAGTGATTTAAACATGACCGAAGAAACCCGACAACCAGAAGATTTGGGTAACAAGTTGGATATGGAGGCAATTGCAAACATGGTAAAGAAAATAATGTTTGAGACATACGGGGATCCCAGAGAGGCGTCGCGAATCGAGGAGCCTGCTACTAGGGTGCGGAGGCCTAGGAAGTTCGAGTTAGAGGAGTGGGCAGATGAGATTGATGATTTTGATTTCGAAAGAGAGCAAAATTACAATCCAGGTAGAGGTCGGCGCGGAAATAGGGGTGATAGGGGACGTGAGGATGGCAATTTGAGTAACATCAAAATGCAAATCCCATCGTTCCAGGGAAAGAGTAATTCGGATGCATATTTGGATTTGGAGAGGAAGATCGAGAATGTGTTCGATTGCCAAAATTATTTTGAGTTGAAAAATGTGAAATTGGCATCAACAGAATTTTCGGATTACGCAAGTATTTGGTGGGGTCAATTAATGGTCTCAAGGAGGAGAAGCGGCGAGCGGCCCGTTTCTACATGGGAGGAGATGAGGAGTTTGATGCGACATCGTTTTGTTCCAAATCACTATTATAGGGGCGTCTATCAAAGGTTACAGAGGTTGACTCAGGGGTCGAAGAGTGTAGAGGATTATCACAAGGAGATGGAGATGTTGATGGCAAGGGCCAATATCGAAGAGGATCGGGAGGTTACTATGGCTAGGTTTATTGTGGGTTGGAATACTCCTATAGCGGATGTCGTCGACCTACATCACTGTGTTGATCTCGAGGAGATGGTGCACATGGAGGTGAAAGTTGAGCAGCAGCTCAAGAGGAGGGTTTTCAACCGACAATCACCGAGTTCTAACTCCAATGCATGGAAGTCAAACACCAACAAAAAGGATGAGCAAAATTTGAAGGTGGCGGACCAAAGGGGGAAGGCGATCGAGCCTAAACCCGCAGGTAAATTTGAATCCTCTACTGCTCGAACGAGGGATATTAAATTTTTTAAATGTCATGGGCTTGGGCATATAGCTAGTCAATGTCCAAATAAGAGGGTGTTGGTGTTGCGTGAGAATGGGGAAATGGAGTCAGAAAGTGAGGGAGAACAGGATTATAGTGATATGCCAAAGTTGGAGGATATACCGGAGGTTTTAGAGGCGGCGAAGGGGGAGGCATTATCCTTAGTGTCTCGGAGGACGCTGAGTATTCAGCCTAAGACAGATGAGGGAGTCCAGCAAGAGAACATCTTTCATACAAGGTGTTCTATCAATGAGAAGGTGTGTAGTGTCATCATAGATGGAGGGAGTTACACTAATGTAGCGAGTTCAAAGATGGTGGAGAGATTGGGAATTCCGACAATAAAACACCCACAACCTTATAAGTTGCAGTGGTTGAGCGACTGTGGGGAGATGCAGATAAGTAGGCAGGCGAAGGTAGCATTTCAAATAGGGGGATATAAGGATGAGGTGTTGTGCGATGTTGTGCCGATGCAGGCGGGGCACATCCCGTTGGGTAGGCCGTGGCAGTTTGATAGGAGGGTACAACATGATGGTTATACCAACCAGTATACTCTTGTTCATAATCAAAAATGTTTTGTACTTGTTCCATTGGCTCCAAAAGAAATTTATGAGGATCAAGTAAAATCGAGAGTTGGAGAGGCAAAAGAAAAAGAGAGTTCAGCTAGTGAGCATAAAAATCAAAATAAAGCCGAGAAAAAGGAGAGTTTGAGCGAAAATAAGAGTGAGGGTCTGGTTAAGGGTAGAAGTGAGATTCGAGAGATAGCCGGGAAAAAGGAGAGCAGTATCAATGAGAGGGCCGAAAAACAAAAGGGGGGGGAAACGGCCATGAGGTAAGAAATGAGGGAAAAATAAATTTGATGGCAAAAATGAGTGACCTTAGGAAAGCCACCATGAGTGGTTGTTCGATGATACTCTTGGGTTACAAGGGTGCTTATTTATCCACTGACAGTCTTAACCCCGATTTGCCTAGTTTTGTTTTGTCTTTGTTGCATGAATTCAAGGATGCGTTCCCAGACGAGATGTCGGACGGATTACCACCTATTCGAGGAATTGAGCATCGATTGAGTTCATTCCGGGGGCATCACTGCCTAACCGACCAGCGTACAGGACTAATCCAGAGGAAACCAAATAATTGCAGCGGTAGGTTGATGAATTGCTACGCAAGAAACTTATTCGGGAAAGCATGAGTCCGTGTGCAGTTCCGGTGTTACTTGTTCCGAAGAAAGATGGGTCCTGGAGGATGTGTGTGGATTGTCGGGCTATTAACAACATCACTATCAAATACTGGCATTCCATACCTCGCTTGGATGATATGTTAGATGAGCTCCATGGTTCTAGCATCTTCTCCAAAATAGATTTGAGGAGCGGGTACCATCAGTTTCGGATGTGAGAAGGGGATGAGTGGGAAGCGGCTTTTAAGACGAAGCTATGGTTCATATGAATGGTTAGTCATGCCGTTTGGGCTAACCAACGCGCCTAGCACATTTATGAGACTGATGAACCATGTTTTGAGGGCTTTTATTGGTAAGTTTGTCGTGGTTTACTTCGATGATATCCTCATTTATAGTAAATCATTGTATGAACACTTGGATCATTTGAGGGCCATCTTAGAAGTGTTGAGGAAAGAGAAGTTATATGCAAACGTCAAGAAATGCACATTTTGTTCGGAGCAGTTGATATTATTGGGGTTTGTAGTTAGCTCGAGGGGGATTACAGTGGGCGAGGAGAAGATTAAGGCTATTCATGACTGGACTAAACCCACATCAGCCAGTCAAGTGCGTTGCTTTCATGGCCTTGCGAGTTTTTATCGGAGGTTTGTGCGGGATTTCAAAGACTATTGCAAAGACCTTGACGGAAAGCGATTAAAAAAGCGTATGGTGTTTCAGAGGGGGGAAACCCAAAACAAAGCATTCGAGTTGCTAAAGGAAAGGCTAACACATGCACTGATCTGTCCTGGATGAGCTGGACTATCAAGGCTTGATTTGTCCTGGATGAGCTGGACTATCTAGGATCCAACACTTGTTCCCGCGTCGCACCTGCAAAGCCAAGGCCGGAGGGTTTTCCGGCGTGAGCACTCCGATGCCAAAGTCAGGACAAGGATATTGGATGGATGAGTATATATCAATGTATTAGATAGATTAGAGAAAGAAAGTGAACCCCCTTTTATACTTCTTCCTTGCATTTTATCTTCAGCCACAGCTCTGCCACGTGTCATCTCCTGGTTGGTTTCAGTGTTGTCACTTCTCATTACCCATCACAATTTGTTTTCATACGGTCTTCCGACACACAAAGTTACTTCTTGGCAGGTCTGCCCTGCAGATACTTACTTCTTGGCAGGTCTGCCTATTCTGACTCGCCTCCCTATAACCATCAAATCAAGATTCTTTAATGATCGCGTCAGAGATTGTCTTTCACATTAAATGCCTTCCTTAGTAGACCAGTTATTCACCTTTATGTCTCATCCTCTGTTGTACTTCACATTTAATGCGTGTCAGGTCTTCCTTGGTAGACCTAATATTCACCTTTATGTCTTATCATCTGTTGTCCTTCACATTAAATGTGTGTCAGGTCTTCCTTGGTAGACCTGCTATTCACATTTATGTCATATCATCAGCCATAATTACCGATGTTCACCTCTCATTCCACAGTTACTCTTTGACTTTATGTCACTTCCAGTCATATCGGTCATTAAATGAGGGTGTAGGTCTTTCTCACAGGAGGTCTCCTTAATTATGTAGGACCTCCCGAAGAGCTCTCTGACTCCCATATGACAGGATTGATTGCCTGAGTCTTTACTCTTCTTTTAGAGATTACCCACGGTGTCTACTATAGTAGGCATGTCTTTACCTAAGTTGGGCGAATCATGCACCTTTGCTAGCATTGCGGGATTTTACCAAGGTCTTTGAGATCGAGTGTGATGCATCGGGAGTTGGGATTAGAGCCGTATTAATGCAAGAGGGGCAGTCGATCGCGTTCTTCAGCTAAAAACTAAGTGGGGCGGCTTTGAACTATCCGACGTATGACAAGGAGTTGTATGCTTTGGTCCGGGCCTTGAAAATGTGGCAACACTATTTGTGGCCGAAGGAGTTCATAATCCACACCGATCATGAGTCCCTAAAGTATCTCAAAGGCGACAAAAAGTTGAACAAGCGACATGCACGTTGGCTCGAGTTCATCGAGATGTTTCTTTACATTATCCGTCATACAAGTAAGGTAAGACTAATATTGTGGCAGACGCACTGTCTCGGAGGCACACTCTTATCTCTACTTTAGATGCTAAAATCCTTGGGTTTGAACATATTAAAGAGTTGTACTTTCATGACCTTGATTTTTCAGATTCATTTGTTGCATGCGAAAAAGGGGCAAAGGGTAAATTTTATAAGCAATATGGTTTTCTATTTCGGGAGGATAAATTGTGCATTCCTCAATGTTCTTTAAGAGACTTACTAGTGAGAGAATCGCATTGTGGGGGTCTTATGGGACATTTTGGGGTAGCTAAAACCGTAGCAGTCTTGCAAGAGCATTTCTATTGGCCACATATGAAGCGTGATATTAAGCGTATATGTAGTAGATGTGTTACTTGTAGGCAAGCTAAATCCCGGGTTCAAAATCAGGGACTCTACACGCCCCTACCTATTCCGATGACACCTTGGGTTGATATTTCTATAGACTTTGTTTTAGAACTCCCCAGGACTAAACATGGGTCCGATTCTATATTTGTTGTCGTAGATCGTTTTTCAAAGATGGCACATATTATCCCATGTCATAAAACTGATAATGCGTCTTTGATTGCCGATTTGTTCTTTAAAGAGGCTGTGAGATTGCATGGTATGCTTAGAACCATTGTGTCGGATAGGGATTCTAAGTTCTTGAGTTACTTTTGGAAGACCTTGTGGGGGAAATTGGGAACTAAATTGTTGTTTTCTACTACATGTCATCCCCAAACAGACGGTCAAACTGAAGTGGTGAATAGAACTTTGTCTATGTTGTTAAGAGCTATCATTAAAAAGAATATTAAAACTTGGGAAGAGTGTTTACCGCATGTTGAGTTTGCTTATAATCGTGTTGTGCATTCTGCATCGAAGTTTTCACCATTTGAACTTGTTTATGGTTTTAATCCGCTAACCCCATTGGATTTATCACCTTTACCTGTTTCTGAGCATGTTAACTTAGATGGGCAGAGGAAAGCTGATTTTGTGAAACAATTACATGAGAAAGCAAGACTTAACATCGAACGGCGAACAGAGCAGTACACGGTGAAAGCTAACAAATATCGCAAGAAGATGGTGTTCGAATTGGGTTGGGTTTGGGTACATATGCGGCCCGAACGATTCCCGGCAGATCGAAAGTCCAAGTTGCAGCCGCGGGGAGATGGTCCGTTCCAAGTACTCGAGCGAATCAATGACAATGCCTACAAGATTAACTTACCGATCGACTATGGGATTATTGCTTCTTTCAATGTTGCGGATCTTAGTCCATTTAATGTCAACTCGGATTTGAGGACAAATCCTTCTCAATAGGAAGGGAATGGTGAGAATCCATGGATGAAAGACCCAATAACAGTACCAGTAGGTCCGGTGATGAGGGCATGAGCAAGGAAGTTCAAGGATGCGTTTAATGGGCTGATTCAAGTCATTCAGAACGAGGCCGAGCGTGCATTGCCGAAAGAAGAAGATGTTCGGGTGGTCCAGTTGATTAGCGTCATCAACGTTCCAGAGTCCACCTCGGACTGAGCAAGCGAAGGATGCCAAGAATACAGGCCACTATGCGTCTTGAAGACGTTGTAATCAAGTGCTCAATGGTGTTGTATTCGTTTATCGTAGTTAGTCGTAGTTTGATTTTTATTTTGAGTTATGTTAATGTTTTGGAGGCCAAATAAACCTTTAAGGCCGCGTTTTGAGTTGTTATTTCGAGTTTAGGACGAGCAGGGAACAAAATGGCTAAAAAGGGTCGAAGACGTTGTCGGTGGGTCTTAATTACAAGCCGTGTTCGGACCGTCATCGCGAACATGGCCTGGTCGCATTTCTTGGCATGGCTATGTTGGATTTTATTGCGAGGATTCATGGGAAACACGGCTTAGTCTTTGAGTAGTGTTTGGAAAACTTTTTACATGGCCTGGCCATGCTTCCTAGCACGATCGTGTTGAATGTTTTGGAGTCCAAACATGGCCTGGTCGTGTTCTCGGCACGCGTGCTTTTTCCCATTTTTTCAATTAGTTTGTTTTCGTTTCCTTTTTGGTTTGAGTTATTTCCTAGTAGGGTTAGGGTTTTGGATCCCTTATAAAGGTGAACACTTATTGTTTTTTAGTCAGTTATCAATACAATTATTCTTTTACTCTCTAAATTGAGTGTTTCTCCAAGTGCTTCAAGATTTATGTTCTTGTGGCAATTATCGACTTATCAGGTAATAATCCATAATTGTTTGTGGCGTCTTTGCATACCGAGGTTCTTGTTTTGCTAAGCAACGGGTCGAGGATTTCCACCAAATTAACCAAACTAGTGAAGATCTTGGGTTAACAACATCTTGTTGTTGGGTCGTATGCACAATTGTTGTTGTGGTTCACGTCAATAACACTGTTTTAAATATGCCCTTTTAGGTATGTTCCATCAACAAACATCACAGTCCTGGAACACTTATCGAATCCCCTAATTGATGCATGTAAGACAATAAAAACAAACTTGAACCTATTATCATCATCAGTTTCATATCGTGCAATTGTATTAGGGTTCTCTTTTTTCAACATGTACAAGAATGCAAGCTACATCCTCAAAGATTGTAAGTGGTCTCCATATATATATATATATATATATAAGACCGATTTTGTGACTTAAGTGTCTTATCATAAAAAATGTATATCCCGTGTTCAGCAGATAAATCATCAATAATATCTTTAGGCTTAAGGGAACGTCCTTCCTCTAATAGTCTTGGTGCGAACAAGACTCCAATAATCTTCAAAGGCAATTATCGATGAGCATGTCTATTAAGGTTCATCTAACATGTATGAGGTTGTTCAAATTTACTTACCTTTCAACTTCCCAATTGGATATCATTAATACGAAATAAGAAGTTGCATTCCCTATTTTTGCAAATTGCCTCATAATGTGAAGTCGAAGAATGAGTTGTTCTATATTCTACACGTTGGTGTAGATAATAGAAGCCCAACTTTGTTACCAACTCTTCCTTGCTTTTAAGCACTATACTTTTAAATAAGTCGCGCTCGATGTTAGGTAGTTCTTGTGTAATGGAGATAGGGTGAGGATAATGATATGATGTTCCAAGAACCATCCAAGCATAGTGTGACCTTACCATTGGTATCTCCATATGTTCGGCATTTAAATTGTCTATTTCATTGATATCAACATTATACACTCTATTATGAAGAACATGTTCGTCATTGTCTACTACTATATTTTCATTGTTAGCATCATTGCCTTCATAGTCCTCCTAAACAAAATAGTCATCTCGCTCCCATTTAGAATGATCATATATCAATCTACGAACTAGTTCATCATCAACGTACTCTAAATCGTCATCTTCTTCATCATATGTGTCACAATCACAGTCACCCAATGAAACGAATTGCTTATCTTGAAGTTTTTATCACCAGCATCATCTTGTCATCATAATAGTCATTGCCCCCGAAGTCATCATACTGCCCGAAATCATCATCCAATCCACCATCACCAAACATTAACATTACAACCATCATCATCATCATCACCAGCACTATCCCCATGACCACTGCTGCTGATTTCTAATTGATAAGATAAGAGATTTACTTAGACAAATATCCGGCACAACATGTTGCATAGACGTTGGCATGCACTGTGATGGACCATGCATATAATTTATGTTGTAGGTGAAATTATATGGATTTAAGGGAGAGAATTGAGAGTCGAAACCATAAGAATAAACTAATATAGATTGAGCAGCCATAAAGTTCATAAAACCATTTGGATTCTGATTTCCAGTGTACGAGGTTCCCACCATCCCATGATCTTTCGATTGCAATGTAACAAATATATTCTAGGTTTGTGAAAATTATAGCTACTTGTCGGAGGTCCCGTTCTCACACAATCAAGGATTTCACTTCAGAGGCCCCCTCGGTTGGTTTTAAACAGTGTAATTTATATTCACACCATCGTCGATCAATATCGACAATATTATGAACAAAATATCATCCCAAAAATCACTATGGACAATTCTAACTTCGTCATCCTCCATCTGAAACCAACACCAATAGTTTATCACACAAAAAAGACAGAAATATGAAAAGAAAAAAATAAAATATTAGAGGCGTAAATCGGTGCACTGCAGAAACATTACTTGGTATCGAGTACCATAACTCCGGTGATGAGTAATTACCGTAACGTAGCTTTTCAGTACCTATTCATATAACTTAGTAATAATTTTGTTGTCCGTTACAAATCACGTTACTCGATCGAGTTAGACACTAAGCTACGTAATCCCTGCACTGATAATTAATTCTCCAACGTGCATTCGCTTACCTACATCATTTTTTGCTTTCTCCGAAAATAATTCAGGTACTATATTACTAAACGAGAATCTAGAAACGATAAATATACTTATATTTTTCCGAGATGCCTTTAGGCTGCCATAAATGTTAGCTGGAAAGTTTCAATAAATTTGAAGGAAAGAGAGCAAGATGAGAGAGAGAGAGAGAGAGAGAGCAAATATCAAACAAACACACAGAGCAAATATCAAACAAACACATTATAAATGTATAAAAGTCAATTGCTTAGTTAAAATGACTAAAAAATATTTGTTTATAAAATATAGTTACTTTTCATTTTTTGACTATAAAAGTGACCAATTTGGCCTATTTCCATCTATATATAATTCAAATTGAACATTTGAAAGACACAACAATATTATAAGTTATTTTGGATTCAACCATCATCAGGGAAAAATAAAGTGTATTTTCGGTGTGATCAAAAAGACAAAAAGTCACATTTTGAATGAAATAAATTCCATTGTGTCATAAGATTGATTTTCTGCGGAAACCTCGGTGTGACATGTCTTGATAGATGCTGATATTTCGTGTTTTGAAGTCATTAGTGTTCATTTCTTGCCGTCTAATTTCAACAAGAGAGAGAGGGAGAGAGGAGTCATTGAATGCAGAGTATGTCCTTTCACAATTGAAGAAGCCCATTAAATGCTTTCATCTTCTTTTGTTTGGTAACTCTTCTCTCTCACCCCATTTGCCCTGTTTTGTATCGTCCCGCTTTTACTCCTAACTCCACAGTCTACACACATACACACACTGTGACAAACAGTAGTCTGTGTTGGTGGCACAAATCTTGAAAGTTGAAGTTTCAATATCAATCTGCTTTCTCAGCTTATGTTTTACTGCCCAAAGCATTTAACCCCAAAAGTCTTCCTGCAACATTTCCTCCTTTATTTTTTTAAGAGCATTGTTGTTTATTTGCATGTAGTATATAAGAATAGAGGTAAAGCTGAAAAATGAATTTAGCTACAAAATTTTTATTTTTTTCCTTCTGAAAATTGAATTTAGCTACAAAACTATTTCTTCTTATACTCAATATCAATTGCTTAAAGCTCTTAATTTGGATGCAATCTTTCATTCTTTACCTCAGTTAATATGTTGAATATGACTGCACACAAATAAATACCTAGTTGAGCTTAAAACATGTTGAATTTGAAAGATTGATTAAAGTATGCTTCTCCTTTGTTTCATCACTAATTAAATAAAATCAAACCAATTTTAAATGGCACTATGTGTTTACTTGGCTCCATTGATCTATGCCTTTATATATGTGAGCATATGAAATTATGGGGTTGGCAGAAATAAATTAAGGGACTACCTGAGGTCAAGAGAACAACAGGGCGGAGGAGCAATAAATAAAAGAATAATTTGTTCCATTGAATCAATCATTCAATATAACCTCGTCCATGTTATTGAATATTATTGCACTATATATAGATTAAAAAATGAAATATGTAGTAAATAGTAGTATCTAGTAATATCTGCATATCTATATAGTTTGAGCATTGAATGCATAGCCGGCTGATAATTCGCCGGTCTCATCTCTAAAAGTACTCTTTCAATCTTTTCACATTTATTTTTCTTCAAAAAACCAAGACTTTGCATTGTCTTGGTTTTTTTCTTTTTTTTTTTTTTTTTTTGTTTCAGTTGTGTAAAGCCATTTTCAGCATTTTGGAGGGAAAAAAGAAAGGGAAACTTTCATATTAGTTCAGTTTGTTTTTTAAAGCTCTTATCTTTGAAGCTTCAAAGACCGGCATTTTCAATTTTTCATCATTGTGGTGAAAAAGAAGGAGCTTTATTGGTGTGTGTAAACTTTTGGTGATGGGGAGAGCACCATGTTGTGATAAGAAAGGGCTGAAGAAAGGGCCTTGGACTCCTGAGGAAGATGACAAGTTGGTGGAGTACATTAAGAAGCATGGTCATGGAAGCTGGCGATCTCTCCCAAGCTTGCAGGTTTTTTTATGTTTTGTATTTTCTTTTTTTTTTTCTTTTTAACTTAAAGAAGATTAATCTTTCTGGGACAATAATGGTGACTGACTTGAATCAGTGGACAGAGTGTTTGAGTTGATTCAGCTGAGGTTAGCTAAATCTGTTGTTTCAGTAGTATAAACTTAAGTTAATGTCTTTTATGCAAATGAAATATAAAACCTACATATGAAGGAATGGAGTGTATGTTGTATGTATGCTTTCTTGATTTTTAATTTGCAGTCTCATTTTGCTAATAGCTCATACAAATTAGTGTATTCAGTTTTATTGGCTGTCGATTAAATCCCTCAAGGCCTCAAAAGTTCTTTTTTCTGCAAAGGCTGTCGACTTGTAGAATTAATCCAACACTGTATTGAGGAAATTATTTTTACTCCCAAACTATCTGCGTTTCTTGACCTCACCTGCTCAACTATTTTTTCGTTCTACTTCTACACGAATTTCTATCGTGCCATCTCCAGTCCATCGTCTGGTGAATATCTGAGAATATTCCATCAAGTGTCACGAATGTAGAGGCTAAAACTTGAGACAAAGACAATTATGACCTCGCATGATGAAAAATTTCCCGAATATTCCACTTATAATGGGATGAAGCTGGCACAGATATAAAATCGTGTAATTGAGGGGGTAAATAGAACAAAAAAAAAAAAAGAAAAGTTTTGCAAGTAGAGTCGGAGGGGTAAAATATAATTTCCTCTATTGTATTTAATTGGATTGATCAAAGATGCAAACTTGCTTATTTTATTCTTTAGATTTCAACGAATAATGCGTGACAATGGGATTATTTCAAGTTTTTTTTTTACCGAGTGAAAATTTAATGGTGGTAGCGAATTTGTACTATTTTTACAGGTCTTCTTCTTCGTTGTGGGAAGAGTTGCCGACTAAGGTGAACAAACTATCTAAGGCCGGACATTAAACGTGGTCCCTTCACTCCTCAAGAAGAGAAGCTTGTCATACAGGTTGCACGCTATTCTTGGAAACAGGTTTTTATTTTCTCTCTGTTTAACTACAAAAAATAATACTTTTGAGATTTAGCCTAATTATAAACAAAAAAATCAACTATTTTCATAATATCGTTTTACAAATTGCATCCACTAAGGGGATATTTGTTAAGTAAATACAAATCGGAAGATGGTCTTACGAGTTAAGAATGTATTCGCAATTTTGAAAGATAACTGTAATTTCTTACAATTATGTCAAATCTCCGGAGTAATTTAGTAATTTAACCCTTTTATTCCGCATTTCAGAGTACTAAGTTGTGTTTTTTGCTTGCTTACTGTTAATCTATCTATCTATCTATATCTATATCTATCTATATCTATATATATACTATCTTAAAAGTGTGAATGTTTTTTAGAATTTTTGATTTGACAAAACTATCCATTTGACATGGTAAAATTTAGGGGCAACTAAGTAATTGGATATTTATTTGGCTTCTATTTGTTCAATTACAAGATAAGTGGCCTTTTATATTCTACACATCAAAAGTATTATTCTTTCATCTATAACTCTTAAAATATTATGAACATTGAAATAATATTAGTTTCATATTAAACTAGATTTCGAGAGCTTTCTAACCATATGTCATAAGCATATATAAGGATTTCACATGAGAACTTTTCAACCTTATAAAGTTCAGCACTATGTAGAATTAAGAATTTATGTTTTCTTATAGTTTTGTTATTTATTTAAATTTTTCTAAAATGTTCATTTATACCCATTTTTTTCTTTCAAAAAATTGAAAATATATTTTTTTAATCATAACACTAAGAATACTTTAAATTTCTTATAAAATTATTTTCAAATTAAATTTGGTTTCAATAAATCATCAACCATATATTCTAAACATATATCGTTATAGAAGAGAATTTTAATTGTTTAAAGTTTAGTATGATGAAAAATTATATATTTCTTATATTCTTTTGAATTTTTTCAATAATTAAATATGTCTATTATAATTTATAAGAAACATATCAAAATACAATAGACATGATAAGAAAGAATAAAATAAAAAATATTTAGTGGTTTTGATATTAAATAAAAAGTAAAGAAAATACATAATTCCTCCATGGTCGGAAAACTCCCTCAATTAGTAATATGTAATTTTGAAAATTAATTTGATTTATGGTTGTTAAATAAATAATATTGATAACAAGAGAGTTTCTTATTTTATTTTTATTTAAATCCCAAGCATATTTTATTTTAATTAGCCATATCAGTAAAATAAAAATTATAATATAAAAGGAATGAGATTAGCATGAAAGAAAAGAGAATAAGAACCAAAACAAATTTGTCGTAATAAAAAAATTTACCTTTTAAATTCTAACTATATGTGTTATTATGACTTTTATTTAATTTTTAATATCTTACATTATAAGTTTTAGTTTCTAATTTACTATTTTTTCAATATGTTATTATTTCAATCTTTTAATTATTTTATTTCCTATAAAATAAAAGAGCAAGTGCAAAAACATATTAAAAATTGTGTATAAATATATTTATATAAAAAATCATAAGGAAAACTTAATAAATAATCCATATGTATATTGACATTTATGATAAAACTTGAATGTCGTTTGAAACTTACACCCTTAAAAAGTTACAAGTTTAAAATATCAGTATGATATATATTTATAATAAAAACATGTACAAAAATAATTAAATTTTAATGAAATGATGTGAAAGAGTGAAACATAAGCTAAAATCGGATTAAGTCTAAAATATCATATATGATACGCAAACGGGAAACAAAAAACTCATTTAACATATTCAAAGTTAACATTTGTTGAGAAATTAATATATTACTTAATATGTTAATTCAAATACTAATATAACATTCATAACAAACTAAATAAATTAAATAATTACAATAAATTAAAGTGAAAACTAAGAATAACATATATTTCAAAAAAATGGTTATATTTGACATTAATGAGTTGAGACTGGCCAAAATAATTTTAAAGGTTAATTTCATATATATAGATAGTTTAGGATTAAACCAAATGAAACATATTATAAAAAGTTGAAAGAATAAAAGTAAATAGTTAAAAAAATGTGTGTGTCATAGCTGGAAATTCTAAAAAAAATTAAATGGCTTTCATAATATGTATAATTTAACATTTTGGGTAAAATATAAGTTTATTATAAAAGTACACCTTTATGACTTATAAAGATTCAAGAACAAAAATAATTATTATAAAATTCAGTACAAATTATTCTTATTTTTACAAAATAAAATATTATGAAAAAATTGAAACTAGAATCAGAAATGAAAAGTCACTGTATGTATGTGAAATTGTATTAAAATAAATAAATGAAATAAACTTATTTAATATGAAATAATTTGATATCTATGTCAAAGTTTAATATTTCTTAAATTACATGTTAATTCAGGTACCAATATAATATTCAAAATACTATTTGTGATCAAATTTACTGTATTAAACCATACAAAAATAAATTAGAGTGAAGTGACCATGATTAGTGCTAAGTAATATGAATTCTCCTGGGTATAAGGAGGCATAAGAGAATAGTTAAGGGGTTTTTACAACTTGATATCTAAACTTTTGGCAACTATATTTCTTATTTGATCAAAAATTCAATAAAAACTTCAAATAATGATTAAAGTACTATATACCTTTTTCGCAATAAAGGCACTACAAATGGATTGATAATTATATTTTATAATAAATAATATGATTTTGTAAACAATATTAAAAGAGATCAATTTTACATGTACATTTTCTTCAAACAAATATAGATTTATTTTAGTATACTAAGAATAATTGATATTTTCTTGACTACACGTTTTACAAAAGTCACTAACTATGTAAATTTCAATATTGACCAAAAAGAGTCAAATTCAATTGCAAATACAAACTCTAATAGCATAACGAATCTTTCTAAAATCTTATGAATTTTAAAAAACTAAATTAGTTTTTAGTTTATTATACAACTTTTAAAACCTTAAGTGTTTGCAATAATTTTCAAACATAAAAATTAATTAGTATTGTATTTAATTATTAAAGACTGACACATGAAAATTATTGTTAGCTTATTATTTTTCATAAAGTTATCTTTGGTTTTATTAAGTGATTTTATTCTGTGTGCAATTGAATAGAGTTTCAAAACTCAGATTTCGACTTATCATTTTTCATAGTTTTATTTAATACCTGACTCTCAATAAAAATAATGGATTAGCTTATATATTAGGTTAATGTTTAATTATTTCTAAGACAGTAGAAACCTTGAAGACTGCAAACTTTAAGTTTAAGTGTTATGATAAAATATTGACTTTGTTACTAGAATTAAAATAAAATATGGAACAAGTTTTTTTTACATATATATTATATTGTAATTTTGTTTTTTAATTTCTTTAATCATAGAACTGAGAGAGAATAAAAGAAGTAAGCACAAGAAGTATAAGAATTTGATTAATTTTTTTTAATTGAATAACATAACAAATAAAATGATGCCATTATGCTGGATTTTTGGTATCACAGTTAATTAATTATTTTTTTAATTAATTCGATAACTTGTGATTTATTAATTATTACCTTATGAATTATAAGCTAAATTGCTTGTCTTATTATGTGAAACGCATCCAATGCTAAAAGAATTCAAAGATTAGTTAAGAAGAAAATAATTTTCTAGCCATAAAAATAAAATAAAACATTGGAACTTATATTGTTGTTAAACTAATTTTAGATTTTTTGTTGGATTGAGTTTTTGAATTAATTATTCAACAATTCATATCGATCTATAATTAAAGTAAGAAAAATATATTATATACTTTGTAATATTTAAATTTAATTAATATTTATTTATAAATCACTTTTTAATATTTAAAGATTAATTAATATAATTATTAAATAATATAATTATTTAAGTAAAGTCATGTGGATCACGTGCGACGCACGTGTTTCTTACTAGTTAATAAAATATGCTGTGATCCGCCTTGTTATTAGCTTGGCATCCGCCTTGTGAATTTTTTCATTTCTAGCATAATCATGTCAAGATTCAAATAATCCTGTACTGTTAATTTCATTTCATCTAAAGAAACAGCAACAGCATCGCTGTGATCAACTTCAACCCAATACGCAAACAATGTGTTTGTTCAAAGTCCTGAAAGGTGTAAATTTCTGTTTTCTTCAGGTGGGCTGCAATTGCGTCTCAACTCCCGGGCAGAACAGACAACGAGATCAAGAACTTATGGAACACACATCTGAAAAAGCGTTTGCTTCTAATGGGCATCGATCCTCAGACACACGAGCCGGCCTCAATATCCAACGGACTGCTGAACATACTGCCTTCGTCTCCTTCCACACGCCACATGGCACAATGGGAGACCGCTAGGCTTGAAGCTGAAGCACGTCTATCCAGGGAAACACTACTCTTGATTCCATCATCATCGTTGGTTAAATCAGAGGCCGACTATTTCTTGCGCTTGTGGAATTCTGAGGTTGGAGAAACATTTAGGAAGCTCAAAAAAGGAGAACAAAGTGTTGCTCAAAGTGCACTTTCATCTTCATCAGCAAAGTGCGGTTCGTTATCAGTTCTTCCAGAGAGCAACCGGAATAATGACACGGAGTGCAAGAGCAACAAATCTTGTGCCGAATGCTTTAGCTCAAACGAACTGGAAGATTCGTCTGAATCTACATTAGAGCTGCTTTTGGATTTTCCAAGTAACAATGATATGAGCTTCTTGGAACATATATCCTGGTCTTAAAACTGAAAGAGCCCATTTAGTTGCTGTTCTGAAGCACAAAAAGAAAAATGTGGCTTCCTTTAGGTTCTAAAATCACTTTTTTTGAAGCACTGAGTGTCCAAATGTTTTAGCTACTTGTTTTTGTGTTCTGAGCCAAGAAAGAATGTTGAGTGGGACTTTGCCTCATTAATATTTTCTGTTGTCAATGGAGACATGGATGGTGTACTTTTTTGAACCATTGTTTCAAGTGAGGAAATATTGTCAAAGTTGAATGCTTCAGAGACAATGTTTCCTTACAAGCTCAAGAACTGGCTTTTAAATGGTTGTCTTAAAATGACAAGCATGGCTAAGGTTTTAGGAATTGATATTCTGTAATCAGCCCGGAGCTGCCAAGGGCGATCACGGTTAAGGTTCGGGAAACTAAAGTTACAGGTATCGATATTCTGTAATCGGCCTGGAAATGGCCCAGAGCTGCCTCCCTCACGGTTAAGGGTCGGATTTTGCCAATCTTTGAACCCGGGATTAATTCCGTTGCTCAATTAACTTTCATCACTATCTTGTCAATACTTTAAAATGAAATGAATGTTGATCCCTGGTTAAGGGCATTCAATCATATTAATCTGAAAAAAAGCACAGCTTGTGCATGAATAGTAGACAATTACCGTGCTACCCTCATCAATGGTGCTAATTTTGGTGATCTGATGCAACGGTAGACAAAGTTGACAGGACAGATTAACAAAACAAAGCATGTTAAAGAGAAAAGTCTTTGATTACTTACTGGATGGACGATGATTTTTAGCGTCGTCACAGTGGAACTCACTGGAAACATATTTTTTCACAAGCGAAAAAGTAACCACACTATAACACATCACACTAGGAATTGAACAAACAAAATTTTACAAGGAAAATATGAACTTTGCCCTAATAAAGTTTTTAACCTAGGCATCCGAAGGCCTTCTTAGGAGTTTGTCCCGTTGCACGGTACTTTGCAGCCATCTCCTCAGCTTTAAGCATATCTTCTCCTCGTCTGGCTTCGACCATCGCTCTCTTCTCTTCTGCCATCTTGTGAACTAATGCTACTTTGTTTTTCATTTTTTCTGCATATTCTGCTTTCTTCCTCTCCAGTTCTTCCTGCAAGCATATACACATTAGAATCAAGTTCATTCTAAACCATAACAAGAAGACACTGTCCCTAGTTTGTCAGCTTCAACAATAAAAAGCAAGTGTTGTTTCAGACAAAGGGTAATAGAAAAAACAGTTATCTTTCAAAAATTACAAATACCCCTTGATGTTTGTTTCTATTAACAAATTGCACCCCCTCAATAAGGGTATTCGTTAAGAAAATACAGACCCCAGGGTGTGTGTTCTATAACACCTTAAGGGGTATTTGTAATTCTGGAAGATAATTAAAATTTTTTTTTTTTTTTTTTGGAAATTAGGTGAAACCTCAAAGGACAATTAGTTAACATATAATTTAGGATGTGTGTTACCTCAATTTTCTTTAGTTTGCTTTCAAAAGATGCCTTCTTGCTGTTTTCCCATGCCGTAACCTCAGAGAGTTTCTTTTGGGCCCTGTTCCATCATAGAGATATAGACATTATCATCTTTCAATTTCTTCGCCAGATCAAGTTGTTCTTAGGCTATACGCAAGTAAGCCGTATGGGATTAAGAAAAGTTGGTGTCTACAAGCACATATCATATCAGTTGGAGCGAAAAAATGAACACATCCCTATGACAACAACTGGAGTAAGTGAGTTCAATCCCAATTCAACATTTTGTCTCCACACATAAATCTATGATCCAAGAAAAAACGTTAAGGTTCGCAGATTTTCAAACAAGATCAATGTTGGAATCAGGATTCTGTTCTTCGTTGTGAATATCCAAAACACAACATCAACATGTTCAATCTGTTGATTTTCTGTTTTTTCTTTTATTTCTGACAACTGAAGTAAAAAGTCGAAACTCAAATTGTTCCATTTATGAAAAATTAAGTTTCTTTGAGATTGAGGAATCACTATGGACTTCCACTAAAATCTGCCAATAGGACAAGAAGGAATAAATCTTAATGTCAGAAGCAAAGAGAAAGGCGCAGGGCCGACCCTGAGGATAGTCGCCGAGAGCAACGGCCTGGGCCCCCCGATTTTGAGGGGCCTCAATTTTACATAAGTGTTTATATAGAGGTACACATATTTCATTAAGTCGTTTCTATAGGAGCCCAAAAAAATAAAACGTATCGAATGGCAAATCGAACTTGTAAAACCAAAATAAAAGAAACATACTTTTTCCTTCAGATTCAGTTTCTACTCAAGGGCAAAATCTATTTTTTAAAAGCGCCTTTTTCCTCTTTTGGCCATGGGCCACCCAAAAGTCCGGGCCTGCTAGATAAGGAACAAAAAATAAAGATCTTCTTTTTCTTTTCTTTTTTTTCCCAAGGCATCCAAGCTATATGATTGTGTCTTATAGCAATGAGGAAAAGCCAGATAAGCCTTACTTGTTCTCCACTTTGCTTTTTTCGCTTTCTTCCCATGCCTTGACAAAAGACAACCTCTTCTCATCCTCAAGCTTCGCAAGAGCAACATCTGTAAAATTTTGACAGTTATAGACATAGCATTTCAAAACCATTTTATTCATTTAATTAGCAAGTAATTTCCTCATAATCAATCATCCAATTGTATTTCCTATATTCACCAACTGAAAAAAACATATACCCTTCGACTGATAAGAACCAGGGAAGGAGACTTCCTTACTTGACTGGCTCACTACTTACTATCTAGTTAATTAGGTATGTTTACACAAAGATGCTAAAAGTTCCCTTTATATTTCTACTTCTTATAGAAAATACAATTAACTTCGGAATCATAAATCCGTTGTTAATTACCTGTTATGTGCACTTCACCTAACTACTTTTTTTATTCCTGATACCATCAAACTGTAGAATTGAAATTGATAATACTCAACATTTATAAAGCCCACCTCTATCAAGAGATCCTTTTGAGCTTTTCTTTGCAACTGGTTCTGGGACCTCTGCAACATATGGAAACAAACACAATTTAAATTCACAAAGTCTTGAACAAACATTTGAAAATTAACCTCAATTAAAGATTAATACACCATTAATGGATAAACAAACATTTCAAACCATTATTAGTTCATTACAACATTACCTATCTAAGAACTTCATGATGATCAACAGTTTATCAATGTCAGCATACAAAACCATGAGGAACTTGTTCTACCCAGAAAAAAGAGATCAAGATCATAAACTGTTAGAACACAAATTACTGGTCCAATTTCACAAGTATTCCAATTAAACTCGTATCTCTGTTTTTTTTTTTTAAAAAAAAACCTTGGTTTTAGCTTAGTAATAGTTCAAAGATTCTTATTATAAGAAGTGATTAATAGAGAATAGCTACTAAATTAATCTCATTTCCATTTAGATCAACGAAAAAATTGCAGCTGAAACGTATGGCACCAAAATTCAAAAATATTAAATAGCACTTCATATAACATCTAAAAAATCTCAAAATCAAATACACAGATTAATTCATGGAACAAAGCTTTTTAAAACCAAGATATAAATTGAAAATGAATCATAGGATAAGATTTTCATTTGTTTTACACTAATAATATTTAATTTAATATCCAGAGTGAGAGAGAGAGAAAATTACTTGCGAGAGCCTTAGCGTCGTCGTGGGGTGGCGCAACAACCGGTTTGACGTCGGTAGGCTTATCCATCACCGCCGCGAGTGGTGGCTCCTCCGCTTCAGGTTTATTTGAAACAACTTCCTGCGGCGGTGCTGTTGCCATCTATGTTGATATTTATAGACCTCTCACTCTCTTTCTCTATCTTCTCTTGTTGAATGGCGAATAAAGCAAAAGCAAAGAAAAATTCTCCACCCACAGAGAAATAACCAACACAGTACCCAAGTTTAGAGAGATGGCAAAAGATTAGTTACTATATATGGGCAATGGGTGTTGGCCCTCCAAATAATAACAACAAATACAAGAGTGTATCAGGCGTGTGTACGTCTGTACAATGGGTTTTTTTATTTTTTATTACTATTTTGTAAGATAGAGGGAGAGAGAAGCGATTCTCTGCTTTGGCGATGCATGGGAATACAGAAATCCTCTTTCTCTGCGAATTATGTATTTTTTTTTTATATCGAGGTTTTATGTTCTCACATGACTATATATCGGGGAAACAACCACAGCCCCTCAACAACTCTCTCACGTAAATCGCGAGAATGTACAATAACTCTCATGTTCCTAATATCCACAACTACCACGTATAAGGCGAGTCATCCCCTAAGTGATTGCTCCATATTGGACTCTCTTCTATCCATTCCAATTGAGTTCCAGTCTTACACACTACCGCTTGAAGTTTCGTTGATTTTAGCTGCAGCAATAAAATGGGTTCACTTACTAGATTTTTATCACTATAAATAAATGGATTAATTAAAAAACTACTCCTGAAATTTGGTGTAATTAAAAAATCTGACCAAGTTTTAAAATTACAATAACATTTATAATGTTTGATTCCGTCTAATATTTTACCCAAATAATTTTATGATGTCATCAAAATTTTGACTTGAAAATTCAAAAAACTTTTGCAGTATTATTCACATATTATGAGTGGATAAAAAATGCACTTTGGGTGTTTACAAAAAATTAAAAGAAATCTTTTGCAAATAATTCGAAGTTACAAATACATTCTCCACTTTCAACAAATTAAAGCTATAACATTCGCCATAAAACTCTTTTATGAATTTCGCAAATATCAACTTAAATTGTTTAAGATTTTTTACTAAATTATCACCAATTCTTCCAAGTATACCAACAATTAGTAAATACGGGAAAATTGAAATATAAATTAAAAAAACAACTGAAAACTATTTCAATTTTTCACAAATAACATAACATCAAAACCCTCATGAAATCTTACAATTATCTCCCTCTAGTTGCAAATAAGTAAATTTTCACCTCTGGTTTTCCATATATAAACCAATTTTCAAGAATATATAAAAATATATTTTTGGTCTCAAAAGGATACTTTTCATTTGTTCCATGAAAAAATGTAATCTAATTAATTCAAAATCTAATTATATTCTTTTCGCACTTAAATATATATACTCACTGAATGATGGAGTTCACAAACATAATAATAATATTTTCGCGCTTAAAAAATATAAACAAACAAGGTGTTACCATGCTTTTTATCGGCCATTGATTACTGATGATGAGAGGAGAGAGATAGGGTGTATGGAAAGATGTGTGCGGTTGAGTTGTAGAGTGGAGTCTTCTACGTGCCGACAATTTAAAACGGTGACCACGATGACACGTGTAACGTGTTCCGGCCAATATTATATTTGAGAGGATGATGACTTTACCCCTCAGCCTCACACCAATTTTCTTATTAACGATTGAATTTCCCGGTAGATTAAAAGTTATTGTAATCTCGATTTTAATTTTAACTTATTTACTTCTATAACTATTGTTGTATTTTAAGGGCTCATTTGGTTGGGGTTAATAGGAGGGATATCACACCAATTTTTAATATTTCCCTCCTATTATTTTGTTTGGTTACTATTCATGAAATAAAGCAGCCCTATCACTATCATTCAAGAATAGGTATTCCATATCCCACCAGGGGAGTGGGATACAATTTCCCTCCCAATCTGATATGAAGTGCAATGACATTTATACCCCCACTTTCCTAAGCTTTATCGTTTCTATCTGGAAAATAGCCGGAAAAAAAACAAGCCCAAAACCAGTCACCACTATTGCATAAGAATAGTGTTTTTTGTTTGATTGCAGAATTTCATGACAAAATATTGATAAGAATTCATGCTTTTAAAAATGACAAAAACTGATAACAACATCTTCAAATCGCAGCTCAAATATTATTTTATAGATTAGAGCCACATAACTAAAAAGTGACAAAAATTCATGATTTAAATTAATCGAAAAAAAAATAATTTCATGCTTCAAATATCATAACAAAATCCGAATTGGAAGATTTGATCTCCCCAACCTATTTTCATGAAAACCTAAGAAAGATAATAAAGGACATACCATATTCAACCTAATTCAAATCAAATTGATGAACTTTGAAAACTCATATTTAAAAAGACACAATTCTTACTACGGCTGGCATCGACCGTGAGTTTAATTGCGGCGCGCTTTTTAATCGAGAAAGAATTGGGGAGGGTTGAAAGAAGATGTTAAATAGTGATGTGTAGAAAGGGGTGTTTCGAAGTTATTGGTCAGTGTTTCACAATGACATTCTAGTAATTAGGAGAAATATGTTTGGGGGTGAAAAAGAAAAAAACAATTAAAAGTAAGGACACAAAGGTAATCTCAGTTGGTTTCATTCTTCTTATCCATTGTGAACCAAACACATTATTAATTAATTGAGATATATCCAATAGTCCAATCCATCAAACAAACACAATAATAGGGCTTATTATATCCAAGCAATAAGGTAGGAAAAGAACTTGGGAATTTATCATGCCCATAAACATCCTGCAACCAAACGAGCCCTAATAGTTTTATATATATGTGACGTGTATTTCATAAAGCATAAAATACGGACTATTCCCTAAATTATGACTACAACTGTATTAAGAGGAGGTCTCATGTCAAACGATCTAACGGATCTAATCAATTAGACGGGTCTAATTCTAACCCGGTCCTGTGACCCACTCTCATACCGACTACCCAAAGGTCAATTAAGCAAAAAACCCTGCACAAATCTCGCTTTCTCCATCCATCCGGGCCTACAAAGACAAGTTCTTCATTATCCAAGTTCAATTTATTTATAAGTTATTCTTGATATTTGGGTGCAAATTGTAGGAAAATTATTTAATAGATTTTGATATACCATTTAAAACATAGATTAGGAAGTTGGCACCTCAACTCTACTGTAAATCAACTTGTAATTGATAGGGTTCTATTAGTTGAGTGGAATCAGCCATGTTGAAGTTTGCAGAAGTCGACATAAGACCAATATGAAGAAACAGTTGTGTGGCAGCTGAGTGAAGTGAAGTCAAGTCTTAGTCAAGTTCCAGAAAAGTTGTCTCAGTCAGTAGATTGACAGGTGAGTCACTTCCGGATAAGTGGAGATGATTGTCTAAGGAGTTAAGCAGCAAAAAGGACTCAAGAAATCTGAAGAGATCTGTTATCAAACAAAGTCAAATGTTTGCTGAAAGAGGAAACTGACAAACTGCAGACAATAAAGTTGTTTTGTTGAAAGAGTGCAAAAAACTATGAACCAATAGGATGTTCCTGCAAACCTGCAAAGATTCAAGCAAGGCTGCAGAGCATTAATACCAGGATCAGTCTACATCAATGCTGCAAAACAAGATAAGCCAACGACCTCAGAATGTAGTTTGAAAAATACATATATCTCTTCAATGGATAACGTTTTCAAACAGGCACTATAAAAGGCTGAGGAATTGATTTGAGAGAAGGTTACCAAGATGAACGCAAGCAAAGCAATAGACACTAACCTGCAATCAAAGAGCAAAATACTCTCAAGCATTCAATACTATCCTCAAGTCTAATACTCGAAGGAAATAGATCCAACACACTCAGTGAAGGAAAGACAACTTCAAACTGTTGAAGAGGAAACTTGTCTAAAGATAAGAGGTCTACACATCCTATGTTGAAGGAAGTGTAGTAAGGTTCTAGTTCAAACCAGAATCTTTGGACTTGTTAGAGGGCTAAGTGAACAAATCCAAAAGTCTGAAGGAATTGAAGTAGTAGGACATTCGTCTTGTGAAGAAGCTGAGTCCCAGGAGAAGCCAGCTGTGTGATCAAGATTGTCTCAGACTGCCATCTTTTTGTAACAAAGTCGACGTTACTTAGTGGATTACCTCCAGGGTTGGAGAAGAGTGGATTAAAGGAATTACCCTATCATCGAACCACTATAAAAACTGTTGTGTGTCTTTTACAGTCAGCACCTTAATTCTTGCATATCTTTATTGTTGTTTGTTATATTTGCTAAGTCAACTAATAATAACTTAACCTAAAATAAGTGTTGAAAAACTTATTTTAATCAAAGGGTGAAAATCTTCCGTTGTAAAACCAAGTCTACTGAATTTCTAAAATAGTTAACTGAATCAACTGAGTTATCTTATCAACAGCTCAGTCGAGTCTGTTGAGTGGCGAACTCCACTGTGAAGGTAAACTAAGCTATCCATCAAGAACTCAGCTGACTTGTGACTAAACTCTGATTTAAAAAGGAATAAAATTAAAAATTTGGTAAAGTCTATTCAACTCCCCGCCACTTAGACTTTACATTATCACCTCTTGGGACTTACACAAATATCTCTAACTTTACAAGATGTAAAGAAAGTACTCTCTAAAGGATGAAAAAGAGAAGAGAAAAAGACCAAAGCAACCATGAAATAAGAGGTGTACATGAATATGACAGCACAAGGGAAGAGAAAAAGATCAAAGCAACCATGAAATAAGAGGTATACATGAATATGACAACACAAGTATCAGTGGAGCATGAGATTGGAGAGTAATTTCTGATTTAGATTTAATCTTGATTGCCTTTCCTTAAAATAATTATATAAATGTTAAGCATCATTTGTAACTTTATTTCTTGCATATTTTATGTCGTGATGATATATGAAGAACAATAAACTGCTTCAACCATTATTCTCTGGAAAATGCATTTATCCATGCCATACAAGTATTTGTTAATTTGACTGAATTGACTCTGAAACATTTGACTACTAATACTTTTTAGGGAGACTACTAATGTTTTTTGAGAAGACTAATAATTTTCAAGGGAAACCTAATATTTCTTAAGGCAATTAGTAGGGCTATGCATAGGACTTGGAGATTACAGAAAGCCAAACTGATATCCGGACTGAAAAATATGCGAACTGAAAATATCCTTTGACTTTTCGACTTTCCCTGAACCGGATCGTCCCGAAAATATTTTTGGTATGGTTCTGTAGGGGTGGTCATGGTTCCGAAACCATCGGTTTCGGTTCCAAAACCGATGGTTCCGGTTCCTCATTTTGGAGGAACCGGAACCAAAATTGTTGCCTCATGGTTCCGGTTCCAAAATCAAAACTGATGGTTCCAGTTCCAATTTAAAACCCAGTTCATCCATGGTTTCAGTTCCGATTTTAACCGGAACTATTTGTTTATCTTTTTGTAATTTTTTATTTTTTTAAAATATTTTATCAATTTCAGTTAAAAAAAGGAAAAGGAAACAAAAATACTTGAACTTAATATTCAATTAAGTTATGTACATAATATTAATAATAATATTAAATTATCTATATATACTATTAGAGTATAGATGAATCAAAATTCACGTAGTTCGCTTACGACATTTGGTATAAAACGTGTCTCATGTAATCACGAATATAAAATATCATAATAAATATTTAACATTTCTTTTAGCATATTTTTACCAAAAAAATAAAATTCATTGGTTTTAACCTTGAAACCGGCAGTTATGATTCCACCAACGGTTCTAACCGACGGTTCCACGATTTTTGAGACCAGAGAACCATAATCAGAACCGGTCTACATGGTTCGGTTCCGGTTCTGGTTTTGGAACCATTGATTGGTCAACGGTTCCTGAAACCGTTGACCACAATTCCAGTTCCGGTTTGGAACCCAATTTTGGTTCCATTTGGTCACCCTTACGGTTCTGGAGATTTTTCAAATACCCATACCGAGAACCATACCGAACCAATCCGAACCGGGGACACGAAGCTAGAACCGATTTTAAATATTTTATATAAATACATATAAATTATTTTTATTTTTATTTATATTTTGATATTTAATTAACTGCAAATTATTTGAAATTAGATTGAATATAAAACATATTTCTAAAGAAATCATACTACTGCAACTATTGTGAATTATAAAAAATTTTAATATCAATAATAGAGTAAGTCATTTGAAATTAAAATTAGTTAAATGATTAGTAAATTGCACTTAAAAGAGAAACATATTCTAACAAGTAACAGTACCATATTATAACAATATAAAAAAATCATATTTTAATTTTTTTACCACATTACATAAATTATAAATAAATTTTATTGATTATGTTAAGTAGGAGATATTGAGATTATAAATTTATACAAGTTTTTATTTCATATCAAAATTATTAGTTAATTATAATTGTTCGAAGTCAATAGAAGGACCATGGGGACACATTCTAACCATAGGATATGGATCAAATTGGTCCTCCTACTTGGGGTGAGTCCATGGGGACACATTCTAACCATAGATCAATAATTTTGGGGTGGTCCAGATTTTTAGAGGTTTTTTATGTTTATTTTTTTTGTTTCAGCAATTAAGAAGGGTAGGGTGGTTTTCGAGTTCGATATCTGACTTTAAGTCTTCGAGTTCGATTTCGAAGGGTTTGCAGTTGTTTTGAAGGTAAGTTTTCATCTCTCTAAATTATATTTTCGAAGGTTTCGATTTGTAGGTAGTTGCCAGTTTTATAGGGTTTATGAAGGTTCATAGTTCGTGTGTGTTCATTCGATTTTTGCAACTTCAATCTATTTTTTTTTCTGAGATGGTTTTTTGGTTGCTGTTGTGTAATTTTCATATCGGTATGCACATTGGTTTTTTTTTTGTTCAGAACTATTGTGATGGTTGTTTTTTTCACGTGTTTCTTTTTTTTTATTTGCTTATGTTAGTTGTTAAGGTTGCTTGTTTAGTTTTGTCTATGAGGCTTGTGGAATGCTGAATAATTTGACTCCACTGTGTAATTCTGCTTATGAAGGTATTACTATTTGCATGCAAAATTTTCAACAGATAGATTTTAGTAGTAATGTTGCATGCGTAGTGTTCATTAAATGCTTATGTAGCTGAAAGTATGTGCATATGAAGTTGTTTTGATGCACATGCATTGTGACTTTTGCAGCGCCAAATGTTTGCTCAGTATATTTTGTCCAAATGATGTACGTTGGTTGCGCGTTATATACAGAATTCTAAAGTGTTGAGGTTGGCTATGGACTGGAGGGACAATAATAATAAGGTGGATTGTGGTGTTTTTGCCATGCACTACATGGAAACATACGTGGGCGGAGGCATGAGGAACTGGGATAGTGGGTTGAAGAAGAAAAATTCTGCACAGTTATCCAAGATGCGGGCGAAGTACTCCGCTGCTATTGCTTTGGCTGACACGAACGAACACAAGGCGAAGAATTTGCTCGAGCAAAAAAGTACAATGGATGAAGAAGTTGTGGTCTTAGGTTTTTTGTAGGAATATGATTTTTATGTTGTAACTCTATGTCGAACAAGATACTTTTATGCGGTTTTTGTTTTATGATGTCATGTTGCAAATATTTTGATAAACATGTAGGTAGGATCATACATTTTCTATTTTTTGGGTATGTACGAAGTTTTTATGTGTAAAGTTTATGGGATGGTTATTCTGGTGTATATCTAATTTTTTTTCATGTATGAATACTATATATGCAATTGTGTTATTCTACATAAGCAAATTGTTTCATTTATACATGCAATGCTGTGTAGACTTAGTTTAATGCATATCTACAACACTTAGTTTAATACATGTGTAGATATGCAATACATCAAATTTGATGCGGCTTATGAATGTTAAATATGCATGTTGCTTGTGAAGGATATTTTGTGTGCATATGAAGAAGCATGTGGGTGCTTACAAAGAGAGAATAGTTATCTCCCAAACAATATGTTTTTATACTATAAATGTATTCTTACATATTGCAATTCTTGCTTATGTAGTACAGATTTGTTGGATATGTAATGTATGGGGACAATTATGTATAACTTTTTTACGATTTTAAGCTTAATGTAGCTGTGTTGCATACGAATTGTTCATACATTGCTTATGTACTTGAAGTTTGTTGCATACGAATTATTCATACATTGCTTATGTACTTGAAGTTTGTTGCATACGAATTGTTCATACATCTAACTCGTCCGGAGGTTCTGTGTCAGATTTTAGAACATTCACCAGTATCGTTAGCTTTATTGTTATCCCCTTTCTGTGATTTGGTAACATTCTTGAACCCCTCTTTGTTGCATACGATGTATTCCACGCGTACTATTCCACTCTGGAAGCGTTTTGTTGTACTTATTCGTACATCAAAACCAGCGACTTGGCCGTAATTTTGGTAGAATTTTACTCCCTCGGCCAAATTATCAGAAATCATTGATTGTTGAGGTTTGATTTGTTGTTCACATTCAGGTATCCAGTACTTCGTAGAGTCACACGATATTCCAAGTCGCTCTCGAGGTACATTCATGTTGTTCCCTGGCATATAAGTACCAATCGGTTATTAAGCAGTATATTGCTTGTTAATATGCACTACTCAGATTCTACATAAGCAATCATATTTTCTTGAAGCATGCATGTGTTCACAAGCAACATAACAATATCACATAAGCAGCAACGCTTTTATTCATAAGCAACAAATTAATTATTCACATGCAATATTTTTGAGAGCATCTTTTCATGATAATTTTTTGCAATTTTTAACACTCTAACGAAGTAATGCTTTTCATAAGCAGTATGACGATACCACGTAAGCAGGAATTGTTACCCTCATATGCAGATATATGACTACAGAGTTTTGTTGAGAGTTTTTTTAGAATTACGAATTGCGTTGCAGATTAGCTAGCATCATATTGCGATATTGATTTTATATCTACAGAATATGATCAATATCATACATACCTTCTCCAAGCGATGTGTATAATCTTTCTTCAAATATGTTGTTCATCTCTTCTGCATGCATCATGATATGCGGTTGATTCTCAACAAAATTACGCAGCAAAAAATGGTGTTCTATTCAAGCTAGGGAGGCTGGTTCGCGTATATCATAAAAAGCGTTCGATGAAGAAGAATGAATAGATCTGTTTCACGCTGATTTTGTTGTATCGATTTGGATAGATTTGTGGGATTATTAAAGTCAACAGAATCCCGTTTTTGTTTGGTAATTTTGTACGATTACTACTTTGCTCCTCTCTCTATTTTCCAGCATTTAACTTGTAATTTTAGCTCTAAAATCACAGCCATTAGAAAATCTAGATATGTGGCTAGGATTGGTCCCTATAGATTCACCCTATGAGGTGGTCTCATATAAGCCCTCCCTATTATTGTATTACAGAGGTTATTAAATTTAGAATTTAGGATTGTGTTACCTATTTCTTTTGGTTTAAAGAATGGATTCTCAAAGGTCTGATCATACTTCTTCAAGGGAGTAGGAGTTCCAGTGTTAACCGGTTTCTTTCGCTTGAATCCTCTGTTGTTGAAAAGAGTTTTAGAGTCTTTGCCCTTATTCATCTTTTTGAAAACATTGTTGAACCTTCTAGTCAACATTGCAATGGTCTCTTCACCAAGTTCTGAATCTTCCATTTCCTTGATGAAGTGATCCATTCTGATGTTAGCATCACTGGGCATCACACAGCTTCCTCAGTTTGTGACTGAAAATTTATGCTCTTTCCTTTCCCTATTGTCTCATATTCTTGTTGTTGAGCCAAGTTTAACTCAAATATCTGCAAAATACATATGAGTTCATCAAGACGTAGAGTCTCCGTGTTCTTGGTTTCCTCAATGGTGTAGATTTTGACACTAAATCTCTTAGGAAGTGATCTCATGACTTTAGATACAAGTCTTTCATTACTGATCGGATCTCCAAGAGCCTGTGCTTCATTTACAATCTCACAGATTCTAGCATTGTAAGATGAAATGGTTTCATCTTCCTCCATTCGTAGATTTTCAAATTGAGTTACAATGAGTCTCAATTTGGTTCTACGAACACCCTGTGTTCCTTCATAATGCAGCTGCAAAGCATCCCAAGCGTCTTTAGCTGAGTTGCAGTTTGAGATTACTTTGAAAAGAGTCATATCCACAGCACAAAAAATGGCGTTCAATGCTTTAGAATTGAAACTGGCCAGTTGAATCTCATCATTTGTCCAGTTTATCTCTCTTTTAGGAACTGAATCACCATCAACATCTATGATTCTTGGAGGAGTCCATCCAACCAGGATATTTCTCCACGCGCGCTCATCAATCGACTTTATGTAAGACCTCATCTTAACTTTCCAATAGGAGTAGTTCATTCCATCGAGAACTGGAGGATGAACCATCGAAATTCCTTGACCATCCATCAGCAAACACTGCAAAAAAAAAAAAAGAAAACAGGATCTCACTTAGTAGTATCAAGTGTAGGCTCTGATACCAATTGTTAGATTTCAAGGCGCGAATTCTTAAAGTTTGCAGTGAGTGTCGTGCAGAGTGTTGGCAACACCTCTAGGTGTCACCCAGCGGAAACTTGTGTTTTTCAGATTGTTTGTTTATTTTATCAATCATCAAAAATAAACAAAGCATAAAAATAAGATTGAACACATGATATAAAAATTTGCACAAGTATAAAAATACTTGTGCACCGCCACTAAGGCAAAAACAATGAACTAGAATGTTGATTACACCAAATAAAGAACAAGACAAAGACTTCCCTATTGTACTTGGTCTTTCAACTCAACCTTCTACCGTAAACATGAGAGAACAACTATAACCTAACCTAGATTACAGATCATCTCTCAAACAACCAAGAAGAAGTAACTCTCAAGAGGTGTTGTAAAAGGTGATGTCAACACCTATCGAACACACTAGGCACCTCTAACTCTTCTTGAATAAAACTTGGACTCTTTTGTGAAAAACTCTGGTTTTTTGCTCTAGAATCCATGTCCAGCTTCGTGCAATCTCCTTGCCCTTTATAGATCAGCCATACCCCTACAAAATAGGTCATAAAACCAACTTTCAAGTTAAGGGGTTAGTGGGGAGATTGAAGGATGTTGGTTCCTTGAAAGTATGACTCAATCCCCACTATCTCTCAACTCCCAAACTGATCGACCTGTATCTCAAATCCACGAAATTGGGCCTACAAAATTATTAGTATATTTTGTTCAAGAAAATTGGCAAAATAACAAGATAAAAACAATTTAAAATTATTAGAGTTTTGACTAAATAAGTCAACTCTAACAGTTTTTATTTTGATACTATACTACAAAGAGACTGGAAATATATACGTTTGAAAACTTACCGTACTGTCCCATTGAATCGAATCTCCGTTCTGATCCATCTCGAACCTTCGGTATGGGTTCAGGACGGAGATTTGTTTCTATGGTTCGGTTCTAGAGATTTATTTTTAGAATCTCCAAACTTCAGGAGTATACTGGAGATTTCTAAATCTCCGAATCGTCCCGTCTTGTGAACACCCCTAGCAACTAGTAAGTATTTTTTAGGGGGACTACTAATACTTTAGGGAGAGAAAACTATTACTTTTATTCGGAACTACTAATACTTTTTATGAGAAAAACTAATACTTTTTTGGGAATTACTAAAATACATTTAATCAAAAAACCTGGGGTTATTAATACTTTGGAGTGAAAAAATTAATACTTTTCATGAGGATTACTAAAAATAATGTTCAAGGAACTACTAATACAGTAATAATTTTATGAGAGACTGCTAATACTTTTTGATGGAAAAACCAATACTTTCGGGGGTCCTAGTGATTCTATGTCACTGCATATTATCACAAAAATGACACTGCCCTCAAATATTACGAAAATGCCACTGACCCTAGAAAATTACAAAGCACTGCTAATATTACATAAATGCCACCGTAGGATCTGTCTAACCGATTTTGGTCCGTTAGACTGTCTGACAGGAGTTTTGGTCTTGTATTAAATGTATTATAGATAATTATCAACTTGCGTAAATATAATGTTATTAAGTAATATATATTGGTTATTATCCATAAAAAAATATTCGCAAAGGTTGAAGACATAAAAATTAAAAAGGTATATTTGATATTAAGAAACTTCAATTTTTCTGTTTTTTTGTCCCCTTCTTTTATTTAAAATTTTACCAAATTGGTTGGTTACTTATTCTTGTGCACAAACTAAGATACTGAGCACAATTGTCTTATTATACCAATTAGCCAATATCATATTTTGTTGTTGTATTAAATATTTAGTTTTACTTTTATTATTAAGATCTTTCACCAAGATCAATATGAATATAGAAGAACAAACAATTGAGAGAATGAGCAGTAAAAGAACTTGTTAAATTGATTGAATCAAAATGAGTTACATTACAACATATTTATATCAGTTGACTTTGTAACTACCATAATCGAATTACGGTGACTTTACTTTAACTAACAAAACTAACTGTTAAAATGCTTTATATAAAGAACACGGTTTTAGCTAAGGCTAAAACATAATTTTGGCTTCTTAGTCTTGATACCCCCCGCAAGTGGTGCATGGATGTCGACCATGCCCAACTTGGAGATAAAATGCTGGAACAAGGTAGGAGGAAGTGATTTTGTAATATGTTGGTTGTTTGCTGCGAAGAAGGAATATGGACAAGTTTGAGTATATCTTCTTCTATTTTCTCTCTTACAAAATGGCAGTCGATTTGTATGTGTTTAGTTCTTTCGTGTTGACATGGATTGTGTGTAATACAACATGCGGATTTGCTGCCCGTATAGATGACTACAGGCTGTGAGCTTTGGACTTGAAGATCATTAAGTAAGTAGGTTAGCCATTCACATGTGATAGATGCGATGGCCCTATATTCGGCCTCTGTTGATGATCTACTAACTGTAGGCTATTTCTTAGCCTTCCATGAGACTAAAGAGTTGCCTAGATAAATGGCAAAGCCTCCAATACTTCTTCTACTGTTCGGACAACGCCCCCAATCTGCGTCTGAGTATCCTGTGAGAAGTTTTGAGGTATTTACAGAGTAAAGCAATCATTTTCCTGGATTTGTTTTAATCTGAGTACTCTATGAGCTGCAATCAAATGAGCGGTGGTATGTTTAGACATAAACTGAGAGAGAGTCTGAATGTTGTAGGATATGTCTGGCCTTGTGATTGTGAGATATAACAATCTCCCAACTAATCTTCTGTAAGTTGTTGGATCATCTAGGGGAGTACTATCTTGGCCGTGACGATCAACTTTTGAATCCATTGGTGTAGAGATAGGTTTGCAGCCTAAGTATCCTGACTCTGTTAATATATCCAATGCATACTTCATTTGACAAATGGCAATGCCTTTGGTGTTGCGGGCTACTTTAATTCCCAAAATATATTTCAGAGTTCCCAAATCTTTAATGGTAAATGTGTTATCCATGTGATTTTTGATATCTTGGATTTCTTCTAAATTGTTTCCAGCTAGAATGATGTCATCTACATAGACACAAAGAACAATTAAGGAAGTAGGAGGGGTTTTAATGAAAAGGAACTGTCAGACCTTGATTATGTGAAGCCATAATTAAGTAGACATGAAGTAAGCTTTTAAAACCATTGTCTTGAAGCTTGCTTGAGGCCATAAAGGCTTTTGCTCAGTTTGCAGACTTTGTTGTCATTGCAATACCCTGGTGGAGGTGTCATATAAACTTCCTCATCTAAGTCATCATGTAGGAAAGCATTATTGACATCTAGTTAATGTAGATGTCAGTTTTGGGTTGTTTATGTTAGATAAATGTTTTTATCAAGATTTTGATGATTATGTTTAAATGAGTTTTTATACCAAAACAATGATAATGAATGTTGTCCAAATACTCCTAAATGATTTAAAATGTTTTTGCTAACTTTTGGAGTATTTCTTAGAATTTATTTTTTGATAAAAATGGACAACACTTTTGATGGTTTTGTTTAAATTGGTTTTTACACCAAAACTATGTTTATAAATGTTGTCAAAATACTCCCAAGTGATTTAAAATGTTTTTACTAATTTTTTGGAGTATTTCTTGAAGTTTATTTTTGATAAAAATTGGACAACAATTAATAATGGAAGTCGGCCAGTCGCCGCCCTATCGTCGACCCGGTACGAAGAGTTGAAAAAATGAAACAAAACGAAAGCGAAAACAAATTGTGAAAAAAAAAAAAGGAGGGGACCGGTCAAGGGTGAGGTCGGCCCGGTCCGCCCCTAGGGCGACCATCGCACCCGTCGGCCGACCGTCGACTCTCCGACGACTTGTACCTGGATCGCACTATCTTTTTCAAAATGTTCAAATCTTATACAGGGCAATCGGTCACATTGTGTAATCTTTTGACAAAATTTGTACCGCTGACTTTCTATCGCAAAGATTTGCTTTATAATTTTGTACAATATTTCTACATCTTGTGATCCTCTTTTTGTAGACAAAAGCAAACAAGAAGGAGCCTATATTGGGAGCCTATGTTGGTGAAGACTCTCCTATAAATAGAGGATGAATTGAAGACACAAGATATAATACAACACAAGCAAATTCACAACAAGAAAAATCTGCAAATTTCCAAGCTTTCATATTCATTACTCTTGTTGTATTTATAGTCTAAGTATTTCACTTTCACATCTTGAGGTCTAGGCTTTATTTCTTGATTACACTTGCACTCAAATTTTAATATTCATTATTGAGTTGTAATCTTGATTTTTGTCATCATTCAACACAAGACATCCTTGTGAGTATTCTTGTGGAAAGAATACACTTGGGTAATCTAGGTGATAGGTGTTTCAAGAGTGTGGTGCTCTTGAGGTATTGAAGAATTTGGTATTCTTCAAGGTTGAAGATTGTGGTAATCTTCACAAGGTGTCGTTGGAGATTGTGGTAATCTTGAGAGAGATTGTAAATCTCAAAGGTGGTGTTGTAGAAGAGTGTGGTGCTCTTCAAGGTGATGTTGTAAGGTGTTGTATTAATTTTGGAAATTAATAAAATCTTTTTCTTTTTGAAATCCATCCCGAGATCTTTGGGGTGGTAGAGGATTAGGCCCTAGGTGGGTTGAACCTCTATAAATCGAAGCGTGTTGTTTACATTCCGCACCTTTATTATTGTCTTGGCGAAATTGATTCGAAAAAGAGGGCGAAATCGAAAAGATGGAGATAATCTATTCACCCCCCCTCTAGATTATCGTAGCCGCTTGGACTTACAAGTGGTATCAGGGCCAAACTCTTTGGCAAGCTCGTTTCACATCGCGAGTGAAGAGGAACGATCGTCGGCTACGAATGAAGTCTACCTTACCGGCACCTCCACCACCAAGACACCACTATTTGATTCCAAAAATTATATATTTTTGAAAGAAAGAATGGAATGCTATCTACAAAGTTGCGGGTTCGATATTTGGAACACGGTCGTAAATGAAGAATCCATTTCGATGATGGACACACCACACACCTTCAAAGGCCTCAAAGAGTTCAATGATGAAGAGAAGAAAATCATCTCCTTAAATGGTAAAGCTCTTAATATTTTGTATTGTTCACTTACCATTTTGGAATATGATCATATTGTAGGAATTAAATCGGCACATGAAGTATGGAGAAAATTAGAAGAAGTATATGCAAATGAAAGGAGCCACTCAAAATCATCTACTTCTCAAATGGATACAAACCCAACTTGGGATGAGCTTCCTACAACTTCCGACGTCGATGAAAACGAACGATGTCTTATGGGCTTCGAAGAAGAAAACGAGGTAAGTTCAAAACCCTCCACTTCTTATGATAATGAATTACAAAATGATTATAGTGATTTGCAAAATGATTTTGATGAACTTCAAAATGAATTCCAAAGCTTACTTGGTAAATACAAAAATTTGAAAAAGGAATTCAATATTTTGAAAATTGATAAGGATAATTTATTTTCCTCTTATGAATCACTTTCATGTGATCACACCACCACACTTGACAAGGTTAGAAACCTTGAAAAAGAAAATAGTACTCTTGTTGAGGATATTAATTGCATGAAAAATGATTTATCAAAATCCAACTTGAGTACCGATAAAATGACCGATATTATTGATGTTAATAGTTGTGATAAATTGAAACAAGGACTTGATCATAAGCCTAGTGTTGTTAATTATGTGAAAAGAAATCAAGTCTCTATGCATGTTGGTCATTATGCTCCCAAAATTACTACTTGTTTTTATTGTGGTAAAACGGGTCACACGGTTAATACTTGTCGGGCTAGAAATAGCTCTAATTATTATTGGAGACCTAAAAGTCTCAAAGCTAATTCAAAGGACCCAAACACTTGAGGGTACCACAAAATAATGTCATATTAGGTACCGTGGAATAATAATCGAGGAAAATACATACCGCCAAGAAGACATCAAATGACCATCTCATTTAATCAAAGGAGAAAACATCACCAAAATGAATCTCCAAGAGAAAGGCATTATCAACAATGGGAAGGACATAATCCTTGGAAATGGAGAAATTGGAGAAGTCATCATCTACAAGATGATTTTCAAAGGGGAAGATACCATCAACAACGGGAAAGACATAACCCATGGAAATGGCGTAATTGGAAAACCGTATCTCCTCATTTAAATATGCATTTTATTTTGTTATTATGCATGTTCGTAATTGTGCCTAATTTTTCAAAATGAGTTTTCAAAAATTTATTTTTAAAATTAAGGTCTTCAATATATTTGTGTGTTCCTAAAATTCTTTTTAAAAAAGGAGGACATTGCATGTTCTTGTGCATTTGTTTAAACTATAGTGTTTTATCATCTCTTATGGATTTTTATGGCATAATCATACTTGTCACATATATTATTGCTCTAGCCTACACTATTACAATTATTCTTGTGTGCAAGACTTGTTCTAAGAATTGTGTAGGATTTATATATCATCGGCAATGGTTATCCACTCATTATTTGACAAGAGAAACATAAACTATCGAGGTACGCTCACCATTGTTATTCATCTCTTAGACTTGATATAATTTTTGCCATATGTCTATTTTTCAAGATATTTCAAAGTATCTCATACAAATGCCATTAAAAGGATTTTTCGATTTTTGAAAGGCACTATTCGATAAAAGCTTGTTTTATCCGAGTTTTATAAAGGATTATAATTTGTTTAGATAAAAACATTTAATTTTCATCCTTATCTCAAAAATTATGCATTTGATTGCTTATATTCATTCTTGTCAAAACTATTGTTCAAATGCTTCTTTTAAATGAGGTCTCAACTTATGCTCTTGAATTTTTCAAATTTCAAAAGAGACCTTATATAGCTTCCTATAAGCTTATTTGAACGTACATGTTTTATGAAACTCGTGATAATTTGTTTGAAAGCATAGTATGTGTTACTTGTTATTATGTCTCTATTATTCGATATTACTATGCTCTTGTGCAAGATATCTTGATTAAGATTTTGCGGAAATTTTTTTTTATATCTTGGAACAAGCTCAATGACCAAGAGGAGGTTAGTAACTCAAAAGGTATTGTCAAGAAGAATGTATTGATTTTGATGTAACATTTGCACTCATAGCACGTTTAGAAGCTATTTGCTTTTTACTTGTCCATTCTTGTTTTAAGAAAATTTCAAGCTTTACCAAATGGATGTTATATCCAATTTTCTAAATGGTTTTATTCAAGAAGAAGTCTATATAAAACAACCTCCGGGGTTTAAAATTTTTCTAGGCCAAATGATTTTTATAAAAGGCCTTGTATGGTTTAAAACAAGTACCCCATGTATGGTTTGATAGACTTAGTTATTTTTGCTAAATGGTTTTACAAGAGGTAAAGTTTTTATTACTCTCTTTGTTTTTGAAAAAAGGGCAAGATTACTTACTTGTGCAATGTATGATATTTTTGGTGCTTCTAATGAATTCTTGTGCAAGAAATTTTCTAAGTTAATGAAAGAAGAATTCAAGATGAGCATGATGGAGGAGCAAATATTCTTCCTTGACTTCAAGTTAACAATGTCAATCAAAGTGTACAATAGAACCTTTGAAGATGTTAGGCATTGAAGAAGGAAAAATTATCTCAACCTCTATGGTTACCAATGTAAAAGATTGATAAAGGTTGAGGAAGGCATATTGGTTGACAAACAAATTCAAGGTATGTTTTCTTGTATTATTCCCATAGACTCGACATTTTATATGCCTTATGTCTATATGCTCGATTTCAAAAACTATCCCAACGAATCTCATTAAAGTGTCGTTAAAAGAAATTTTCAAATATTTAAAAGGCACTTCTTCTTATGACTTGTTGTATCCAAAGTATTAAAACGTTCTTATTTTTCCGGGATAACAAGTTCGGTGTTAACAATTTCTCAAAATATGGTTCGTCATAATCGAACTAAACATATTGAGATTTGATATCTTTTTAAGGGATTGCATTTTTTTAACAAAAATTTGAGATGTGTTTAATTACGTCTCAAAGTTAACTGGACATTTGTTCATTTACCGACGAGTCTTTTTACCTCATTTCGAGCTTGATTATGACATAATGTATATTGAATTAGGTCTATGTTTGCATTTTGCGTTTTTAAAATTTAGGGGGCGAAAAATCGGATTTTTGGTTCAAACTTGGATTTTGAAAAAGCAGGATGAACCATTTTGGTGGCAAAATTTGGTAGGCAAGGCCGACCAGGTCGCCCATGCGCCGACCGTGCGCCCATGACCCCAACCGTCGCCAGACCATTTTCAAAATAAAATTGCTTATGTCCTTCATTTCGTTATTTTGGTTATTTTCTTCCAAAATCGAACCCCTTTGCAAATTTCACACACAATTCACCCAAAACGATTTATTTCTTGTATATTCTATATTTTTGGGTTTATAGTACGAGTATATCATCCGTATTACTCGACTTCTCCGATTGATTGGTAATTTAATTCCTCCTTTAATCTCAATTGGGTTGAACCCTTGAGAAAATGCTTATATGTTGTTTTTTGATGGAATTCTTGTATAATTGTGGTGTGCATGATTATTGTTGATAGATGAATGTTGTAGTATTGAAATTGGTGATGAAAATTTTTGGCTTAAATGTATTACAAAGGAGTTATATATCTCTTGTTTTATTCGACGCACGCCAAGTGTTCGACAAAATGCTTCTATGAAAAATTCATCACCTATATGATTCTCTTGATTTGAAATGTCTTATAGAGATCATGTTTTGTCAATCAAATAAGCTTTTATAAATCACATGATTGACTTCTCCCTTACTATTCGGAATTTAAGCTTCAATGATCAATATGCCGATAAATCAATTAAGTTGCGCACTTTGATATAATTGTATGATGTGTTTATCGTGCTAACATTCTTTTTGATGATTCCAAAGGGGGAGAAACAGAAAAAACGCATAAACGCTCAAAGAAGCGGAAATAGGCTTGCAAATAAGCTTGCAAGAAAAGATACAAGCTATGGCTCTTAAAAGCCAATAGTTATGAATGATTCTTAGTCCAATTGATGTATTATGGACTTTTATGCTTGACTAATGATGTCTTGTGATAGGGGGAGCTTATAAGCTCATGATATTCAAGCTTAAGTTGTAAAAGCTAAGCTTTAAGCTTTTAGTAGTTGCTTGTATACTTGTTCTTGATATGCATATTGATAGGGGGAGCTTGTGCAAAAATGATTTTGAAAAATCTTTGCTCCTATCCTTGTGTATTTGTACTTATGATAAATCTTGCTTGTAATGGTTTGATGTTTTAGACCGGAAAATTGGTTTTGTTTTAAAATCAACTTCCTAAAATTGTTTTGGTTTGTAATCATCAAAAAGGGGGAGTTTGTTAGATAAATGTTTTTATCAAGATTTTGATGATTATGTTTAAATGAGTTTTTATACCAAAACAATGATAATAAATGTTGTCCAAATACTCCTAAATGATTTAGAATGTTTTTGCTAACTTTTGGAGTACTTCTTAGAATTTATTTTTTGATAAAAATGGACAACACTTTTGATGGTTTTGTTTAAATTGGTTTTTACACCAAAACTATGTTTATAAATGTTGTCAAAATACTCCCAAGTGATTTAAAATGTTTTTACTAATTTTTTGGAGTATTTCTTGAAGTTTATTTTTGATAAAAATTGAACAACATTTAATATTGGAGGTCGACGACCAGTCATCTATCGTCGACCGGTGCACTGGAGAGTTGAAAAAATGAAAGCGAGCGAAATGCGAAACAAATTCGTGAAAAAAAAAGAAGGAGGGGACCGATCAAGGGTGAGTCGGCCAGGGGTGCTCCTGGGCAACCGGTCGCAACCCCGTCGACCGGTCGACCCCACGACGACACACCTGGATCGTACTATCTTTTTCAAAACGTTTGAAATCTTATACAGGGCAACCCCTCGCGCTGTGTAATCTTTTGACAGCAAAATTTGTACCGTTGGACTTTCTATCAACAAGATTTGCTTTATAATTTTGTACAATATTTCTACATCTTGTGATCCTCTTTTTGTAGACAAAAGCAAACAAGAAGGAGCCTATGTTGGGAGCCTATGTTGATGAAGACTCTCCTATAAATAGAGGATGAATTGAAGACACAAGATACAATACAACACAAGCAAATTCACAACAAGAAATCTGCAAATTTCCAAGCTTTCATATTCAACACTCTTGTTGTATTTATAGCCTAAGTATTTCACTTTCACATCTTGAGGTCTAGGCTTTATTTCTTGATTACACTTGCACTCAAATTGTAATATTCATTATTGAGTTGTAATCTTGATTTTTGAGATCATTCAACACAAGACATCCTTGTGAGTATTCTTGTGGAAAGAATACACTTGGGTGATCTAGGTGATAGGTGTTTCAAGAGTGTGGTGCTCTTGAGGTATTGAAGAATTTGGTATTCTTCAAGGTTGAAGATTGTGGTAATCTTCATAAGGTGTCGTTGTTGATTGTGGTAATCTTCAAGAGAGATTGTGGTAATCTCAAAGGTGGTGTTGTAGAAGAGTGTGGTGCTCTTCAAGGTGATGTTGTAAGGTGTTGTATTAATTTTGGAAATTAATAAAATCTTTTTTTCTTTTTGAAATCCATCCCGGAGATACTGGGGTGGTAGAGGATTAGGCCCTAGGTGGGTTGAACCTCTATAAATCGAAGCGTGTTGTTTACATTCCGCACCTTTATTATTGTCTTGGCGAAATTGATTCGAAAAAGAGGGCGAAATCGAAAAGATGGAGATAATCTATTCACCCCCCTCTAGATTATCGTAGCCACTTGGACTTACAGTTTCCATAGCTAGAACAAGTCTAACTATTGTGAGTTTAGTGACAGGAGAAAAAGTGTCAAAGTAATCCAAGCCATTCTTCTTGAGTATAACCTTTTACTACCAACCTAGATTTGTATCTTTCAATAGTTACACCTGCCTTGTATTTGACTTTATACACCCATTTGCAACCAATAAAGTGTTTATTGGGAGGTAGATCAACTAATGCCCAAGTTGTATTCTTCTCAAGTGCTTGGATCTCATTTTGCATTACTGCTTGCCATTCAACACTTTGGTGACCGCTTGTTTGTATGTTCTAGGCTCAATGATTTGACTGATGGAAGCAGTGAAAGCTTTGTGCTTTTGGGATAATTGTTGTGTATAGAAAACATTGTCAATGTTATATTTCCTTCCCAGTTAATAGGCGAAATTTGAATGTCCATTTGAAGAGACGAGGCGAATGTACGATCATATACCTATAGGTATTTTGGTTTACTTACGATTCAAATGGACCTTCTTTGGTTATTAACCGGTGATTCAGGTTGTGGAATATTATGGATAGGAGAACCAAGTTGTGTGCCATTATCAGAAGCAGGAGCAGACTGTGTACTGCTATTAGGAGGAGGAACAACATATGTCATCTCAATAGAAAAGTTTTGAAACAGATGAGCATCACTAGTATCTGTTGAAATGTTCATTGTGTGGAAAGGAAAGATAGTCTCACAAAACTGGACATTTCTGGAAATTATTACTTTGATGTTAACAATATCATAAATCTTGTATCCCTTTGTGTCAATAGGATATCCTAAAAACACACATTTGACAGTTCTAGGCTCAAATTTAGTTCTGTGAGCATTTAAATTAGAAGCATATGCTAAACAACCAAAAACTTTTATCAAGCTGTAATCAGGAGTTTTATTAAAAAGAACTTCAAAATGAGATTTATTATTCAGCAGAGGAGTTGGTACTCTATTAATAATATAACCAGCAGTTTGCATACAATGATCCCAAAAAGACAAATGCACTTTGGATTGAAATAAAAGAGCTATAGCAACTTGTAATAGTGTGTTGATGCTTTCTTTCAAAAAGACCATTTTGTTGAGGTGTTTCAATACAAGAAGTTTAATGTAATATACCATTTGTCTTATAAAAACTGCAGAGTAAAAATTCAGAGCCATTATCAATTCTTATGGCTTTAATTTTTATATTAAACTGAGTAAGCACAAAAGTGTAAAAATGAGGAAGATGAATATTAGTCTCAGATTTTGATTTCATCATATAAATCCAAGTACATCTAGAGAAATCATCCACAATGGTTAAGAAATATTTGAAACCAGCATTTGAAATGGTAGAAAAGGGACCTCACACATTACACTGTATAAGATCAAAGACATTTGAAGTAGTACTACTCTTTATTGGAAATGAAAGTCTTTTCTGTTTTGCAAAGTGACATACATCACATGAATCAAAATTCTTGCAACTAGAATCTATTGGTTGTATTAAACAAAGTCTTTTAGCAGATAGATGGCCTAGTCTTGCATGCCAAATATTGAAATATGAGGACTGTCCAATAGTGGAAGCAACTGTTGGAAAGTTTAGATGATATAGGCCATTGTTTTCTTTAGCAAAACCAATCATCTTCAAGGTGTTCTTGTCTTGTATAACACTGTGAGAGTGAAGAAAATGTATACAATTAGATGATTTGGTTAGACTAGAAACATATATTAGATTATATGTAAAGGATGGAACACATAGTATATTAAATAGCAACAAATCTTTAGAAATTTGAACTTCACCTAAATGAGTGGCAACAGTAGATTGACCATTAGGCATGTGAATAGATATGGAGACTTTTCTAGAGATGTGAGAAAACAAAGCAGGATCACAGATCATATGATCTGTTGCCCCTGTGTCCAATATCCAATTATAATTTCTAAACTAAAATGTCACAAGATTCAGAGATACTTGTGATGGAAGTAGCAACTGAATGTATTTAAGGAGTGTTATCAGCTTTTTTGGACTGTTGAGCCTGTGCAAAAGCAAGAATCTTCTCTGCCATATCAGCAGAAAACATTGATGAATTAAGATCATTCTTGGGAGAAGCAATAGTTGCATTAACAGTGGCAGAGTCTGTCATTGTTCTAGGACCTTTAGGGCCCGTTCAACCTGGAGGATAGCCAATTAATTAGAAGCATTTGTCCACTGTGTGACCTGTGAATCCACAATGAGAACATTTTGCCTTCTTTTTCTCTTTGTTGGTTGGAAACCTCTGAGGAATAGATTACTTGGCTAACATTGCCATATGATTGTCTATAGTATCATGTACTACCACATTGTTAAGGCCTCTTTGTGTTTCTTCTTGAAGTAGAAGAGCATATACTTTGGCTAAACTTGGCAATGGAGAAGAAGAAGCAATGGACTACGAATTGGCGCATATGATTCATGCAATCCAACTAAATTTTTTATCACATAATCATTTTGTTGAGTAGTAACCATAAGTGCAGCAATATTATAAGAACAAGAACCACAAGTACATTTAATAATGGACCTAAAACTGATCTATTCATCCCAAAAAGCTTTGAAACTATTATAATAGGTTGTGATGGATTGATTCCCTTGAGAAATCGAACTCAGAGACTTATCAAGGTGAAACACACGAGGACCATCACTGCGAATGTACCTGGTCCTCAATTCGTCCCATACATCTTTAGCAGTTGTAAAATAAAGCAGGCTTTGACGAATTTCTTTAGAAATTGAGTTTAAAATCCAAGATAGGACAAGATTATTGGCACGTTGCCAAGAATTGTAAAGAACAACAGAAGAGGATGGGGGAACATGTATAGAACTGTAGTGAATACCAATTGGTTTTCTGTAATTTTTATCAGTTTTTTATATTTATGTAAGTATTTGAATAATGGTGATGAAGATAGAAATGGGAGAAAATGTAGAAGAGATAGAGAGAGAAATTTGAGGAATATATTCTGCAAAAACCGCATGTTTGTTACATTCCCACCTTTTAACGTTCTCACAAGTGGGGACCAATTTCATCATAATTACTCCAAATAATTAAAACAGAATATTAAAACATGAATAAAAGGTAATATTAATAATATCGGTAACTCTAAACAAGTCCACGTGTACGGTTGGATCTCCACCTCCTCAACGGTCAGAATTAACTCCAACAAATCCCGCTTCCAAACTAGCTTTTGTCTTTCCCACTTCTCCTTTTTCATTCATTTCTTTCTATCTCTCAAAAATTACTTTTTTCTTCTTCTTCTTCTTCACCTTCGAAATCACCTCCTCCAAACCGATTCTCCAAACTCGTGTTCATGACAATACCCCTGGGAACTAGATCCTTGTCCCCAAGGATCAAACTCAGGGAATTTCCGTTCAATAAACTTCACGTCTTCCCACGAAGCATTCTCCGGCCCAAAATTAACCCATTGGACTAAGATCTGAGGAACCACTTCATTCTTTCATCTGATGGTGCGTTGATCCAAAACTCTAAAAGGGTGAATATTGAAGTTCCCTTCTGTGTCAGTCAAGGGAAGTTCAAGGGAAGGTATGGTGTTATCACTGATTCGTTTTTTCAAAAGCGATACATGAAAAACGGGATGAATGCGTGAATCTTGGGGTAGATCTAAACGATAGGCTACTTCACCCACCTTCTCCAAAATTGTATAGGGACCATAGTATTTCGATGAAAGCTTTAGGCTTTTCCGGAGGGAAAGTGAGTTTTGCCGGAAAGGTTGCAGCTTGAGAAAGACCTGGTCACCTACCTCAAAACTTCTCTCACTCCGATGGGTGTCAGCATAAACTTTCATACGATTTTGTGCCTGCACTAAATTTTCCTTGAGAAATTGCATCATTTTTACTCGCTTTGTAACACAAAGATCTTGTGCATCAATGTTTGTGGAGTCCAAGTATGGCCCAATGGAGAGTAGAGGGGGTGGATACCCATAAAGAGCCTGGAAAGGAGTAAGCTTGAGAGATGTGTGATAGTTCGTGTTGTACCAGTACTCAGCTAGAGCTAACCATTTGTGCCATTGTTTGGGATTGAGGTGCACCATACACCTTAAGTAGTTCTCCAAACACTGATTTAGTCTCTCAGTATGACCATCAGTCTGCGGGTGGTAAGCTGAAGACATACTCAAATTCACCCCCATGAGTTTAAAGAGTTCTTTCCAGAAAGAGCTAGTAAAAATCTTGTCCCTGTCAGTGATGATACTTACAGGTAACCCATGCAACTTATAGATAGAGTCCAAGAATGCCTTAGCAACTCTAGGAGCTGTGAAAGGATGAGAGAGAGCAATAAAATGGGAGTACTTGGTAAGTCTGTCCACCACTACTAAAATCACATCTTTACCATTGGATTTAGGAAGCCCTTCTATAAAATCCATAGTAATATGTGTCCATGCTTGTTCAGGTATTGGAAGAGGTTGTAGCAACCCAGGATAAGCCCCACTGTCTGGCTTATTCATTTTGCAAACATCACACTGCCTTACCAAATCAATCACATCTTTTTTCATATTTGGCCAATAGAAGACTCCCTTGAGTCTCATGTAAGTTCCATGTATGCCAGAATGCCCTCCATAAGCAGAGTTATGCATAGCATGGAGGATAAGTTTCCTGATTTCTGCATCATTCCCAACTCCCACTCTTCCTTTAAATCTTACTAACCCTCCAGTAATAGTAAATTCTGGGTAAGTAGTTGGATCTACAGTGTTTGCTGCAATAACCTTTGTGAAAAAAGGATCTTGAGTATAACTCTGGATAACTTCTTGAATCCAATTAGGAGAAACTGTGGTAGTGGCCTGACAAATGGAAACAGGAGAATCCCTTCTAGACAGTGCATCTGCTACCCTGTTTTCTGTACCCTTCTTGTAATGAATTTCATAGTTCAAACCTAGGAGCTTGGTGATCCACTTCTGCTGCATAGGAGTCATCACCTTCTGATCCAACAAGTATTTGAGTGCTTGTTGATCAGTCCTAATTATGAACTTATGCCCTTGTAGATAGTGTTTCCATTTTTGAATAGCCATCAAAACTGCAAGGAACTCCCTTTCATAAATAGATAGAGCCTGATTTTTCTGGCATAACACCTTGCTCATATAGGCTAAGGGTTTGCCCTGCTTCATTAACACAGCACCCACCCCAGTTCCACTAGCATCTGTTTCTAAAATGAAAGGCTAAGTAAAATCAGGAAGAGCCAAAACAGGTGTTGTAACCATAGCTTCTTTAAGCTATAAAAAAGCATCAGTTGCCTCTGAACTCCAAACAAACTTATCCTTCTTCAATAAATTTGTGAGTGGCCTGCTCAAAATTCCATAACCCTTGACAAACTTCATGTAGTAACCTGTGAGACCTAAAAACCCTCTGAGTTGTTTCAAAGTGGTAGGGATGGGCCACTGAACCATACTAGATATCTTTTGTGGGTCAGTTGCTACCCCTTCTTTTGAAATAATATGGCCCAAATATTCTATCTCCTGCTGACCAAAATGGCACTTGCTCCTCTTAGCATAAAGTTGATTCTCTCTTAAAAGAGAGAGAACTTGCTCCAGATGTTCCAAGTGTTCCTCCCATGATTTACTGTATATCAAAATATCATCAAAAAATACCAAGACAAATTTCCTCAAAAATTGTCCGAAAACCTGGTTCATAAGTGACTGAAAAGTGGCTGGTGCATTGCACAGGCCAAAAGGCATAACCAAAAACTCATAGTGCCCACTATGAGTATTAAATGCAGTTAGAAACCTATGTTCAGGCTTCATAAGAATCTGGAAGTACCCTGATCTCAAATCTATCTTTGAAAAGAATTTTGCTCCAAATAATTCATCCAACAACTCATCAATGACTGGTATGGGGTAGTCATGCTTAATAGTAAGCTCATTTAAGTATCTATAGTCCACACAAAGCCTCCAGGTTGAGTCTTTCTTTTTTTACAAGAATGACAGGAGAAGCAAATGGGCTTTTACTGTCCTGAATGATTTCAGCCTCCAACATTTCTTTAACAATTCTTTCTATCTCATTTTTCTGATCATGAGAAGTTCTATATGGGTATTGGTGTTTAGGGGAACTCCCTGGCTTCAACACTATCTGATGTTCCACTCCCCTACTAGGTGGTAACCCTTTTGGCTCATCAAACACATCTTGAAAGTTTGTTAGAAGAACTTGCAACTGTGGGTTATCTTCATAATCGGACCCCTCTGCGCCTTAACCCAAAACATCTCCTCAATTGGTGACTCACACCCCATATGTATCATTTTAAACAATGTAGGACCAGAGATGAATTTGCATTCCTGTAGGGAAGTTAGGGCCTGGATCTTGACCCTTTTCCCCAACAAGGTGACTGTGAAGGTCATCTTGTCATAGTCTAACTCAATTGGAGTACAAGACTTGAGCCAATCTCCCCCAAAATCAAATCACATCCTTCATTTTGCAAAGACTCGGTGGATAAGTGAATGTATGGCCTTGCATAGTCCATTTAAAACCTTGACCCTATGAGAACTCACCATTCTTTGTCCATTAGCTACCTTAACCAATATAGGTTTTACTGGTTGCAACTAACAACCCAACCTCTTTGCTGTGTTTTCTTGAATGAAACTTAGAGTGCTACCCGAATCAATAAGAATATGCGAAACTTATGTTCCCCAGGACCCAAATAACCTCATAAAGTGGTTACACCATCTTCTCCAACTATGGCATTCAATGACATCTCGCACTTCCCGCATACCATCTCGGGGCGGGATCCATAACTTCATCGAGAAATGGAGTAGATCAATGTATGTCAATTCCTCTTCCTCTGTCATAATCATGTAAGTGACTCTATTTTTGCATCTATGCCCATAAGTGAACTTCTCATCACAATTATAACACAAACCCTTCTCCCTTCTGGCTGCCATTTCATTGGCAGTGAGCAGCTTCACAGGTGGTTTTTGTGGCACAATAGGGGTGGTTTTGGGGACAGGAATGGTTGGCCCTTCAGGTTTCCTGGCCATTTGGTAAGTATTTGAAAAAGGTTTCACAAGGTTTCTCGACTTTACGGTTATGGCTTCTAATGTGTGTAATTGTTTTCTTCCCAGTCAATAGTTTCTTTGAAGGTGCTAGGCTCAAACATGGTAATGAAAGTTTGAGCCTCTTGGATAATCCACTCGATAAAGTCGGCAATAAAGTATTCCTCGAGAATACTCTCCATTCAACAACAAAGATACATGCCTCGCTCCTCAAACATGTCTACATAATCAGAGTAAGATCCCACATGCCTAAGCTTGTTAAATTCAGCAATATTTTTTGCTTCCTTCAACTCTTCGAACCTTGCTGAAACCACTCCTACAAATTGTTGCCAAGTAAGATCATGTTGCTTATTACTGAAATTTTGATACCACTGTGCTGCTTTTCCATCAAAATGCATTGAAGCTAGTGTCACCTTTTGTGAATCCGGAATGTTTGGAATCAATTTAAAGTACCCATCACATTTTAGTATCCAAGACCTAGGAGATGTTCCATCAAAGCGTGGAAAATCAACTTTAGGAAGTGGACTAATAACTTGTATATCTGAGTGTTCATTATGTGGTCTGATTCTGGATGATTGATGTTGCCTGGGATTAAAACCTTCACCACTTGATCCCTGATAAGGTGCACCCAATATGGATTCCTTTTCCATCTGGCTTTTACCTCTGCTCATGTTCAATAATTGTAACTGAATAGCAGCTAAGGTGTTAGTTAAATGGTCATATTTACCATTCAACCCCAACAACTGATCTTGCATTTCTGTATTGATTCCTGATATTTGTTCTTGTAATTTCAGCTCACTAGCTCTCTTTTCATTGCTTGATTTGTAAAATGTGATCGATCTTCTTTTGTGCCTCTCCCGCAGTCCTTCAATCGAGTGCCATCAGCCATGGTGTCCAAGAATCGTAGGCTCTAGATACCAATTGTAGTGAATACCAATTGGTTTTCTGTAATTTTTATCAGTTTTTTATATTTATGTAAGTATTTGAATAATGGTGATGAAGATAGAAATGGGAGAAAATGTAGAAGAGATAGAGAGAGAAATTTGAGGAATATATTCTGCAAAAACGCATGTTTGTTACATTCCCCGCCTTTAACGTTCTCACGGTGGGGACCAATTTCATCATAATTACTCCAAACAATTAAAACAGAATATTAAAACATGAATAAAAGGTAATATTAATAATATCGCAACTCTAAACAAGACCACGTGTACGGTTGATCTCCACCTCCTCAACGGTCGAATTAACTCCAAAAATCCCGCTTCCAAACTAGCTTTTGTCTTTCCCACTTCTCCTCTTTCATTGTCGCTTCTATCTCTCTCAAAAATTACTTTTTTCCTCTTCTTCTTCTTCACCTTCGAAATCACCTCCTCCAGCTGATTCTCCAAACTCGTGTTCTTGACATTGAGAGCTATTGTTACAGCTCGGCTCTAAGAAATATAGTTGTCTCCTGTGAAAGGCTCGTAGACGATTGCGACTCTATGGTTGTCGCTTGGGTGGAGAAAGAATGGCGAGTTGAAGTCATTCGAAGAACTGGAGTACTTAGTCGAACGAATCTCTTCGGCAGCCATGAAATCTTGATAAAAAGAGAATGAAGCAGAACCAGAATCTTGATGAAAGGAAGATGAAGACACCAGATTTCTACCTTTAAACTGATACCAGTGGCGGATCCAGAAATGGATGATGGGGTGGGCTAGAAAGTAAAAAAAAAATTAAGTACAATAAAATTTATGCATAATTTGTTTGCTCAGCGATACTTCGTTTGACTGATCTTATAAGCTTTTCAAAACATCTTATAAGATGTTTCAGAGCTTATATACTGTTTAAATTTGTTTGGTAAACTTTTTAAAAAAGGATTTTATAAGCTCCAAAAATATGATACTATGAGCTTATAAACTGTTTTTAAAAAAGATGGGGAACCCCAGCTTATTTTCAAAATAAGATATTTTTTCAAAACTTCCTTTAATTTTGACTATTTCAATCACACAATTGTCATTAGTAACATCTTATAAGCTACAACATCATTTTTCATCAATCACTTCAACCATTTATTCTTAAAAACAGAGATATCATCTTGTAAGCTCTAAAAATATCTTATACGATGTAGGGGCTTATAAGATGTTTTAAATAAGCTTAGCTTCAAAGCATAAAATTCATCAATAACAAAATTCAATGTATAGCATCAAACAATCCGCAAAAAGTTCATACAAATTACTTTGAATTATTCTACGGTAGGGTAAATTTTGTTGAAACCTTGAAAAAATTGGACCTAAGAATTAGTAAGGGGGGAAAATAAAACCACAATACAAAGTTATTTGACCAATGTCTATCTAATTGCCATGGAAATTTATGTTTGATTTTGAAAGAAAATAAAATGGAATTGAGATTTCGAAAGAAGGCAGAGGCATGACTATTGGAATGGTGAAACTAGCATCAGACTTGTTTTTTGGTTTTGGTCATTGGCTTTGTTCTTTTCGTTTTTTCTAAAGAAAAGTGGGTTTTGTTAATGTATCATTAGATTAAAAATCAATGGGGTAAAATTATAGGATAGGCTAATGAATAAATAAGCATAAAAGTGAGTAGGATGGGCTAATTATAGGATGCTTTCCACAAAATTTGCACTGGGCTCCATCCCAGTGGAGCCCATGCATGGATCCGCCCATGACTAATACCATATTAAGATCTTTCACCAAGATCAATATGAATATAGAAGAAGAAAAAATTGAGAGAATATGAGCAGTAAAAGAACTTATTGAATTGATTGAATCAAAATGAGTTACATTACAATATATTTATATTAACTGACTTTGTAACTACCATAACCGAATTACAGCTGACTTTAACTAACAAAACTAACTGTTAAAATACTTTATATAAAAACATGGTTTTAGCTAAGGCTAAAACACGATTTTGGCTTCTTAGTCTTGATATTTATCCAATTCTGTTACTTGGTGGATTTGTTAACAACAAAAATTATGTAACTTGAGTTTTGAACAGATAAATGGGAATTAAGTACAAATATAATAAAAATGAAATAGTTAGACCAAGATTAAGTATAAATAATGGGCCTTCAATTTTTTTGGTTTTAAATCAATATGTCATTTGGATACGATGATGGAAATCATTTTTACAACATAATTTAGAATCATGATGCATGAACATAATAATGTGATGTTTTGAGGGTATATGTGTCAATAAAATTATAACAACTCAGCCAATAGTCACTTGGAGGGATGAATTGATAGTATTTGGTAGCGTACGTTAAATTAAGCATATTGTTAGTAGCATTCAAATTCTATATTACATTACCTTAAATTACATTTTATAATCTCACTTACTTGCATGGACTGTAAGAATAAAAATTATTCCCCGTTTATACATATGTAATTATTAGGACCAAATGTGTATCATTAGGGCAAAAATTATAACTGTAGTTTATCTGGAAATTGAACCCCATGAGCTTGACCCTATAGGTCAGATCTTGATATTTTGTTTGATTAGGCAACCGACATCATGGTGTAAAATTAATTGTTTTTTTTTTTATTTCCATAGCCAAATTCATTTGAGAGACAGTGTTACCTTGGTTTTGTCAATTAGTCCAACTTTTGAAGTATTTTCTCAGAATTGGACGAAAATATTTTCTTGCAAAATTTGTTGACAATTAGATGTAATTTTCAATGGCTCCACGTGGGAACATTGGCAATTGCGTAAACATCGATGGAGATTAGAGATGCTTCCAAGTTGCGATTTCTTGGCTATGGACTCACTTGATGAGGGATTATGAATCTTACAGAATCAATCCTGCTGGAGGCAATTATATATTTCTAAATGGGTTAGTATCCTGTCAGATCGTCTAACGGATCTAATTCGTTAGACGAATCCAAATATCCAGATTGCGGTTAATCCTCTATTGACCCGCACCAGTGGCATATCCAAAATTTTGAAAATGTAGATACGATGGATATTTTTTAAAAAAATATAATTTTAATTTTCCCTTCAAACTATGTGTGTTTTTCTACTTTGTCCACTTAATTTTGAATTGTTCTACTTTATCCCCATAAACTTTGTAAATTATTGCACTTACCATATAATTTTCAAATTTACCTTTCATTGTCGGTGGATATTCTGTACTTATTACATCTTGAACAATTATTAGTATCAATGTTCTCTCAAAATCTCTTCACCTTTAGTCAATATACAAATAGTATTACATAATAGTAAATTTCGTTAATAAACCTAGGTTATGATACCATTTTTAGATATCACAAAATAAAATAACCATTAGAGATGATGGGTAAATTTGGAAATTATAGGTTAATTGCAATAATTTGCAAAGTTCAGTAGGTAAAGTATAACAATTCAAAATTAAGTGGGCAAAGTAGAAAATTTCGGATAGCAAGTTAATTTTGGGGGCAAATTAAAATTACATATATAAAAAATGCACATAAATATTATTTAATATTTAAAGTCGTACGACAAAAATTTGTTTAAATTTTTGCAAGCTGATTTTGTTTTGTGTAACAATACATGAAAAGTTAATACACATATATAAGAGAACTAATTAGGGTAATTAAGAAATAGAAGCAACAAAACATAGTTTTGGTAATATTATTGATTTTATTAGATTTATTTTTTGGGATATTTTTATTTGTCTGCAGATTTTGCAATATATTTTCTTTATTCACACTGTTAAGTCAATTTCTTTTCAAGTTTACTGTGGGGCTTTGTATTATATTATTTGGATTTTCTAATAATTTTTGTAAAAAAGGGGGTACGAATTTTTATTATTATTCTTTCAACTAAAGATTATTATTGGATTTCGTACAAATTGGGGGTACAGTTGTACCCTCATCTCATCATATGGATATGCCCCTGACACACACAACTGCTAACACCACAACAATAACATCCGTTGTAATAATTTTTGGAGGGCTCCTAATACTTTTTAGAAGAAATACAAAAATATATTTAATCAAAAAAAACTAATACTTTTCAATAATATTATTAATACATTTTAGGGGGAATACTAATATTTTTGCGGGAAAAAATCAATACTTTTCATGAGAATTACTAAAAAAACTGTTCAAGGGGTTACAAATACTTTTCCAGAGAATTACTAATACTTTTTCGAGAGATTGCTAATACTTTTCACGGGAAAAACCAATACTTTTGAGGGTTGTCTAATATTATGTCAATGCCTAATACTTTTCAAAGGGACAATTAATACATTTTAGGTGGATTACTTATACTTTTGAGGGAAAAAATAAATATTTTTCATGAAGGCTAATAAAAATATTGTTTAAGGGGATTACTAATACTTTTCAGATGTTACTTCTAATACTTTTCAGGATAAAAACAAATACTTTTAAAAGCCTCTAATATTACAAATTAAAAATGCCAATGGTCCGCGAGATTCTATGACACCACCCCAAAATATTACAAAAATATCACCGTGCATGAAATTACAAAAAACCCGGGCCGGGTTGAATCTGTGTAACAGAAAAAACTCGTTAGACGGTCTAACCAAAATTTTTATCTTCTAAATGAATTAATGAATATTAATCACATGAAAATTATCCTTCTATATTTTGTATATATAAAAAAGAAAAAGACCCCTTCTCTCTCTCTCTCTCTCTCTCTCTCTCTCTCTCTCTCTCTCTCTCATTTGCGAGATTTCAAACTCGCTCAAAAAAGACCAGTTCGATTTATTAGTGGATCTTATTTACAACAAAATAAAATCTTTTGAAAAAACAATAATTTCTATACAAACTCAGTTTTCCACCACTTCACCTCCCAAGAAAAAAAAAAGTTTCAATATTATATGTATATATATTGCCAATACCGAAAATATACAGAAAATTCACAAATTGAATTATTGATACAGAAAATATACATGAACGTGACATGTTGGTGAGAGTTGGTATCCCATGACTCTGAGCGCAGTGCACGACATGATAGTTAATGATATTTTTTCTTTTTTTTTTTTTGTTTAAATGATAGTTAAGATTTTTATTGAATGTATCTCTACAGAAGCCCAATGTAGCCAATCAATGCCAGCCATGAGCCATGTAACCTCCGATCTTAAGATAACATAACATTGTGGTTTCTTGTTTTTCTTAGAATAAATTAGGTCCAATCATTATTTTATTGAACATGTAAAAATTACTAATAGTTTACAGGGATATAATAAATATTCAAGTGAATTTAAGCATCCAGATCCGAAGCTGTTCCAAATTCGCTTTTGCCTCGCGGAATTGATTCCTTTAAAAAAAAAAAATACTAGAAATTCTCCATTTTTTATTTTTAATTTTAAATTTAGCGGGGAAAAAAAAGTTGTGTGAATGATTATCTTGGTTGGAGTGTTGGAGATGGATGCCAGCAATTTTTGGTCGTACTCAATTAATGAGCGTAGGTGAGGGGCCTCTTCTTTCTTTGTCCATTTACTAACTTTCTTTTCCATGATTGTTTTAATAATAATAAATAAATGAGAGGAGATACAATATTTTTAGAATTTATACTCGATATATAATATATCAACTTTTTAATTATGTTTTTAATAAAATAAATATTTGTCTATAATTTAAATGTTCGGCCTATTTAAATTTTTTGTTTATCTTCTTTGCTTTTTTTATTTATTTGATAACTAAGAGTCAGGACCCCAACAATTACGCCAAAACTGAAGAGGTTATGGTGGGCATAATTAGCCAGGTTGTATCATCTATTATCTAACTTTTATGGTGGGGGGGCCTAGCCCTAAAATTATTATCTTATTAATTCTAATAATACAAGTATCAAGGTCCCACCATTTTCTACATGGCAAGATTATCACAACTAGAACTTTGGATGCTCAAAGTTGTCTTAATATTTTTTGTGTTTCAATTGAAACTGATATATCTCGGATTGAATTTGGATCTGAATAGTCAAGATTTGATATGAACTCGACATGTTCATCACTAAAATCCCAAAATGTATTTGCTTTTGTCCAAAGTTGCCTACGATTGTTTTTTTGATGTGTAAAACTATGACAATAGCAGACATTTATAATCTCCCCTAGAAAAAATAGTAGACATTTATCATCATGTTATGCGTAAAATCCAATAATTACTCTAAAAACTTGTTTCTTAGAAATTTACACAATAAGAAAGTCATTTGAGATTCAACTTTTACAATTTCCTCCTCTTTAGACATAAATGTTCCTTCACATGGACATATTAAGCAACTTACGAATTATTACCTTTGTTCTAATAAGTCTTAGGTGCTAGTCAACGGTAAAATGAGGCCTAGTGTCTATAAATGTTAAATGGGTTGATCCTAATGGTTTTGGATCATTCTAGCGATCTTCGGATTAAACGGTCTTCGGACTAAACATATCAGTATTAAATGGGTCAACAATACTGCAAATAACGGACTTTGGGTTAAACGAGCCACTATTGGGCTATAAGTCTAAAAAATTAAAAAATAGATATTTTAATATAAAATTTTATACTGTAACATATATCACATTTAAGTTTAACATTATAAGTTAAAGTATTCATCATAAAAAAATTCATGCATAATTTCTAATTATATTGCGTTAACAAAATTATAAAAATAAATAGTTTATGGTCTAAATTTTAAAAATAAAACTATAATAATAAAAGCTAGCATTATGTACCCATATAAAATGGAAAAAAAATTAATACTTTTTAAGAAATTACTCAAATGGCTTTAAGTCAAATATTTTCAGAATTGTATTTTTTAAATCTAAAATTTTAAGCTTAAGCATATATAAAATTTAAGTTTAACATTTAAAGTTAATCTATTCAATATAAAAAAAATCATGCATAGTTTATAATTACATTGCATTAACAAAACTAGTGTTTTACTCGTGCGATGCACGGATGTATATCTGTGAGGCCCCCGTTTTGTATTGTGACGTGTGCATTTTCCTAATAATTCTACGAATTATATCTCTTGAATTATAATAATATTGATATATCATCAAACAATATACATGAAATATTATTTAATATTTTTTATTGATGAAGTCAAAAAAGAAAAAAATATCATACTTCATAATTATAAATAATACATTCGGGGCTGTGTATTTGTGTTCCATCTTCGAAAAGTGATTTTTCATAGAATCGCACAGGCGCACCTACATCGTCTATTTCATTTTAGTCGTGCCTAGATTTTTAATAAGTGTGAAATTGGTGTCACACTTTTTTTCAATGTTATAGTAATAAATTTGGATGAAAATTTGTTTTTCAAAGTTGTTTGTATGTGTAAATTGGTGGCAAAGCTTTTTGCAAAAGCTCATTGTAAAATAAATGAAAAGTTAATACATGTATGTAAGATAATAGAAGAACTAAGTACAATAATTAATGAAATAGTAGTCAACAAAATATAGTTTTGATAATATTATTATTTTTATTAGATATATTTTTTTAGAGATATTTTTTATTTTTGCCGATTTTACCATGTATTTATTTATTCATGTTATTAATTTTTTATTTTGAAATTAGTTGTGGAGATTTGTATTGTACTATTTGGATTTTCTATTTATTATGTTCTATTCGAGTTCTTATATTTGGTATTTTACAGGATGGACGATGCACGAATTATATTTGTACAAACATAATTTTTAGTGATTGCAATTTTTTCATAATTTTAATAAATAATTAAAATAGAAATTCAATTAATGTAATTGTAAATCATACAGTTAAAAAATATAAAAATGAATTATTATATTAAAAATCCTCTTTAAGGACAATAAATTTGGATGATAATAAATTTTGTGAATGTGAATTGTATCTATTTATTGAACATCAACCCTATGTACTAAATAAAAAACAAATATGACACATGACATTATCTTATTATTCTGAGACATGTGTCAACTACTCATTCTTCCAATTCCACATGGCGATTTCATATTTATCAATGTGGCAACCCTATATTAAATATATTTTTCATATATAAGATAACAAATAATCCTAAAATCAAGGATTCTATCTATCTAATCTGTTTTTTTCGTAAATCAAAGAATCTATCTATACAGTTTATTACAATCTAAAAAGTAAATAATAATTCAAAAATTCAAGCTTCTCTCTATACAATCTAAACATTCTATCTCTATAATCTAAAAAAATAAAATCCTCTAAAATATAGAAGATATATTTATTGGGTAATTTTGATTAATAAAATTATCACAATTAATTAAGTGATTTTTTAAATGCCAAAAAATTAAATACTAGTCATTGCAATATACAATTAATTTGTGAAAAAATTAATCTGAAAACGGTTGTATCAATGTAATTAATGATTAAAAATTTACGTTATTTTGGCAAGCCAAAATACAAAAACAAATTAAAAAAAGCTCAAATTTAATAAAATTAGCATAAATTCCGTGTAACACACGAGTATTTTTCTATAAGAAAGTAACAATTTGAATAAAAAATACAATTTCCCAATGCTAAATATTAATGTATTATATTTTCAATACAATCAACATATAAAGTTATTTTAAATTCTAACATTTTTTAGGGTTTAAAAGTTAAACAATTGTTAGAATTATTAAAAGAATTAAACAAAAATCTTGTTTCATATTTAGAAACATAATTTTAGGGGAAATGAAATATTTCAAAAATAAAAATTATTCTATTTTGATATATGTACATATATCAAAAAAATATCAAACAAACAACTTCACATATATCTAATAGTCAAAATGTACAACTTTAAAAGTTGAACATCAAAACACAGTGGTAAATTAAAAAAATCTATTAACATGAAAAGTATGTTAATAAATATAAGAAATAATTTTCTATATATATTATTATAAATAAAATTTCATATTAAATAAAAATTTTGTTTCTTCTTACATGAATATATATAATTATAATGTTGTGTATGGGTATATATAATATATATAAATAATACTTGGATACATATTTTGAGATACTTTCTTCAATTAAAATAAATATTTTTTGGTTGAATTTAATCACCTTAAATACAATTCTATATAATTATGAAGAAATGAGATATGCTCAAATATAAAATAAACATGTATTATAGATAGTCAAAATACATGAATATACAAATTGATGTCCAGTAGCTCAAATGCATAATTTTTAAAGCCTTTTATAAAATAATGAGTAAATGTATCACATATTTTCTTTTATTTATTATGTTTATTTTTTTATTTTATATATGCAATATAGGTGTCAAACTGAAGACTGTAAAAATATGATTAATTGGATATATTATATGTCAAAAACGGATATAAAACGGAAAAAAAATATTAAAGTTTAAAAAAACGACAAATATAATAATTAATGAAGTACACACGAATTTGATAAGCTTATATAACTCTATCTTTTATATAACTTCAAAAAAGTGATTTATTTAAAGAAGTTGACCACCAAATATAATAAAATTTCATTTTATTACTTAAATCTGAAAAAAAAAATTATTTGTTTTTAGAAACTGAAAAATGGGTGGGAAAAATAAGAGTTATTATTTTAAGAATAATCTATTATTATATATATATATATGGTGTTTGGATCTAGTGAGTCCACATAAATTATGTGAGTATGTGAGACCAATTCTGAAGCGTTGATTTAATTTTTAAATGATCTAGATTAAACAAATTTTTATCATTTTATAATGGTTAATTATTGGAGAAAAGGACATTTTGGTAAATACAACTTATATCAATTATTAGGGGGAAGTTATTTTTTGGAAGTGGCTTTTCACATTGCTATAATTTAGGGAACGATTTTTACAAGTCTTCTCTTTCAAATCTTTTCTCTTGATTTTTCTCTCCCAAATCCTTTACATGTCTCCATCTTTCTAAAAAAAACCCAATATCGTGAAAGCTCCAATCTCCATAGCTATTGTGAAAAACCCCACCAGAAGAGCATCTCCATCGATATGTGTTAAAGATTTCTCAACATCTTTGTGAAATAGAGAGAAAAATGGAAGGAGGAAAACAATCAGGTTCTTCATTTGCTTCTGATCTCTTTGGGGCTAAGTATTTTTCGACAACTGGTTTGTCTTCTGGGGTTTTTGGCTTGATTTTTGCGCCTCCCGCTAAGGTATTAAAGGCGGTGCTTTTCTTTTTTTTTTTTTGTGAAAATTATTTTGCGATTTGGTTTGAATTTTTGCTTCATTAGATCATTGGTCATCTGCATTCTCGTAGTTTTAATGATGGTTTGTAGTTGCAATATGTGTTAAGGGCGTATGACAACATGGAATTTGTTTTAATGGCTTCTTGCGTTGAGGAAGGGCTTGATTAAATAGATCATGTTTTTTGTTCAACTATGTGCAAATGCTTATTGATTTTCGTAATAATACTTATCTATGTTCTTCTAAATGCATAATTAGGATATGTTGTGGTTTTTTTGTTATTTATTATTTACTGATTTTACTAGTTGAAAAAATAAAGTTAGCAGATAGGGAGATTAACGAGGCTTTCTGTTGGGATTTGGTCCAACATCCTGCCTGCAATGGGCTTTAAAAGAGGCGCAAGGCGCGGCCCGCGATTCGAACTTGTGAGCGCTGGATTGCATAGTTAAAGGATAGCTTAAAGGATATGATTTGGACTACCTATACCAACAGATGCATCTTCTTTTTGGTGCCCATTACATAGAAACTCCGAGGTTAAGCGTGCTTGGCCTGGAGTAGACATGGGATGGGTGACCCCGGAAGTTTTCCAGTGCGGCGTGAGTGAGGACAAATCGCGCTAAAAAAGACTCATGTTGGTTTTGTGGGGGACGATCGTCCAATCCGAGTAGCGCTAGAGGTCCAACAACTGGTATCGGAGCAGTCACGAGTTCGAATTCCCTTGGAAGCACGCTACGATGAGGTTGTCGGGAGCGGTGGAACTGAGATCTTTGGCAATGGGAGAAACGGACCAAATCGAAAGTAGGTTGCCGGATGGCCTTAATCGAGGTAAAATAGACCGAATCGGTGTAGGTTTACTCGGTGGACCCAAATCGAAGGGTAGGTTGCCGAGGTGGCCTAAATGCTCGAATCGAAGGTGTAGGTTCTTTGGATTGACCAGAATCAAGGGTAGGTTGCCGGTGGCGGAACTCGTAAAATAGACCGAATCAAGGTGTAGGTTCTTTGGGTGGACCGAATCTGGGGTAAGTTGTCGTGGCCGCAAATCGAGGTAAATGATCGAATCAAGGTGTAGGTTCTTTGGTGGCGAATCGAGAGGTCGCGTGACGCGACGCTTGAATCAAGAAGTTGCGTTAGAACTCGGCGAGGAAGTTTGGCGGAGACGGAGGTTGCCAAGCACTGGGAGCCGAGAAGATGGCAGTCTTTGGGAGGGGGATTGTTGGGATTTGGTCCAAAGATCCCCGCTGCAATGGGCTTTAAAAGAAAGGCGCAAGGCGCGCCCGCGATTCGAACTCGTGAGCGCTGGATTGCATAGTTAAAGGATAGCTTAAAGGATATGATTTGGACTACCTATACCAACATGCATCTTCTTTTCTCGTGCCCATTACATAGAAACTCCGAGGTTAAGCGTGCTTGGCCGGAGTTGACATGGGATGGGTGACCCCACTGGGAAGTTTTTCGAGTGCGCGTGAGTGAGGACAAAGCGCGAAAAGACTCATGTTGGTTTGTGGGGACGATCGTCAATCCGAGTAAGCGCTAGAGGTCCAATACTTTCAACTGCTTATTGTTGTTGATATTATGCTTATGTATATTTTGTATTATGCTTGTCTATGTTTTATATTATGCTCTCAAATTAGGGAGTAATTAGTATTGCCATATTTTTTTCTAAGGCTGGGGGGATTGCTTATTGATGTTTTCAACTGCTTATTGTTGTTGATAATTATGCTTATCTATAGTTTGTTATATGCTTATACATATCTTATATTATGCTTATGCTTGGTTGGTTTTTATGCTTATAAATATTTTATTTGTTAATAAATGCTTTATATAAATGACTAGTGTCTTTTTTTTTAATAGATTTTCTGTTGGAAATGGCAAAAGATGTAATGAACGAGCAGAGGAAGTCGGTTTTGGGACGGGCGAAGGAGTTTGCCAAATCGAGTTAGGATCACAACGAAACGTTGTTGTTTCATACTTTTGATCAAAATGTTGAATATTGTAGTATTTTATAGCCATTTTAAATATAGTTGGTTTGGACGTACATGCGTAGTTGCTATAGGAATATTTCCTAGTTAGTGCCGTATTTATTTTCATGGTTTTTAGATACTGTAAGCAGAATTCAATTGCTTTGTAACTAGAATTCAGTTGCCTTCTAAGCAAGATTCAATTCCTTTGTAAGCAGAATTCAATTGCTTTATAAGCAATTATTTTCATGGTTTGATGGTATTGTAAGCATAATTCAATCACTTTCTAAGCACCATAACATCCTTTCACAAGAAATACTTTACGCACAAATTAAGCAATTGAACATATGAGACTGTAGTAACCAAATTTTGCAAGAATATTGAATTATTTGCTCGGAAAACACTACATCAGTCACAAATAGGTTGACTACATAGTAGTAATAAACATTACAATAACCGCACATATGCAATTTGTAATATGTGAATAAGCAGTGCTAAACAAATAAATAAGCAGTCACAACATATTCTCGAACACATACTTTTTTTTATTTATTAAGAATCATTTTTAAAATGGCATTCCGTTGTCAATATTATCAAAATTCATTCCTTCTTCTGGAGTCATATTTTCGTCACATTCTGGTATCCAGTTCGGAGATGAATTCGATGTTATTTCAATCCGCTATTGTGGCACATGTGTAATCTCAATTGATTCAAACAAAATAAATAATTAAGCAACATTTAGAATATACATAAGCGTATAATTATGCACATGTAATTAAACGTCTAGCCATAGCTAAGCAAAGTACTGAATTATAACAAATGGGGACGTAATAGAAAATTTGAATACATACAAACAAATATTTGTGCATACATAAGCAACATTTGAGTATCACCCAAGCAAATTTCTGGGTTGAAAAAATCATCAACGATTGAATGAATAAGAGTCTATATAAGATAGTTCTTCTCAAACAAACTATTATTAATGTGAGAGTTTAAAACACAGTAAAAAATAAGCAACATTTTGCATACGTGTGAGCAAGTATTTAAGCACATATAAACAACATTCAGACCATATCAAGCAATTTTTTTAAAAAAAAATGGGAATGGCGAAATTTCATTGGATTTTCTAGATTTAGCACATGGTGTTAAGGAAACATATCATCAAATTTGTTTGGAAATCAACTACATGGCGTGGGTTGAATGAAGGATGTCACCAATTGTGGGTAACTCCCCTATTTTCATGAGATTTATTAGATTTAGCCAACCTCCCTATTTTTTATGTGGACTAATTTGCCCCCATTTTGACTTTACCATTTATTTTATTAACATTAAGTAGAATTAATAATAGCCATTGAAATAGGTAGATATGTGGTCTAAATTTGATCCTATGTACTCATATATAGAAGAGTCCTATATAACCCTCCCCTATATATATATATATATATATATATATATATATATATATTATAAAACTAGATTTAGCATACCATTAAAAATATAGTTTATATCCTAAATGCTCTAATCAAACTTCGTGATATTTTCTTATTTAGAATAAAAATCAGAAAGCTAAATTAAGTAATGAATAAAATAAATAAAAAATGAATTTTGTCGAGAAACATAACTTATTTGGTAAAATTAAAGACACAAATATAAGGGATATGTGAATTTGAAAAATGTATTCACTAGCAATAAGTAATAAAACCAGATATATAATATTAGAATTATATTTATTTTTTAAAATAAAAAATGATGGGTTAGCCCTAATGGGCTTCAAGTTGCACGGTCCAGGCAAAAAATACCCGAATTTAAACTGGACAAAATAATTCGACCCTAATCCTATTTTTTATTTTGGTTTAAATGGGCTGGGCTAACGAGCCGCAACCTATTTAATATTTCTACTAGTGTCTAGACAAGGCTTGGGTGGGGTTAAGCAGACATAGATAGAATTAGGCGGAACCAATTGAAAGAGAAATATAGGTGACAAAGGGATCCTAGCGCCTAGGTCGGGACTAGGCGGAAACGTTTTTTTAGAAGAGTGCTTGTGAACATGAAAATTTAACAATAAAATCAAACATGAAATTTAACAATAAAATCAAACTACAAAATCGTTACTTTTCCCCCCTTTTAGATTCTTCATATAGGAACTAAACGAAATGATTCATTTTGTTATAAAAAGTAATGCCAAAGATTAAACCACAATAAATTTTCCTTTATTAAATTCTTTCAACATATGATGCCAATTGATATATATATTACTATAATCCAGTTTGAATTTTGACGATTCCCATTCGAACACTTGGATAATACTCATAATAAATCAACTTTGAGAATCTGCATTGGACCTTAACCCATCCCACCAAAAAAGGTGGGCCCGACCGTTAACTTGGCTTGACTGTCTTGGCTTTGATCTGGAACCTAGGCCCATTGTTCTTATAGGGCCCATTTAAAACCCACGTTAGCCCCTCCAAACGGTGCCGTATCAGCTTCTCTCCCAATGGCTTCCCGCTCTGAAACTATTCCTCCACCTTCATCGGAGGGGACGCCGTGTTCGCCGGATAATGTGGAGGAGAAGCAATGGGGAGAGAAAGTGTCCGCAACAGTAATGGATGTTTATAATTCTCTCCCCAAGAAAGGGAAGCCTCAAGGCCGTGAAGTCACTGTTTTAGCCGCTTTTCTCCATTCCAGCCCTTCCCAAGGTTAGTAACTTCAGAATAATCAGCTTCTAATTTCCATTTAGTTGCTTGTTAAGTACTTTAGTTTCACCTTTTTGATCGAAATTTATGTTAAAGAGTTACAAGTGGTGGCTTTGGGCACGGGAACGAAATGCATAGGGCATTCGAGGCGCAGTTCGAGTGGCGACGTTGTGAACGATTCGCATGCTGAAGTTATCGCCAGAAGATCTCTTCTTAGGTTTGGATTTCAGTTTCTGAAATGTTCTTGGGATGGAATTTCAAATTTTAACCAAATCTCAGGACAAATTCCGTGGATGTGCATACAGCTGGTCCCATGATTGCCTGGGACGTATCGCAGTAAAATATATAACCTAATAAGCTCTCTTCAATTTACCAGGTACTTCTACACTGAGATTGATAGCATCACAAAGAAGTATATCAATCATAGCCATAATAATGGAAGCGTGATGTTGCAAAGTGATGACATGAACAACTCAATTTTCCATTTGACCCCAGATAAACTTGGCCAAAGAAAATTCAAATTGGCACCTGGCTGGCAGTTGCATTTGTACGTATCACAATTGCCATGTAGGTAGTAGATGTTTCACATGGTCTTTTTGTTGGCAGAATTTCCTGTACAAGAGCTTGAATCACCAAAATAGTCTCCGAGGCGTGCAAGAGTTGCACTGTCCTAAAGGATTTATTTTCGTAATCCCCCAGGATTCAACGGATTAATTTGAACGAACAAAAAACAAGTAATTTGTAACCCAGCAAAAAATCAAGTGAAGAGTTTTGAGATGAACTGAATATTTGGGTTTCTCAAGTTCTGTCCTTATAGAACAATTCCAACGGTAAGATAATAATTAGGGGGGAAAAAACTCGGCTCCGGACACATGGGGAATAATAGCTCGGCTCTAGCTACATAGGGGACAATAGCTCGGCCCATAGCCACCCTACAATACAACAGTAGCTATATCCTAAAAATAAGGGGTAAGGTAATTTAACTTAAAGCTAAAATAGGATAATTGAGGTAAGGTTGAAAATATATTTTTGGGTAAGGTAGAAAAATATATTTTCGGGTAAGGATTTAAATTAGCAAAATAAAAATAATTTTTAAGTTGCAAAACTAATCCGAGCCGCGACTATATCGCCCGCAAGCAGGGGGGCAAATCGTCGATTTTACACTACAATCGGCTAATTTGGCCCAACTCTTTATGTCTTGAGGCCCCCTTAATCACTTGGCCCATTTTTTACTAAGCCCATATGGGTTTCCCATTAATAAAGAGAAGAAAACTTCAACACCAATTCTATGTGGGATATGGGAGTTCTTTAGAAACACCCCCAAAGCTATTTTCCAACAATCCCCCATGTTTCAAAAAGAACGAAAGAAAAGGATTTAGAGAATTTTCTTTGGGTTACTAAAATGAGTGTAGATGTATCGCATCCAGTGTCTTTTGGACTATGAACCGGACTAGAATAATAAGATTTAAAGTCTGAGTTTTAGTGAAGCTTGTAGCTTCTATGAACTAAGAACTCTTATTGTAAGTTAAAATCTTACCAAATCACATTACACTCTCTCAATATTTTGTCGTTCAATGCGGTTTTGCGCTAATAGGCCATGCGCGTGCCGGAATTCATGAGTGCTCTGAGATATGCCAAAATCTCATAGGGGCGGCCCCACTCCACACTCATATAGGTGAATTTCATCAAGTATATTTTGCAATTAAATATACCACCCTTAAGGGATATGAAATTCATTAAGAGTTTTAGTAACTCATCCTCACATAATTGCAATTTAAGACTTCTCACACCATAGGAAAGGACAATTTAATTTTAGTGCTAACGAAATTAACAAGTGACTTGTTATTACCCGTATGAACCTCATTCATGGGATCTCCAATCACAAAGGTAAGGTTTCTATCATTGTTAATTTCTCAAGTTGGCTTAAGTCCCATTCCCTCGATGTTTCATTAATTAATTTTCTCCCAATGGTTTAGTCGAGGATCGGCCAAATTCAATTCGACTTCACGTAATCAATGGATATAACTCCATCATTTAACGATGTTTAACCACATTATGTCTCAAACGAATATGTCTATTCTTACCATTAAAGGTTTTATTCTTCAAATTGCAATTGTTTGCTGACAATCACAATGCATGTATTAATCGGCTGAAGGTGTTGGTTTTGAACCTAATGAAATATCTCTAAGAAGTTTCTCAACCACTCGGCCTCATTGCGGCTAACTCCAAGCGCAACAAACTCGGACTCCATGGTAGACTTTGCTATGATAGTTTGTTTAGTCGACTTCAAGCAACCGTACCCCCAAGAGTGAATATGTAACCACTAGTGGATTTTATTTCATCTCGAATCGAGATCCGATTCATCATCAGTCCTTATCCTTCAGAAAAAGCAGGATATCCACTATACATGATACCATAGTTCATGGTACCTTTTAAATATCTCATTAGTCCGACTATTGCGGTCAATGGTCACGATTGGGATTATGAGTATATCTGCTCAATCTACACACAAACGTAAGCTATGTCCAAAGGCGAGAGAAGTTCATTAAATGCAACGGACTCCCAATAATCATGCATATTCAGATTGAGCCACAGGATCACCTAAATTTTTCTTTAATTGAGTGTTAGCATCATAAGGAGTACTCACCGGGTTTGACGTCAAAATGTCCATACTTCTTGAGAAGTTTTTCAACATAATGTTCTTGCGACAACATTATTCCATTATCACTCCTTATAATTTTAACACCCAATATCACCTTTGCTTCCCCATATCTTTCATATCAAATTTAGAAGCAAGGAATTCTTTTGATTTATATATTAAATCAATTTTAGTGCCAAATATAAGCATGTCATCCACATACAAGCAAATAATTACGCACTCATCATCAACAAGTTTTGTATAAACACATCTATCTCGCTTCAATGATAAAACCATCGAACAACAAAACTTGATCAAATTTCTCATGCCATCGCTTAGGTGCTTGTTTTAAACCATATAAAGATTTAAGTAGTTTACAAACTTTGTTTTCTTTAACGAAATAACACATCCTTCCTCGTTGCACCATATAAATTTCATCTTCTAAATCACCATTTAAGAAAGCGCTTTTTACATCCATTTGGTGAATAAAAAGTTTATGGATAGAAGCCAAAGCAATCAAAACTCGAATAGAAGAAATTCTAGTAATCAAAAGTATCAAAATAATCCACATTTTGTTTTTGAGTAAAAGCTTTTACAACCAAACAGCTTTATATTTTTCAATGGTTCCATCGGGATTATATTTCTTCTTAAAAATCCATTTGCAACCTATAGTCGCTCCGGTGGCAAATCAACCAAAGTCCAAGTTTTGTTTTGTTCAATAGAATCAATTTCGGTTTGATGGCTTCTTTCCAAAGATAAAGAATCGGAAGAAAAACAACTTCGAAAATGTTAAAGGTTCATTTTCTACAAGATATGTATAAAAATCATTCCCAAAAGAAGTTTCTTTTCTTTGTCTTTACTCCTTCTTAACTCCTCAAAAGAGTTTTCAATATTATGTTCAATAGGAGCATAAGAAGTAGATTCAAAGAAGTGCACGAGAAATTATCTCGGTTTTCAAAGGAAAAATATGCTCAAAGAATTCAAAGATTTTTGTTTCAACAATTGTATTAACATCTAAAGACATCACTTTTCAAAACAAGAAACCGATCGCAAAGACTATGATCAAAGATAACCAATGAATAGACAATCGGATGTTTTAGAACCTATTTTCCTTCTCTTAGGATCGGAGTAACATAACTTTTGCTAAGCACCCCCACACTTTTAAATATTTTAGGTAGGTTGATAACCTCTCCATAATTCATAAGGTGTCTTTCCGGTTTTCTTATAGGAATTCTATTTTGTAAGTGACATGAAGATAATATAGCTTCACCCCAAAGATTATCGTGAGAGCACTTTGAACTAATGAGCATAGCATTCATCATTTCTTTTAAAGTTCTATTTTTTTCGTTCTCAGCTACACCATTAGATTCGGGTGAATATGGAGGAGTGACTTCATGAATTATCCCTTCTTGTTCACAAAATTCATTAAATAAAATATATTCGCCACCTCCTCCGATCTAACTCTTTTAATCTTCTTGTCAATTGATTTTCAACCTCGATTTGTATAACCGAAACATGTTAAAAGCTTCGTCTTTATTTCTAAGCAAATATACCTTAGTGTATCTAGAATAGTCATCTATAAAAGTCACATAATAGTTTTTACCTCCTCGAGTCATAGTTTGTTTCAAGTCTCCTAAGTCGGTATGAATTAGGTAAGCAATTGATTCTTGATATCTTAAAAACAAGTTTTCTTAGTCAATTTAGCTTCACAACATATTTCGCATTTATTCGACAAAGTATTATTCATTCCGAAATTAAACCAGTGATTGCATTTTTACGAATATAACTCGTACTAACATGTCCTAATCTAAAGATGCCATAAATCAATAGAATCAATCATATAAGCGGAAGAAGATGCAATTTTATTAATAACATCGAAACATTGAGTACAAACAGGACCACGATTATAATAAATTTTTGCCCACAAGGACATTATTTTTTTTGTCATTACAATCTTATCGATTCAAATGACACTTTAACTCCACCTTTTCCTAACAAAGAAACAAAACCAAGTTTGCCTAATAAGTAGGCACATGAAGTACTTCATTAAGAGCGAGTCTTCGCGGATGTGAGTTTCAACATAACTTTGCTTTACGAAGAACCCGTGCGGTTCGAGAGTCCCCGAGATACACATGTTCTTCTCCATCTCCCGAAAGAATAATATCATCCCCTTCGACCAAATTTGCATTTGGCTTTGGAGGATTTCCATTTCGATTTTGAGGGTTGCCATTTTTCTTTCTATGTTTGCACCGATGTGCATGATGACCGTGCTTTCCACAAACATAACAGTTTTCCTTTCTTTTTAAAGTTGGTGGAGTTATTCACTTTAGGCTTGTAATCACCGATTAAAATTTTTAACATTCTTGTTATTAAAATTACCTTGCACCATGTTTGCAGTTGTAGCTATTTCCTTTCCTTTGCTCACTTTGAGTTCCTTGTAAGAACAGTAGACATCAAACAAATCATTAGTAAGAGTGCTAATAATCGTATGTCTACAAACCTTGTTAGCATAAATCCACATCTCCATTTTCTTTGGATCATCGGAAAGGTTCGAGAACTTGGTTTGTGTCGATCAAGAAGCAACACCGTGCATGTCCAGGATGGAAAATATCCGCTCTTGCCATCGCTATAATTCGACCGCTAAACATTTCGATTTTGGAGATGTCTGGAAATGGCTTGGCGTACGGAATGGCGGCGTATGCGAGCAATCGAACAAGGATCGTGCGGCGACATTTGCAACAATTGGTGGAGGGACATTATTCGTAAGAGGTGCGTTGAGTTGGGCATCATTATTATCAAGCTCCATGATAAATCCTTTAGAATGTTGGCAAAATTTCTGTCTGAGCTTGAATCACCAAAATAGTCTCCGAGGCGTGCAAGAGTTGCACCGCCCTAAAGGATTTATTTTCGTAATCTCCCGAGATTCAACGGATTAATTTGAACGAACAAAAAACAAGTAATTTGTAACCAAAGAAAAAATCAAGTGAAGAGTTTTGAGATGAACTCAATATTTGGGTTTCTCAAGTTCTCATCTTATAGAACAATTCCAACGGCAAGATAATAATTAGGGGGACAAAAACTCGGCTCCAGACACATAGGGGAATAATAGCTCGGCTCTAGCTACATAGGGGACAATAGCTCGGCCCATAGCCACCCTACAATACAACAGGTAGGCTATATCTGAAAATAAGGGGTAAGGTAATTTAACTTAGGCTAAAATAGGATGATTGAGGTAAGGTTGAAAATATATTTTTGGGTAAGGTAGAAAAATATATTTTCGGGTAAGGATTTAAATTAGCAAAATAAAAATAATTTTTAAGTTGCAAAACTAATCCGAGCCGCGACTATATCGCCCGCGCAGGGGGGGGGGCAAATCGTCGATTTTACACTACAATCGGCTATTTTGGCCCAGCTCTTTATGTGCGCGAGGCCCCCTTAATCACTTGGCCCATTTTTTACTAAGCCCATATGGGTTTCCCATTAATAAAGAGAAGAAAACTTCAACACCAATTCTATGTGGGATATGGGAGTTCTTTAGAAACACCCCCAAAGCTATTTTCCAACACTTTTTTCTACATGATCTTAGTTTGACCATCGATATATTATGCTTTTTTTTTTTTAATAGGTGGAGATGCATCACTTAATTCTCAGCTGTTCACTTGTTTAACTACTAATTCCCCAGAAAATTGGAATACAGTATATGCTTGTTCTCAAGCTACTGGTACAGTTCAGAGGAAGCCTGGTCGAGGAGATACAACTTTGTCTGTAAGCTGCTCTGACAAGATCGCTCGCTGGAATGTTGTTGGAGTTCAAGGTTCACATTAAGTTTGTAATAAATTTTTAATGTATTATTCACTGTTAAGCTTGGAGAATTATGCCTTGCCAATGTGGGATACATTTGGACGCCACTTATGTGTCACGCTATGTGTCTGATGCATCAATAAGCAGTTCCTGACAACTGATCTGGGAATCATAAAAGATGGGAGCGTGTTTGCCGTTATTAAGAGCAGCAAATTCATGAGCAAAAACCTATATGAAGGTTCTATAGCACAATATAGCATGAAAGTTGGCTAAATATAGTAGATTCTTGAAGTACATCCCCTTCCTGGTACTTCAATGATTTTAATAACTTAAAAACTTGCCCAGAGTTAGTTCAGAATTGTTTTTATTTTTGCTAGCTCCATTTGTTAGAATGTTGAGTTGTGAGTTGTTACCTATATATGCCCAATGCACGTAAAGATATACTTTTGAAAATCAAATAAGTAATGTGATGTGTTTATTGTAAAAATCATTTTTTCCTAGTCTATTCTGATTGAATTTTCTTTCGTACAGGAGCTCTACTTTCCTGCTTTCTGGAACCAGTGTATATTTCCTCTATAACTGTGGGTCTATCGCAATTCGATTCTGCAAATTTTCTTGTGGCTGATCACCTTAGAAGATCTTTACATGAGCGGATCATGCCGTTAACCAACAAACTGATGGAACCTTTTCAAGTGAATAAGGTCATTATGTGAATTTTTCCTCCTCTGGCCTTGTAGCATAGTTGTGAATGTTGGATACATCTCAGAAAATTTTATTATCGTTGACAGCCACTCCTTTGGGTAGCTCCAGTGCCACCTAAGGAATTTCAACATTCTGAGACTGCTCTTGAAACCTTAACTTGCGGGTGGGTTTGTTCAAACATGATCTGAGATTTGGAAAGATCACCGTCTTTTCCTTTCTTCTGTTTTATGAAGTCATATCCCCCTTGATTTGCAGGTATTCAATATGCTGGAATAAAAATGGGTTGCATGAAGTCATTCTTGGAACAACTGGTAGAAAGCAGGGAACTTCTGCAAAAGGTGCTATGTCTCCATCTACAGAGTCATCTTTATGCAAGTAAGAGTAGTTAAAATCTAGAGATTATTAACAAGAAATTAGGACGCATAATTGCTCAATGTTAAACAACAAGGAGTCCTTTACTATGTAAGCGTAAGACATGATTGATTTGGATTCTTTCTTACCTATTTGTTGCAATTATTAATTATCAATGTGTTGTAAAAGTTGTCGCCAATTCTGCTTCTCTCTCTCCAACTCGTGTTTTCTGGTTTTTGATGGGGGCAACAACTCCCGTATTAGTGAACATGGGCTTTATGGATCTCACATGGGCTACTTACCCCTACTCCTCCCATCACACACAACACCACATGCATTGCTTGACCACTGAAATCGCTTGAACCAAATTGGGTTCCTTAGTTGGCTATAGCCAAAGCCAACCTTATTCTCCAATGTTCTTCATAATTAAGCCTTTGACTACTGCAGCGCAGCTCTCTGTAACTCTCTTGAATCCTTTGTCCTTAGGAAGCGCTTCTTGGAGTTATTTGTATCGCTCAAGCAAGATTGTTCATCAAAATGCTGCATCAGTGAGATCACATACGGTGAACTTAAGGTATATTAATGCATATGTTGTCAGCTCTGTGCATATCTGGTGGTGAAGTTTCTGACACTTGGGCACAAATGCATCATATTTGTAGATCCAACTATGGAGATTTAATTACTGTGTTACTGTAGATTTATAGAGGTATTGAATGTGGTGGATATCTATGCCTGATACTGAGAAAATGAGACTATACCATCTTAGGTGCTGTATTCTATCATAAACAGAATATCACTTCCTAAAAATTTCTTGATGCTTGTAAGCCTTTGAGCACCAATAATTTTCCCTGCGTATTGTTGAGGACTATGTGTTGGCTTTATTATTTTTTGCAATTGTCTTCTCTTTCTAAAATTTGAAGAATTAATATCTCTTTGAAACACATCTTGCCAACACCATCTGTCTGGTCTTATATTTTGTTTTTCGGAAGTTAGATATCACTAAGAAAACAATGATGTGATGGAAGTGACTGTCCAGAGTTTGTCTAATTAGTTTGATTCATGCTGATCATATTGTTACATTAATTTCTTGCTTTTCGAAATTGATTCCCTCATGTAACAAAAAATAATTTCTTCCCAGACACATTCTTATACTGAAAATTAAGGTAGGAAATTCCCAAATTCTCCAGAAAATAATAAACTATGTTGTTTTTATAGTAATCATATCAGCATCTTAAATTTGTCTATCACTGATATGCAGGAAATAATTATTAAATACATTGGCCAAAAAGAGCAGTTCAGCAAAAGTTCTCTCTCTCTCTCTCTCTCTGAAAATTTGCAGTTTTTGAAAAGAATGAATAGAAACTTTCTTTTCAAGCAGTTGTGTGATCAAAATTTACCATGTATATATTGCTCTATTTGAAGAGATTGAGGAAATGGCTTTGAAGTGTATTATTTCTCTATTGCAGGGATGGTCAGAAGAGTACAGTGCAGCCTCAAAGGCCTTTAAAGAAAGCCCACATTTTAGAAATTGGCTTTTGAAGCCCCAAAACTTTGAGTCCTTTTCATACGAGAGACATTAAGCAAGTCAGGGGGATGTGGTGTCTCAAGTGATACTATAGCTGATTACTGTTATGACAGTGACAATATTGTTCGCTATATAAGCTGTCTGTTAACCATTTGGATTAGATTTGCAACTGCAACTACCCCTTTTTCTCTTCCATTGGCCCTTTGGTAAAACATTACTCCTCATCTTGTACATTTCTGTTTATGATATGTTGGTGTTGCTGTATCAGTAAAAGAAAAATGACATGTTATATTAAACTTATGTTGAAGAGATACAGCAATTTGAGTTTTGACAAGGAAATAAATCTTTTCTTATGTGCTTCATTTTGCAAAATAAATGGTATTGACATTTGGCTTGAGTTTCAGCATTATTATGTACCAACACTTTTTGGCATGATGTGTTTCAATTTGGAAAGACTATCACAGAGATGTTACTTGAATGTATGCTGATATAGAATGGTATTTTGTGTTTAATTATCCAAAAACTATAGTTACATGCACTCCGTTTTTCTTGGCGTGCTACAGATTCATGCCTGTACATTTTTCCCATACCTTCTTAGTAATTCATGCATTGTTATTATCATTGAATATAAGTTACTAGAGTAGTTCAACTTCAATCTGCAAATATATATCAAGCCCCTTTGTACATTCTTTTTCTGATGATTCTATCCGTGTGTATTACGGAGGACAATGAATTACAGCTCATCTTTTCTAATTTTTTTCTTATAATTTTGTAGTTTTATTGAGCGAACGAGGCCAGCACATGAAATTTGGTTAACTTGGAGAGGAAATGGTTATCATGTGTGGTGTCACTTTTTCCAGGTGATGCCTATTGCTTCTTGTACACAGCAGCACTGTTGCATATGATTTTGAGATGAAGCAATGTTAGTCAACCCTAGAAATTAGAGCTAATTCACATGTTAAACTCTCAATATCACACTTTTCACTTGCTTCTCCTTCACTTGATTTGCCACGTTCTGGGGAAGTTCTTAAGAAACCTTTTAATCGTTTCACGAGACACTACTCAGTTCTGACTTTTCCTTTTTTATTTTGGGATAGTTACAAAAACACCCCTAAGGTTTGGGCTAATTACAAAAAAGCCCGAAGTTGTTTCAAAATTACAAAAAACCCCCTCAGGTTTGCTTGGTCTTAAATGTAAGGAGGGTAACTGTAATATTTCTATAACTATCAAGGGGTTTTTGAAATATTTTTTGTTTATGAAGGGAGAAAATGTAAAACAAAGTCAACCTTAAGGATTTTTTTGCAATTTTCAAAAATCTTTGGATTTTTTTTTTTGTAATTAGCCCGAACCTAAGGATGTTTTCTGTAATTATCCCTTCTATTTATGATAGTGCTGCTAATATTTCTTCGGTTTCGGGTTTTCTATTTTTATTTTATTTTTCTTATATATATATATATAATCTAGCAAACTCGGAAACAAAAATACTAACTTAAAAAAAAGAAAAAGAAAAGAAAGGATAAAAGAAATTTCAAGAATAATATTCACAATTTTGTCAATATTTAGGTTTGGATATAGAGCATTACTTATTAGGAGAGTCAAATTGCAAGTGGAGTGTAACCAATGAGAAATAAGTCCTGTAGAAAGTAAGGGAATATTTTCTAATGTTGAATTTTCAACCCGTAAACCATATATAAATAAATTATTCTATTTTAGAATGACAGCAAAGAATTATTAATATTCCTAGCCTTGCAAGTTCAGCTTCTGGTTCATACAAAACCTCTTCCTCTCCCTTCAACTCTAAAACAAAACTCTCACACACACAAACCCCACTCACTTGGTGGAATTATCTGATTACATCCATACACTGATACACAAAAAAAAACAAGAGTTGTAGAGGAATAACAAGAGAGTTGGATGAATAGGAAGAAGATAGATCAAGAAGAAGTTAAGAAAGCATGAAAGGGCATGAAGAGAAGTTGATGAGAATATTTTGGCTGAGGCCTGCTTTTCAGAGACATTCTTTGGTATCAAAGTGGTGGAGATCATTCAACAAGGGAGGAGGACCTTCTTCAACGTTTATACTGCTTCTTCTCTTCTTCCTACTCTTAATTTCCCTACTCTTTTTCGCCGGCTGGATTGACCTTGTAAGTCTTTTTTAAACTCTTCTTCTCAACAATTTTCTTTAAAAAAAAATGAAATGCATAAATATGTTGTTTCATTGTTGTTTGTATAATAAAAAGGATTTTTAAGATCTTTTCAAACATTGTTTCTTTTGGGTTTCTGAGGAAGACTAGAAATAGTAGTTACTATTGTCTTACTTACAGTTTGAAAGGAATTGTCCTCCCATTGCTTTGGATTTTCTTTTTTCTTCTTCTTCTTTTTTTTTTTTTAAAAAAATTTACATATGGTAACATGAATTTGAGGATTTCAATGTGCATGTGTAATTTAGTTATGTAAATATTATTTATCAGTTGGTGTTATTAGTTGGAAAAAGATGGGCACTGAAAACTCGAACATAAATTATTGGACCAAATGTTAATTCTCCAAAATAGGTGCTCAAATTTCAAATTTGGGGGCAGAGAAAGTGAAATGAAGTTAGATAATCTCCACCATAGGATTGAAGTGTTTTTGTATTGTTGATAGAAATAAATATTCAGGTGTTGACTAAGCTCGCCATAAGTTGTGGAAACGATGAATTATTAAAGATTAAGAAAGATTTAGCAGCTCAACGGAAACGATGAATTATTAAAAGATAAAGAAAGAATTAGCTTCACAACGTTATCCTTTTTTATTTTTTTGACACAACGTTATCGATTTTTATAGTTCAACAGAAGAATGGGGACTGGACAATCAGAGAAGATTAATATTGTCTTACTCATAATAATAATAATAATAATTAAAATAGGTTCCTTGGCAAACTTAATTAGGACTAGAAAATTAAATGAATATCCCTTCGAGAATCTTGTGCTTGGAGCCTAAAAATAAAAGGAACTTAGTCAACTTAATTACTTGTACTTACGTTCTTTAAGAAAAAAAAACTACCTCGCTAATATCTATGTCACATTAATGTAATGTTGCTATTTTTATTTAGATCCGTAGGGATTGAATAAGAAAATCAAATTGGGAGTAAAGAAAAATCTTTTCTAAAAATTAGAGATGGCAGTGGGGCGGGGAATCCCCGTTCCCCGCATGGGATCCGCCCGAACGGGCGGAATTCCCGAATTTTCCCGTGGGGACGGGGACGGGAATTTTTCCCCGTTGGGACGGGGCATTGGCGGGACGGGGATCATACTCCCGCCCCGTTCCAATGGGAACCGAATATTATATATAATATTTTAAATATATATAATATATTATAAATATATACACATTAAATATAATAAAATGACAAAAATCTTTAATTTATTTTATTAATTAGTGTTTTATTAGTTATTTTATATAATTCATATATTTTAAATATTTAAAAATGGTTATTTTTTTAAAAAATTTTTTTCCAAAAAAATAAATTAAAACGGGGCGGAGATTTTGGTCGCGGGACGGGGATGGGGATGGCTCCCCGCCCCGCCCCGCCGCCGCCAATCCCTACTAAAAATCCAATGATAAAGGAAATTTTACATTAAATTAAAATTTAAAACTTAAAATTCATGAACTTTGCAAAGGAGTATGGAAGTTTCCCTTATGAGGTGCCAGGTGGCTTCAGATTCCGCGTTCGTGGTGCAGGGACTCACTACACAGTACATGATGGTTTTAGCCAACACGAGAGTAGGGATTTTAGATATTTGAAATCTTTTGGCAGCATGAATGCAGCCAAACTATTTCATATGCGCAAAACGGCCAATAGACATAGACTAGCTAATTTTGTTTTTTTTTTCCCCCTCGTCCTTTTGTTGGACGATTGAGGATTTTCCTAGTTGCTTAGGAGAAATTATAATGTCGGACCTATCATTGATAGAATAAATGCATTACATTTTCTTTCAAATTTAACATTTATATCAAGTGAAAAAAGAAGGTTTGACAACTACATATCAACAATTTTATTAAAGACCGTTTAAAACGAAATATCTAATATGAAAATAGGAGAGATTTTGGATTTTGGTGCGTGCCGTGGATCCAGATTCCAGACAAAATCCACGAACAGCCTACCTGCTCTCTAGGATCAAAATTTATACTATTTTTAATAGTACTATCATTAATTATAAATATATAATTTACTGAAAAATTAATTTCATTAAATTAACCAATTTCAATATTTTTTCCCAGGGTAAGTATGCAGGGTATTCTCCCCAAATAGCCCTCCAAGTTTTCTCCAAAAACCCCATAAATACCCTCGAGTTCCCCCTGGACTGCGCCACATGGAATCACACCAACACCTGCCCGAAAAACTACCCGAAATCGTCATACAAACCTTCTGCAACTCCTTCGTCGGAGTCCACCTGCCCGGAGTATTTCCGATGGATTCACGAAGACCTGAAGCACTGGAAACAAACCGGAATAACGAAAGAAATGGTGGAAAAAGCACGAAAGACCGCGCATTTCAGGCTAACGATTATAGACGGGAAGATTTACGTGGAGAAGTTCCGGCAGTCGATTCAGACACGCGCTTTGTTCACGATGTGGGGGATTGTACAGATGATGAGGTGGTACCCTGAGAAATTGCCTGATTTGGAGCTGATGTTTGACTGTGACGACAGGCCCGTCCTACAAGCGAAGCACTTCAAGCAGCCAGCCTCCGAGCCGCCGCCGCTGTTCCGTTACTGTTCGGATTGGCGGAGCTTGGATATCGTCTTCCCGGATTGGTCCTTTTGGGGCTGGTAAAGTTTTTTTTATTAATTAAAAACACAAGTTCTAATTTTCAGTTGTCTGTCTAGTTTTTCGGAAAATGAAATAAAGGCGCGATATTCAACATTTCTATTTTTTTTTTGAGAAAAATTCAATTTTAGGCTAAATTGCAATTTTAATCCGATTGTTATAGGGAGTTGCTAATAGTAGTCATACAGAAATTGAATGGTTTGAATTTGCATTAAAAAAGTTTTGCAAAAAAGTCTCATAATTTTCAAAAATTCTCGATTTCAATGATTTTGATCGCCATAAATTGAAATTTCTTCTTCTTTTTTTTTTTTTTCTATATAGCATCCTCCAAGTTTGATTCTTTCTTTTGTCCCAATCAAAATGCTAACTCGTTTGATGATGACCATATAATCAAAATTGGTTTCCTCATCAGCATGTCTATAAATGTGAATACGAGGATTTTCCTGGTAAATTTTTTAATTTCTGGCTTTGAAAATTGTGGAACTTTTTTTACAAACCGTGATTTCCGGATAATTATTATTGCCAGCCTTTATAGCTACAGGTTTTGGCCGCTTCCTCAAGGAAGATTGGACAGGTACTTTATTAATTTGAATCATCTTGTTCATTATTTACTGGTGTAGGGCAGAGACAAACATAAGGCCATGGAGAAGTGTGCTGAAGGACATAAACGAAGGGAATAAGAGGACAAAATGGGAGGATAGAGTGCCCTATGCCTACTGGAGAGGAAACCCAAATGTTTGCCCTTGGAGGGCTGACCTTATGAAGTGCAATGTCACTGCTCAAAATGACTGGAACACTCGCCTTTATGTTCAAGTAACTCCATACCTAATATTCATTTCTGAAATTTCACTGCTCATGTCAAATTATGTTATTGTTTTAATTATTGAGAACAAAAATGATAAAATAATACGAAACCAGTTTCAGCAAGTTAGCCATTATTCTACTCGCAAATTGAAGCCAAAAGTATTATAAAAACACTATAGTTTGTCCCCTGAAATCCTCACAAGCAAGTGGATCATGTCGATTTTGTCAATTTCATAAATATCAACATTGATGAGACGATTTCTTTTCTTAGTTGATGGGATAATCTACCTAACTTAAAAAGGAGATAATATTTTCTTATGTATTTCGCTTTCAATGTATTATTTTGAGTTCATATAAGCAAAGATTCAATAATATCCTCCTCTATTTTTCAGGATTGGGTTGCAGAGTCCCAAAAAGGATACCAGCAATCAAATCTTGGAGACCAATGCACCCACAGGTTAGATATTAGCCATAAAATGAAACTACAAAACAAAAATGTTCACACTCTCTTGGATTTTCTAACATATCTTTAATTTTTGTAGTTCAGTTTTATAGACATACTTGAAGTGCTACATTCTTATAGAAAACATTACATTCACAATCAAACAAAAACATAGAGTATCTGAAGAAAATTGAAAAATCGCCCAGAGTTATTTGCTTTGTAATAAGCATATTTAAGGTTTAATGATACGTATGACTCGGATTAAATTAAATCTACTTGTATAAGATCCTCAAAAGTAATTATTTGTGCATTTGGTCTGTATGCATTTTAGGTACAAAATTTATATAGAAGGATGGGCATGGTCCGTGAGCGAAAAGTATATTTTAGCCTGTAATTCTCCGACCTTGCTAATGACACTGCGTTGGTATGATTTCTTCATAAGAGGCATGATCCCTCAGCACCATTATTGGCCGGTTAGGGACAACGATAAATGCAGGTCTCTAAAATTTGCAGTTGAATGGGGAAACAATCATACAGAAAAGGTGAACCTTTTCCTTTCCTATTTAAATTACTTCAGTAAATTATTAGTTACTTTACCCAATATGACAAAAGGGATATTACAAAAATTACCCCTGGAGTTTAGACTAATTAAAAAAAAGATCAATCATCTTTCAAAATTACAATACCTCATTAAGATTATACAAACATCTACTTCAAGTTTGTATTCACTTAACAAATACTAGATGGGGAATTCTATTTCAAACTAACGTTCCATCTCGTATTCCACCGTATGGATAATTGTCACGTGTTTTTTAACGGTTATCACTTGTGTGATAAAAACCCACAATTTATGCTTGAAAATTATCAGGATAGTTTTTTGTACATGTAACAATCATCCATACGGTAAAATGAGAGATGAAACACCATTTTTGAATACAAGATCCTACTCGAACAAATACCCCACTCTTGAGGGTGTAATTTGTAAACGAAAACAAATATCAAGGAGGTACTTGTAATTTTGAAGATGTAATTAGACTGAACCTCAAGGGTATATTTTGTACTTATCCCATATGACAAATTAAACTGCACTTGATGACCTGAATGAAGAAACCATAATAAATTTTGAACTCTATGGTTGCTAGGCAATGGCCATTGGGGAAGCGGGGAGCCGCTTTATCCACGAGGATATGAAAATGGAGTATGTTTACGATTATATGTTTCATCTGCTAAACGAATACGCAAAGCTCTTGAAATACAAGCCCACCGTTCCTCCAAACGCAGTGGAGCTTTGTTCGGAATCAATGGCATGCCCTGCAGATGGGATTTGGAGGAAATTCATGGAAGAATCCTTTGAGAAGTCCCCTAGTGATTCAGTTCCATGCACAATGCCTCCACCTTATGAGCCTCAACAACTCAAGGCTTTTATTGATGAAAATGTGAAAGCAACTAAACAAGTGGAGACATGGGAGAATCAATATTGGGACAACCAAAACAAGAAGCACTGATAAGCCAGCCCTCTTTATAATTATGAAAATGACTTCTTGATGTATTAATTTTGCTAATCAAATTTTGTATATTGTCGTATTTTATGGATCGGAGACACTATGTTACAATTATGAATTAGGAACTAAGGTATAATTATAATAAAAAAAAAAACCTTGAGTTTTGAGATATCTACACACACACAAAAAAAAAAAAAACAACGACTGCCTTCAAATTTGATTGCGTCTTAAATATAAGGGAGTAATTGTAATATTTATATAAATGTAAGGGGTGCGTTTGAAATGTTTTTTGGTATGAAGGAGGTAAAACAAAAGACTGAAACAAACCTAAATGGGATTTCTGCAAATTTGAAATTTCTATAGGTTTTTCTGTCGAGTGATTTTTTATTTTTATTTTTTGGGAGCAATCCCTTAATATAATGTACTTAGCTGTTGACTAATATCTACCTTTTCCATTTCTATAAAACGGCATGGAGCCTCAAATTGTCTTATACGGGTGTGGCCTAATTGAATTGATTCATTTGTCTTTTCTCACAATTAAATATAAGTTACACTTATTCAGAAATTAGAAGTGGTAAATGAGATCCACTTCTTGTCCTCAGCATTCTCCTCATTTTTCTGGCAGGGTTATCCTCTTACACAAATGTGCCAAATGGCTTTCAAGGCTATAATTTCGCAATCATTTATCAAGTGCAAGGTTTTTGTACTTTAAATGTAATAAAAGAACTGTATGAAGTATTAATGCAGCCTATCAGATTAACAAACAAGTGCCAACTTGAAATATACATTATCTCACACACAAGTGTGAGTTTTAGGTGAGGAAAAAAGGTCCATTACAAACTTTTTTATACATCAAAAAATATTGCATAAGATACTTGATGTTAATATCAAACATATATAAAATATACATCTGCTAGTTTCTCTGTCGCTTGAATTCTTTGTTTTTTTATTATTATTATTTTTTTAATTTGTTTCTGTTGCATAAGAGAAACCTGAATCATCAAGAATGATAGACCGACATCGATCAAGAGGAGCTCAATCAACTGTTGCCTTTTTTCTTGTCATCCTCATCATCATTGCCTTAATCACTCAATGGCTCGACATCGTAAATCCTATTTTTCTTTTTAATCAGCTTCATCTTCACCTGCAATTTATATTTCATTTTAATGCAATTTATTAATCTTGTTTCTAATACTCTCATTTGATGTATTTTTTTTTCTTTCAGTCAATAGTCACAAGATCATTACAGAAGAAATTTCTCCTCCAATACTCACCCCAAATATATTCAGAAGAATTTGATTGTTCACTCAACTGTTCAGAAATTTCACCTGTCATAACAACAAATATAGACAAAACAACAACCAAAGCATGTCCGGAATACTTCAGATGGATTCATGAAGATTTAAGGCCTTGGAAAGACTCCGGGATCACAAGGGAGACGGTCGAAAAAGCTAAGGACATGGCACATATTAGGATCATCATAGTGAATGGCAGATTATATACAGAGAAGTACAAACAAGTGTTTCAAACAAGAGATGTTGTGACAATATGGGGGATTTTGCAGCTTCTTAGGTTGTACCCTGGGAAACTACCGGACTTAGATCTGATGATAGAGTGTGGTGACAAACCGGTGATCAAAAAACACGACTATCACGGTCCGAATCCTTCAATCCCTCCACCATTGTTTCACTATTGTGGAGATGAATCAAGTTTTGATATTGTCCTTCCTGATTGGTCCTTTTGGGGTTGGTAAACATTTTCTCTTCTCATAATTTACACTAAGGGTTCATTACAAAAAATATCGCTGAGGTTCAGTTCTGATTACAAAAAAATCCAAATATATTTCAAAATTATAAAATGCCCCTCGATATTTGTTTCGGTTTTACAAGCTGCCTATCAATAGGGGGTATTTGTTATGAAGAACACAAACCAGTGTTGTAATATACTTTAAGGTGGTATTTGAATTATGAAAGATAATTAGATTTTTTTTTGTAATTAGGCCAAACCTCAATGGCAGTTTTTGTAAATACCTGCGATAACTTAACATTAATACTGAGCTAGAGTGCACTTTGTTATGAAAAATAGAGATAATTTTAATTTGCCCCCAAACTATGAGAGTTTTTCTACTTTGCTTACTTAACTTTGAATTGTTCTACTTTACTATCTAAACTTCACAAATTGTTGTAGTTATCCTATAATTTCCAAATTTGCAATAATTTTCAAAGTTTAGTGGGTAAAGTAGAACAATTCAAAGTGTAGGGGGCAAATTAAAATTACCTCTGAAAAATATGCAAAACAATTTGAGTAACATGGGAGCATGAGACAACATATGTTTATTATTGGCCTTTGATGTTGAGTAGGAAGTGATTTGTTCTACTTGAAACTTTTGTAGGCCTGAGGTAAATATCAAGCCATGGGAAGAATTGAAAGAGGAAATAAAAGAAGGTAACAGAAGAATCAAGTGGAAAAACAGAGAACCTTATGCTTATTGGAAAGGAAACAGTAAGCTAGGTGCTGCACGACACGACTTGATAAAATGCAATGCCTCTGATGGACACGATTGGAAAGCTCGAATCTTTGGCATGGTATGGAAGAATAACGGTATACTACTAGTACTAAATATAACAAGAATTTGGGATTTAAAAGTTTTTGGAAAATGAAATATCACATACTTATATCTTTATATTTTGATCTTGTAGCATTTATACTTTTAACTTATAACTTTTATATTGTAGGAGTGGCATGAGGTGAAGAAACAAGGGTTCAAAAGTTCTGATTTAGCAAGTCAGTGCACTTATAGGTATATCAATTTCATATGATCTAATTGAAATTTTTTCACTCACTTCATATTTTTCACTGTCTTATATAAGGATTTATACAAGGCAGGTACAAGATTTATGTTGAAGGAGTATCATGGTCTGTTAGTCAAAAGTATATCTTAGCTTGCGATTCTATGACTTTGATCGTAAAACCACGTTTCTACGATTTCTTCACAAGAAGTTTGCTGCCCTTGATTCACTACTGGCCAATTAACGAAAACAACAAGTGTGGATCTATCAAATTTGCTGTTGAATGGGGCAACAAATACACAGACAAGGTAATGTATTTTTCTTAAACTTTAAGAGTCAAAATATATATATGTAACAGTGGTGTGGTTTTGTGATCAGGCACAAGAGATTGGAAAGGGTGGGAGCAAATTTGTTCAAGAAAATCTTGCAATGGAGTATGTTTATGACTATACTTTCCATCTCTTAAATGAATATGCAAAGCTTCTGAAATATAAACCTACCATCCCTCAAGGGGCCGTGGAAACGTGCTCGGAGACTTTGGTTTGTTCTGTTAGAGGACAGAAAAGGAGATTTTTGAAACATTCCATGGTGAAAAGTCCAGCAGATAGCCTTACGTGCGTTTTGCCTCCTTCCTATGAACGTTCAGCTCTTAGTGGTTTTCTTGAGAGAAAAGAAAATCTAACAAAACAAGTTATTTTGTGGGAAGGAAGTGAAAGAAGCAGCATTTGAAGGAGAGAAAGTTATTGGATTTTAGTTGATCTTTATTAGTAATAGAGAACACTATTTTAGATTTCATAGTCAATGTGAAATTTAGTAATAATGTTAGATCCAATTGTGTAGTGTAGAAAGTTACTTGAGGTGTATAATTTGTGACAGATACTTGTGAAAAGCCTTTTGTGATGGATACTTGTGCTTGTGCACTTGAAAATGTAATTTTTGTTTAGATATCCAATCACTTTCTTTGTCATTCATATATGTAGTCCAGATCCTCTATTCCAAATTGTGTTTATCTAGTATTCCAAATATCTTATACTCGTCAAATGTACATTAATGACGTCCATCCTCAGGTCTATATGGTTCTTTCAAATTTTCCACGAGTTTGGGGATGATATATAGGGAGATAGCTGTGTTTTCCAATATTTTATTGAAGCTCTTCTAGAAAAGTAGATAAAAACCTTAGGTATATATCAAAATTTATAAATAGTAGCACAAAAAGGATCCCATCTACTTATGTAGTTATAAGATAATACTCTTGGCGTATATTGATGATATTTGAAGTACAAAATGATACATAACCTGGAGCACAAATCTTGTGTGCATATAAAAGTGTTAGTTTAAATGTTAAATTGCATAAGCATATTTGAAAGAATTACTTTGAAGATCATGGATATGGTTAGCTCACACCTCACACCTAATTTAAAGATCAAATGTAAGATCTAAATTCTTTGACAGACATATAATTCTGTCAATGAGCTTTCTGCTGAAAGATGAGCTAAACTTTGGTAACATGCTCAAGACAAGTACTTAGAAAAACAATTTGAAGTTCCAATAGAAAAGATGTAGGTAATACATTAATATTCTGTCAAAACACATCAAATATAATAGGGACATAGATAGTTTCATCACTCTAATACTAGTTACCAATCCTCACCACCTGTTCTGAAAAAATCAATGTTGCAGAAACTGCTAGGGGCTAATTGGACGCCAACCCAGCAATGCCTAGCGGCTAGGAAACAACTAACTTTTAAATTTTTAATTTTTGGCAGCCTAGACCCGATTTTCGACCAAGGCGGTTTTTCAGCGATAGGAAAAATTAGCCTAGGCCAATTTTTACAACACTGCTGAAAATCGACATTTAAAAAAAAAAAAAATAGAGATAAGATGATGTATGGATAGAAAATTCATCAATATGCTCTTGCTTTCAGAATGTCCCAACTCATCTCACTGGGATCGGTTGCTTGTAAATCGACCTGAATGCCATCTAGCTCTCTCTTGAATCTGTCTTTTGAGCTTGCATACAGCATCTTAGTCCTCACCCTTGCAGTGTCTGGTGACCTGCAACTCCAAGAATTCATCAATCTGTATGACATTGGTCTAGAATTTGAAACTAGATGTAATGTTCCATTGCATGATTGACAAAAATGCATAATAGTAGTTTGAGAAACTGATAAGTTATTATACTATTGGAGAGGAAAATCTTCTAATAATGGCTACTTCAAAGAAGCTATCATTTGATCATCACACTTATCATCTCTACCTTACTAGGGGAGTGATTGCAAAAACTTATGCTTTTAAAGAATGTTATTTATTATAGCAGAAACGAAAAATACTTATGAATCGAACGTTGGTAGATAGTAGTTACCATGCAATGAAAAAGATCTTGCTCTTGTGACAATTTTCATCTGTTGTGAAGTCGTAATCAAAAACAGAGTATCGACAATCACCATCAGGCAAGCTGTTGGCGAAATCATCGTACGTTTCAGATTGGCTACCGGCCTTTTCTACTGTCACTTGTTGGAGGCTGTCATCAATCTTGAACACAATATATCTATAGTTCCTTTTTGCTTTTAGCTCCAAGAATTTCATCTTGCACTCATCACTTACAGCAATTCCTGATGCTGAATTTGCCTGTGCCCATAAACAGAATATATACAAACGAAACAAACATGTAATAGTTTTATGTGAGATCCCTTAAAATTTAGAGCAATAAGAAATCAGACTCATTTAATTCATAATCATTTACAAGAAACACAACCACAATTCCATAATCTCTCACTGAAAAATCAAGAATATTAAAGATTTATTTAGAGCTATTCATCAAGAATATTAATTGGTATCATTTACAAGATTGCAGCCCATCAAATTTTAAGTCTCATGCAAATTTTCATATATAAAAAACAAAAATTGAGGGATCTAATTAAACGATATGATTATTTGCAATTACATGCATGAGTGCAATGACATACCATTTTGTGTTTGTCTAATGGAAAAATGAACCTTCAGAAATTGGTGAAAATGGAGAACTGATCAAAGGGTCAAAAGGAGAATAAAGAATGGAAAAAAGGGATCCTTGATTTTTGGTAGGGCATTTGAGCCCTGAGGAGTTGAAGAAATGTTCAAAGGATGAGAGATATTTCAGGGTGTTTATAGAAAAAACTAAAGGCACATCATTAATCACACGTAACAGTTAAGTTGCTACTCTAACAGCCTCAAGAATTCAATACTTAAAAGTTAAAATACACAATTATAGGAGATTAAAATATTTTCATGAATTAATATGTTAATTGGTAGGAAAGTATATTCAAGGTTTTAATTTTAAAAAGATTATTAAAAGTACATTAATGTTAATTGGTAGGAAAGTATATTCAAGCTTTTAATTTTAAAAAGATTATTAAAAGTATTAATGTTAATTGCTTTTTCAATTTTTAAAAAGATTATTAATAGTACATTAATGTTAATTGATAGGAAAATATATTCAAGGTTTTAATTTTAAAAAGATTATTAAAAGTACTTTTTGTATTCATCAATCTATAAATAGATTTACTTTTTTTGATCGGTTATAAATAGATTTACTTATGTGTTCTTGGGATCACCTTTTAATATGATCTGAATGTTACATAACACCCCTTAGTTAATGATAAAATTAATATTCCACTAAGGGGTGTTACAGTTACATTTGTGGGTAATATATGAACCATGTCACATGGTTTATAGAGGAGCTAACAAATTATTAATTATCTCTCCTCATATGCCATTCTTATAGAAATTGTTAAATCTCTGGTTGAATTATATTAGTTCGGTTAAACAATTAGTAAACATGACATAATAACGAAATGAATGACACAAAAAAAAAAATTATGTATGTAGTTCAAAGTGATTTATATGATTTATTACAACTATGTAAAATAATGATGTTGCAAGAAAGTCAGATGGCTCGTGCTAGTTTGAGGCTTTGGGATTTTTTGATAAGGATCGATTTTGTGTCCTAGGGTTTTCTCTCCTTTGATCGACTCCCTTTGGACTCGTCCGGTTTGCATCCGAGAATGTTCCTTCATGGAGTGCTCTTAAAACTCCATGATTGTATACTAGTTTCTTCTTTTTTCTGTTTTCATCTGAATCTCTCATTCCCCCTGTTTCCGTCTCCTCTTTCTTTCTTTCCTACCTTCTTTCTCTTTCTTTTCGTTGTAATCCTATTTTCTCTTGTTTTGTATTTGCAGATCTCTCAGAGGCAGCAAGATCTCTGATTTGCAGATTTCTCGTCTCGGCAATTACCATAGTCCATCCCCGGCAACAAACTCGACCTTTTGTCAACCTCGTTTAAAAGACTTGGAAAAATTATACTCCCATTTATCCCTCAACGCCCGAAGACACCCTAGCTAATACCCACATCCACCGTTATCCAGGACAATGATGCATTGAATCTATGCCTCGTTGGTAAAATTCTTGTCCCGTGCACCATCAGTCCCGAGCACGTATCAAGCCTTTTCAAATGCCTATGGAATCCTAGAGGCACTTTGTCATGCAAAGCCATCCACGATAATATATGTGTATTCACCTTTTATAATCTCCTAGATAAAAAGAAAGTTTTGGCCAGTACTCCGTTGTTATTCGACAAATACTTGATGGTTCTTCATGATGTCGTATCAGAAATTAACCCATCGGAAATTCGGTTTTCACAGTGTGAATTTTGGGTCCAATTACACAATCTCCCCCTTAGGCTTATGAATAAGGAATTTGCTCGAATTGCTGGAAACACTATTGGTAAATTTGTGGAGATTGATTCGGATACATCCGTTACATGGTGGGAAAATTTATTCGCATCAAGGTGACCATCGATATCACTAAACCTCTTCACCGTGTCATCCATGCAGGCGTATAGTTAAAAATGGGTCGTCTTCTTGAAATATGAGTGACTCCCTGGTTTTTGCTTTCATTGCGGCACGATCGGACATGTTTCCAAGATTTTGAGTTTCGTATTCTAAACCCCCCTTCTGAATCAGATGTCTTCGAGTTTGGAAATTGGCTTCGAGCATCGAATGCATCTACCTCATACTCTAATTTCAATCGAACCCAAAAATTTCCTAAGTCCCCTCCTCACAACCACAACCCACCCTCCCCACCGTCAAACCCCCAAAAACCCAACATCTCTTCTAATATCCACCCCCCAATTATGAAGCTTACTTTTCAACTCCAGCACCTCTCTCTCCCCAGCATCACCCTACCCCTCTCACTACACACATCCCTCACAATGTCATTATCTCTTATGTAAAACCAATCAACCCCTCTGAGCCCCTTCTCCATTTATCCCCACATAACACAAATCACGAAAGCTTCTACTGCCAGCCCTCAAATTCCACAACTCATATTGCTCCATCTAATGTCGTTCTTATTCCTTCGAGTCGGCGTATCGCCCTTATTTCTCCATCCTCGCACTCCCCACCACCACAACCCCACACCTCCCAAACACCTATCCCTACTGATCTTATCACCTCTTCCCCTCATCCTTCAAATGTTATCATATAGGTCTTCCCCAACCCACCCATACCTCCTCATAATCTCCCTCTCAGCCTCTTCCTCATCACAGCCCCCATGAACCTCTATACACCCGCTCAAAAAATCGCTCGCAAATTCACTTTTCTCTGTAAAATCCACCAGCAACAGTACAATTTCTACCCGTAAAACCGAACGAAAACTCAACATTGATGGCTTCCTCGATTCTGAACTCGAAAACATCCCGGTTGAAATCACAAACAAAAAATCCAAACCCAATCCCGTGATTTGTGACCCTTTACCCCAAAACATGGATTTATCTCTCACCCCTCACTCAATGGAGGAGCTTGGCAATGACCAACTCCGCTAATCACCATGATCATCCTAAGCTGGAACTGTCGGGGGTTTGGGAACCCCTGCATAGTTCAAGAACTCTACGGTTTTATCTGCACTAAGAATCCCGACGTTGTATTTCTTTATGAGACAAAATTCGACGTAGTAGAAATTGACAGAATTAAAAATATCATTTTTTTTAGAATTGTCGTTCCATCTTCAAGACGGTCTGGAGGCCTTGCAATCCTCTGGAAGAAATCTATTTTTATTTCCCTTCGCTATTTTTGCGATTGTTTTATTGATATTGATATTGAGTGCCAGTCCAAAAAATTGCGAGATACATGCGTTTATGGTCAACCAGATGTCACTCTCCGATGGCATTTCTGGAATTTTTTCAAGAATTTATGATCTACGCCGGACTGCCCTTGGATTTGTTTTAGGGAGTTCAATGAAGTGCTTACAAAGAATGAATTTCAAGGGAAACGACCAAGGGCTTCTTGACAAATTAACTCATTTTAGGAAGCTCTTGAAGCTTGTGATCTCCAAGGTATGGGCTTCAACGAAAACATTTTTACTTGGAACCACCTGGCTATCCACCTATACACGCAATGGGGCCGACTTGATTGGAGTGTTTGCAATAATCACTATTGTCGGATGTTCCCCCATTGCAAAATTGACCACATTGCATCCTACTTATCTGATCACTCTTTACATCCTAATATATCTCTAGCATACCCTCCCTGGCTTTAATATGGGCAAGAAATGTAAACATTTCCAGTTCGAAGCGATATGGATTCGATCTAAAGAATGCAAGAGAATCATCCTTGACAATTAGGATAATAATTTAGAAGATGTTTCTTCTAAAATAAATCAGTGCAAAGTGGGCCTTTTGAATTGGAGCAAGTCAAAATTTGGAAACTGGTGAAACAGATTGATGACCTCAAAGCTGAGATATCCAGATTGCAAAAAGGAATTATCACTGTCGATGTCAAGCTTAGGCTCGAAGCTTGCAATTTGCAACTTGACTCTTTGCTTACCCTGCACGATCTAAAATAGAAACATCGAGTGAAGAAACACTGGTATAAAGAGGGAGATTAAAGCTCCCGTTGTAAATTTAATTCGATTTTCAGTTAACTTTTCATGAAAATCAAGTAATTTCTTTAATGCCCAAAACCTTAATTAACTCACGATTATCACAAATATAAAATACATACCTTGATCCATTCTTGTTATCTCTTGAAGATATATGAAACTTGCTCCTTGATCTTCAATGAATAAAACACTCATTTTAACAATAGATTGTCCCCTTCTAACCTCTCTTTTATTGTTTCTTGATGGATAGAAAACACAATGTCTTTCATGGCTATTTATAGAAGACATAAGGAAGATTAACCATCTTATGATCCTTTGTCTTCTTAACCTTTGAACTTCTTTCATTTATGAGGTAGAGGGGAGGGTATCTAGACTCTTGGTTTCAATACACTTAATACTAACTTTTCCATCAAAGTTAGTCTCATTCAATTAAAACCATGCACCTTCATATAATGTATACACTGAACATTATAAAACCATGTATCTTTACATAATGTGGACGTTGAACCTTATAACACTTGGACCATCCTTAAAGAATATTAAAAATATTCTAACATTCTCCACTTGGTCCAAGTGACAACTTGAAGCTTTTGGAGAGAATTTTCATTAAGTCCACATTAACGAACAACTTTATTGAGTTGAAATTGATTGAATCATGGCGGTCACATATTAATTTGTCAATATGATTCCTTCCATGTATCATAAATCAATCTCAATTCATCATAATTTTTAATTATGAGGATTCCTGTAAGCCTCAACTTTTATGTATTCAAAAGACTAAACTTGTCATCCAATTAACAATAAGTGTACACAACTTTTTCTAGATAACAAGATAAACAATACAGAAACAAACATCTTAATTGAATTCAGAGTATCATAATATCACGAGCAATATTTGTATGCATACATCATACTCATTATGCTAACAAGGACTTTCCTATTATGCATCCTTCCAACATGTCCGGAAATTATTTTGGGCGGTAAACCCTTAGTCAGCGGATTCGCTATCATAAAATCTGTACTAATATGCTCAATTGATACTCGTTGTTTCTGCACTTCTTCCTTAACAGATAAGTACTTTAATTCTATATGTTTGGAACCTTTAGAGTACTTATCATTCTTTGAGAAGAAGACAACTGCAGAATTATCACAGTAAATTCTCAATGGCTTGGCTATACTGTCGACAATCCCAAGTCTTGAGATAAATTTTTGCAACCACAGTCTATGAATTGTGGCCTCAAAGCATGCCACAAATTTAGCCTCTATAGTAGAAGAAGCAAAGATAGATTGCTTTCCACTTTTCCATGATACTGCTCCGCCGGCCAAAAGGAATAGATAACCAAATGTAGATTTTCTGGTGTCCACACATCCAGCATAATCTAAATCCGTATAACCTATCACTTCCAGGTGATCAGATCTTCTATACATTAGCATGTGATCCTTGGTGCCTTGTAAGTACCTAAGGACTTTCTTAGCAACTTTCTAATGGTCTATTCTAGGATTACTTTGATATCGACCTAACATACCAACAACAAAACTGATATATTTTTGAGTGCATGTTTGAACATACATCAAACTCCCAACCACTGAAGCATAGGGAATTGATTCCATCGTCTTGCATTTCAAATCATTCTTGGGACATTGCATTTGATTAAATTTATCCCCTTTCTGAATTGGAACAACCCCTGCAGAGCAATTTTCCATTCTGAATCTTTCTAAAACTTTGTTAATATATCCTTTCTTAGACAATCATAACATTCCTTGTGATCTATTACGAAATATTTCTATTATCACATAGGATGCCTCACCCATATCCTTCATTTCAAAGTTCTTCGAAAGAAACTTCTTAATATCATGTAACATGCCCATGTCATTTGCAGCAAGCAAGATATCATCAACATACAGAACTAAAATAACAAAATAGCTCCCACTAAACTTTCATATAGATACATCGATCAACGATGTTCTCTATAAAACCATAATATGTAACAATATCATTAAATTTAAGATACCATTGACGGGAAGCTTGTTTTAATCCGTATATTGATTTTCTCAGCTTACACACCATATTTTCCTTTCCCCTTTCTAAGAATCCTTCCGGTTGATCCATATATACTTCCTCTTCCAAGTCTCCATTTAGAAAAGCGGTCTTTACATCCATCTGGTGAAGCTCCAAGAACAATTACATAACATACTTCTAACCATATCCATTAATGTATGATTTCACCATTCAACTACACCATTTTGTTGAGGTGTACTAGGCATTGTATATTGTGCACAAATGCCCTTACTTTCGAGGAACTTTGCAAATGGACCTGGATGTTGTCCATTTTCATCAAACCTTACAAAATACTCACTTCCTCTATCAGACCTCACAATTTTAACCTTTCTATCTAACTGCCTTTCCACCTCATTGATGAACACCTCAAGGATGTCCACTGACTGAGATTTATCATGCATTAGATACACGTAACCGTAATGTGAGAAATCATCTATAAAGGTGATGAAGTATTTTTCTCCACCCCAAGAAGGGATGTCAAAAGGGCCACAAATATCAGTGTGAATTATCTGTAATAGTTGAGTGCTTCTGGTGGCAGATTTCTTTACTGTGTGTTTGGTTTGTTTACCTTTTATACATTCCACATACACATCCAAGTCAGTGAAATCCAAGTGAGGTAGTATTTCACTTTTTACTAACCTCGTCATCATTTCCTTGGAAATATGACCTAGTCTTTGATGCCACGCAGGCGTAATATTCATTCCCGCGGCTACGTTTGATACCAACATTGTGTTCAATATTAAACAAAGAATTACAAAACTTTTCATCAAGATTAAAATGATACAATCCATTAATTAAAATACCAGAACCTTAATAGTACTTATTCCTTAATAATGTAAATGTACCATTTGCAATCTGAAAACTAAAACCATTATAATCCAACAGTTGAAATAGAAACTAAGTTTCTAGCACATTCAGGTCCATAGAGACACTTTTCTAGATCTAGATGACACCCAATGTCTAGGATCAACCTGTACGTCCCAATGCCCTCTATTCATGCCTTCATTCTGTTTCCCATAAATAAGTATTGATCAGTTCCATTTATGGGCTGGATTGAATGGAATCCCAGTGTAACATGAGACACATGAGTAGTAGCACCAGAATCTAACCACCAAGTATTAAAAGGAACCTCGATAAGGTTTGATTCGAAACAAATAGAAACATAATATGTACCTTTCTTTTCGAAACAAACCTTTCTTTTCTGGGCGACTCTTTCTTTACTTGCCCAGGTTTCTGCGAAGTAGCACTTTCCTTCCTATGGATCAAGCCTTCATTTACCTTCATTGGGGCTTTACCTTTTCGTTTATCCTTTTACTTACTGGTTTAATTTTTTTGCCACTAGCACCATCATAGACCGTGATATGGATGGAGTTTTCCTTTATTTTCCTTAATCTCCCTTCCTCCTGAATCAACATGGCATTAAGTTCATTGAAGTTCCATTTATCTTTAATGGTGTTATAGTTAACCTGGAACTGGCCAAACTCAACAGGAAGAGAGTTAATGATAAACTGTACTAGGAATGATTCACTCACATCCATTTCCATATTCTTTAAACTGCTAGATTAGACATTTCTGTCACATGATCGTGAATGGAACATGACCAATTAAATCTTTTAGTGGCCAACTGACTCATGAGACTCCCAACTACGAACTTGTCTGTAATGTCCGATTGAGAGTACTCTTTGACTTTCATCAAAAATTTCCTTGCATTGTCTGTTTTAGGCATTGATGGCTTGATGGAATCTGCCATGGTCATCTTCATCAAGTTTAAGCTTAGCCGATTAGACTTTTCCCAAGCCTCAAAGAAAGACTTTTCGGCTGCCGTACTGGTAGTCGAAATGGTTGCGGGCTTCTTGTCAGTAACTATTGCTAAATCCAGATTCAAAACACCCAATTGAAATAGGATTTGTTCAGACCATTCAACATAGTTAAGCCCGTTAAACTTAACAACAGAGTTCCCCGATGCGAACATGTTAAGCGATGCTGCAAAACATTAATACATGCCAATATTTTAATGCTTTGAGTAACTTTAATGAATTCAGATCCCAAATACACCATAAAACTTTTAATTGTATATTCAAGGACCTTTGGGTTATCCTCATATATACAATTCTACAATAATGATGTCAATAAACTTTAATAGATAACCAAATATAAATAAATTAAACACAAATATTATCTTTAGATAAACATCATGTATAATTAATTATATTGGTTAATCCTTTTTAATGTTATTATCTATATGCAATGACCCACCTTTAGGTGTCCTCCTAGCAATATAATTAGATAACCAAATTGTTCAATCGAAACCTTAACGACATCCCACCAGTCATGAACAATTGTGAAATAATTTAATTTTAGAAGTTTAATTGTCCGTCCAGCCATGCCATTTTGGTGACTAACAAGCTACCATAAAATTAAACATCATATAATATCGTTTTACACAGTCACATGTTCCCTCAAGCTAGATCACTTTGATGACTAATTAGCTAAACATCACATACATATGAATTGTAATTTTTTTTTAAATTTGAAAGTACTTTAATCAAGTTATTACTTTCAACATAATTATTACAATCCATAAAAATATCCACAAGATATTTGATGCCACCGTAATAATGTGTATCCATATTATATGAGCTTGTTTAAAAAAATACATATCATTAGGCTTTTCTGGCTTTTGACTTATGCTATTTCTTTTACCGAAATGCTCACTCCACAAATATATTTTTAGTGTACTAATAAAGCCATCAATCTGTGATACCTGAACCATTCACCAAAGTGTCTTGATATCGGAATATAAAATCATTCAATGAAGATTATAGATTAACATAATGGAAAAGCAATCATCCATTAGTTTTTCTTATCCCACTGAAACATAATTATCTACACAAGTTATTCCGAATTACTTTGGGGCATAAGTGTTCACTCTAATGGTATATAAGAATTATGCATTTAATATAAACACTTCATGCAAATTCAACTTGATCTATACATATTCAAAAAGACATACTTGAGATCACGACCAAAACATAATTCTCAATTTATATAAACCACAACTTTTATTGGAAAAATTATGAGATGTTAAATAGGGCTCTGATACCACATGTAAACTTAATTCGATTTTCTGTTAACTTTTCACGAAAATCAAGTAATTTCTTTAATGCCCAAAACCTTAATCAACTCACGATTATCACAAATATAAAATACATACCTTGATCCATTCTTGTTATCTCTTGAAGATATATGAAACTTGCTCCTTGATCTTCAATGAATAAGACACTCACTTTAACAATAGATTATCCCCTTCTAATCTCTCTTTTATTGTTTCTTGATGGACAGAAAACACAATGTCTTTCATGACTATTTATAGAAGACATAAGGAAGATTAACCATCTTATGATGCTTTGTCTTCTTAACCTTTGAACTTCTTTCATTTATGAGGTAGATGGGAAGGTATCTAGACCCTTGGTTTCAATACACTTAATACTAACTTATCCATCAAAGTTAGTCCCATTCAATTAAAACCATGCACCTTCATATAATGTATACATTGAACATTATAAAACCATGTATCTTTACATAATGTGGACTTTGAACTTTATTGCACTTGGACCATCCTTAAAGAATATTAAAAATATTTTAACACCCGCTACTTTCATGCCTTCGCCACAGCCAGAAAATAAATAAACACCATCACCCCCATCCAAGACAGCCATGGAACCCCCCATTCTGACCCTCTCAAAATCAAACAGATTTATTGAATGATGTGATTATTTTGAAAAATGTTGTGATTATTTTCATTCTTAATTTTTTGAATCACAATTTTCATATCGTCGTATAACTACACTCACATTGTACTTATTCCTAAGGTCAGAAACCCAGAGTCAGTTTCACAATTTTGCCCGATTAGTCTCTGTAATGTAGTCTACAAAATTGCGTCTAAATCTCTATCCATACGACTAAGGTCAGTCCTTCCCAGTATCATTTTCGAGTCTCAATCGGCCTTCGTTCTGGGCTGTCTCATCACGGATTACATCCTTGTGGCTTATGAAATACATCATTCTATGAAATTTCGTAAATTTGATAATCTTGGTTATATGTCTGTCAAAGTTGATATGAGTAATACTTTCGATCGTGTCGAATGGAATTTTCTCTCCCAAGTCTTAGTTGCTCTCGGTTTCCCCCCACATTTCACTTCCCTTATCACATCGTGTATCACTACCCCGTCCTCTTCCTTTCTCCTTAATGGTAACCAATTTGGATCATTCACCCTACAGAGAGGTATTAGACAGGGAGACCCTTTATCGCCTTATTTCTTTATAATTTGCTCGGAAGTGTTTTCATTAATCTTGCAGGATTTACTTGCCATAGGTGCTCTACAAGGCATTGCGGCCACTAAATTCGCTCCCATGGTATCACATCTTGTCTTCATAGATGATACTCTTTTTTTCGGGCACGCAACTATCCAAGAAGCCACCACAATGCAGTTTGCGATTGGACTTTATGAAAAGGCATTCGAACAACGCATTAATAGGGAGAAATTTGGGATTTTATTTAGTCCTAACACATCGATGGATATTTAAAATTGCATCTGTCAAATTCTCAACATTCCGAAGGTTAATGGACATGAAAAATACTTCGGCCTCCCATCGGTTGTTGGGGCCAATAAACACCATATTTTTTTTGAATATAATTGATCGAATTTAGAGCAAGCTCCACGGCTAGAAATAGAAACACCTCTTGCAAGCCGGATGGCTCATCCTTGTTCAATCAGTTATTCAATATGTCCCTACATATGCTATGTCTTGTTTCAAGTTTCCGGTTAACATCATCGACAAAATTCAATCTATGATGATGGAATGTCTTCCAATCTATTCCTACTTTTTAGTTTGCAATGGAATGTCTTCCACAAGAACTACTTTAATAGCAGAATTCAGATCAATAGAATAAACACCCTTGGTAAGAACAATATCGGGATGGAAACCATAAAAGACTACCATAGACAGGAACCAAGGAAGGAGCAAGTTATAAGCTTTAATAGCATCACCAGCTACTCTAACAAAATCATCATTCTTCAACGAATTATAGAGATATATAGTTCTCTCCTTCAAGCTCAACCGTCTCAGAACCCAATGTTCCATGTCAATGCAATGGATAGGATACAAAATATGATCCACCTCAGACCATGGCCGTCCACACCCTATAAATAGTCTACCATTGCAGTATTAACATTAATCATTGACAAATCAAAATGCTTCTTCTTCTTTTTGTTCACTTGAGAAAACTTCTTGTAAATACTTTGAATGCATCGGTCGAATATCAAATTAGTGGTTGTGAATGTAACAACACCAAGGGCGTAGCCAGCCCGGCTAAGTACCCCTAGCCCAAAAAAATTTTCCCCCTAGCTCAACTATTTTTCCCCTTAATATATATATATATATATATATATTTTTTCATAGAAAAAACGGGATAAAAAAAATTTGTGGTGCGCGGGGGGCCAGGGAGGCTCCCCCTTGTCTACGCCCCTGAACAACACTATGACCATATAAGAACTTCTTCCTCAAATAGTAAAAATCACATCAATGTGCTGCAAAATAAAGAGAAAACACGATCAAAAAATTGTAGAAATAATTGAAAAACAACATGAAAAACAATAATAACTTACAGAAGAAGCCAACTACTCGTCAACTTAGTATAGGCTATGAAACCATGACTTAAACTTCACTTCGCCAAACACCAAGTTTCATCGATGGATCAATTTTGTCACCTTCCTTTGAGTAACGTTTGGGACTGAAAGAGAATATCACATAAAAAACAAAATAACAAATAAATCACAAATTTAAAAATATTTATGTAATTTGTTTCAGATATGTTCAAACTTGTTTTAAAATTGTTTCACATAGTTATGAATTACAAATATAAAAACACAAGTTGTATACCCTTGAGAATTAGACCCTTCAGCAAGTCAATCATTCAAACCATCAGAAAGAGCCCTTATCCCTAGACCTTCACCCCTATTGTCATCAAGCGGACTACCAAGGCGTTAGGAAGTTTTGCCCCAGCATCCAAATTCACATCTTTGTCACCACCTTCTTCCAATCCATTGTTCACCACGTCCACAACTTCAACACCTTCCACAATAGAATCACTAGAAGACTCAAAATGAGTGGTGAAAGGAGTTCTCACAGCAATGGAAGGTTTCGAAACCCTCTTCAGAGCAAGGATGGATTGGAAGAATCACCAAGGGACTTTTCAAAGTAGCCTCAACAAAAAAAAAACAAAAAAGAAAGAAAACAACAAGAAATTAACAAAAAAAAAAGAATTTGAAAACAACATAATAGAAACAATAATATAAACAAACCTTCTCTAAAGCAGTTTGACTTGCATTGTTCAAAATATCCTCAATTTGAGGAGTGTGATTATCAAGTTCTTGAGAACTAGAAATTGTTTCTCATCACCAGCATCCTTAGTTGATTGACCAGACACCTTCTCAATACGCTCACCAAAGCTTATCAAGCCAATAGCTGCAACTCCCCCAGCAGCAGTGACACAACTTCACCAACAGAAGTATCACCCTCAACAAAATCATCAGTTTTCTTCTCCAAAACTCCACCAGCAGCATCATTTCCAGAAACATCAACATCTCCCAAATCAGTACGCACCAAACTATCCCCAGCATCAACAAACTTAATATCGATAGGAACATCTACATCGTCACCACGGATGTCTCCATCACTACCAACAACATCTCCATCTTTTTCTCCCTCTGAAAATTTTTCAGAAGTTGAACCTAATAACATTCCATTAGATTTAGAATCACTATTAGATTCAGTTTCATCATCCTCCCCAGCTTCATACACACCAGCATTAACCTACATGAAAAAAACAAAAAACTAAAATGATGTCATGAAAAGAAACAACCAAAAAACAATCTTAAAACATAACAAAAACAAAAAGAAAAAAATCTAGAAACATAACAAAAAATACAAAAATAAAAAAAAGTATACACACCTCAAGTTTCCTCTTTTTTTTTGAAAAACAATCGGCCATGTCATTGCAGAGACTCGAGCCCAGGGCCACACCTGTGATTCACGGGGCCTTAAGCGAGATTCTGAAAATGGGCCCTTAACGTGACAATTTTTTATCTTAAAATATTATTCTAAATCAAAGGTTGAATAATTACTTTATCGGGTCAACACGACTTAAAAATAGAAATAATAAGCCGACGAACAACAAGAATGTACAACTAGCAAAATAATATTAATATACTGTCAAGGCCACAACAATGTACCAACTAACAAACTAATATTAATATGCCGGCAAGGCAAATAACAATGTATCAACTAACAAACTAATATTAATATGCCGACAAGGCAACAATATATCAACAAACCAAAAATCACCAAAGCATGTCATACTATTCATATGTTTTAAAACAATAAATAAGTAACCATAAATGCAGTTCACCATCAACATTTTCCTACAATATCAACCAAGACAGAATTTTGATATCTACCAAAGTAAAAAACCACCAACTGTTAGGAAATTATAAAAACAGAGAATATGAAAAACACTAGTTCAAAATAGGCAAAAGTTTCTTACTTTTATCTAAATACAATACGCCTTGCAGTTTTAAAGGCAAAAAATATTAATCAAGTTTGTGTAGTCTAATTGATCAACTATTTTCTTTTCAATTGGTAACATAGCCAATTCATTCAGTTTGTCTTGCGACATAGTTGATCGTAGATAAGTTTTAATCAGTTTCAACTTGGAGAAAGATATTTCTGGTGATGCAACCATAACCGGTATGGTTAGTAAAATCTTATAAGAAGTATAAGCTTTTGGGAAACAATTCACCCTATTCAAGAATCGTACGACTCTGTTGCTCTAAGCATTTCACTTGACAAATAGCTCTGCAAACACAACAATTCTATACATAAATCATCTTCAAAAATGTATGCATCCCCATTGTGCTTCAAATGCTGCTCAAGATTCATACAAACTTCAACAAACTATCTTATGGAGCAGTCTTTAACTTCTCCAGATGGAACAAAAACCCAAAAAAGCTTTCATATTCCTTAAGTTTCTCAAACTGTTCTTGAAGTAATAATCGCGTCTGATCAACTATGTAAAGAAAATTATCAGCTCTGAAAGATTCTTCAGGTGAAAGCCTGACCTCATCACTACCACTTTCATCATATCGTTTTTTTCTATGGATGATGCATTTTTCTAGAAATGTAGCTTCAACACCCAAATCATTTGCCATTACTTTAGCTTCATCCATCACATGATGAAACCCACACTCTCTAAAGTCATCAAAAAATGTAATGAGTCATTGTAAAAGTGTAATAGCAATTTCAACATCCATGTCTTCAGCTTGAAGAAATTTACTCACTTTGTTGATTAGCATCCTATACCAAATGACCATTCCAAGCAAAAACTCAAATTTATTGAGCTCGTGTGTTGCTAAAGTCTCAGCATCACTTTGTGTTTTAGGATCCTCACTATTCTCGGCTAGAAAGAGTAAAACATCCTAAATTTGCACGATTTGCTCTTTGATAGCCCTAACACTTTCAACATGACTTTCTCAGTGTGTTTGTGATAATAGCATAACTGTCAATCCATTTACACTGTCTTTGAAAATTTTCCACCATTTTGTAGAAGAAGAGAATAATGTGTAGACACGTTGTACCACTCCAAAGAAGCTTCTAGCCTTTCTACAACTATTTGCCATGTGAGATAATGCCAAATTAAGACTATGGCAACCACATGGCATATAGAAAGCTCTAGAGTTTAATCCAATAATCTTCTTTGTACTCCTTTATGCCTTCCACTCATGTTTGAACCATTGTCATACCCTTGCCCTCTTATATCATCAATATCAAGATCAAAATTTTCTAGTATATTTATAATCTCTGTTGAGAGTCCAAGTCTTGAAGTATCATCTACCTTCAAAAATTCGAGCCAAAATTCTTCTACAGTCGGTGAATTTGTCGAATCATCCACACACCGTATAACTAACGACATTTTCTCCTCATGGCTTACATCTGGAGTACAATCGAGTATAACTGGAAAATATTCTGCATACTTTATCTGTTTTATAATTGCACTTCTTACTTCACTTGCCAAAAGTTGGATAAATTCATTTTGAATTTTGGGACCAAGTTATGAATATTGTATTTCATGTGCTTTAGTATGTCGAACATGTTCCACAAGTACTGGATCAATTCGGTCATCATTTCTATCATCTGCAAAAAGAGGCCATTGTTCTCGACAAAGAGCTTCTCATTATGTCCTCGAAATGGCAAGCTATTTTTAGCAAGTCTCTTGACAATTATAATTATTCTTCTTAACATGTTTTTACAGTTCTCTTTTTCCTTCTCAATTTGTGATTGTACATTGTCATCTATTATTTTTCTCTGTCCAAGTTGATCTTTCAATTCCTTCCAACTAGTCATACAATGATTAGGTTCCTTACTCCCTTCATGACTCTTGAGGCGAGTGTACATATTACTCCAATCATAAAACTCATTAGTAGCTAGAACTCCAAGTTTATTCAATACTGGTTGGGTTATGAACAACTTACAACAAAACAAAAGATTCGATCCAAAGAAATTGATTAAACTAGCCATCTTCGGTCATCTTTTTTTTGTCAATTTGGTAATATTCTTATATACTGTGATGAATCGAAATGTCTACCCTTTTTATTGGTGGGATATGATATACCATCAACTCTTTTTGTGCCCATTTTAACTAGATAATCTATCATCTTTTGATCAATATTTTTCCAGTTCTCGGGATCTTCCAAATATGTAGATAACAAACTTTCGCCCTCCACTTGTTCTTCTATTTTTTTCTTGACGAACTTCATTAGCAATGCCATTTTCATTAGCATTTCCATCCTTAGCTTGATGTTCCTCCTCAATTTGATTTTCCACCTCTACGCTCGTTTCTTCTTCACATCTACCTTTAAAATATTTATCTATATCTCCTGTTTGACGTCGAATTACTTCGAGTTTGTTTTGTTTCTTTTTCCTCTTTTAAGCACCTGACTTATATTTAGGAGACATCTTGTACCTTTTTATGCACAAAAAATATACTTTCTTAATTATTGAATGGCAAAGCACAAATAATTTATGAAAGATCAAACTAATTTTATCCCAAATGGGTTTGTTGAATGTTATCAAAATTTATAATTGTCATTTGTCACTTTTTGAAAAACAATAAAAAAAGGAAAGAAATCACCAAGACAAGAGCTAACATTCATCCCATGAAAATGAAATATATATATATAATAGCAGAAGTCCAGAACTTTTATTTTCCCGCCCTTTTTGCTTATTATATAAGGAAACAATTATAAATATTATAAATGGTAATTATTATAAAATTCTTATATTTGGAATGTATTGTAAGAAAATAATTGTAATTATATAAATTAGGAAAATATTAAATAATATCAATTCTATCTATATATAATATATAGATTTTAAAAATTATAAATAGTATTTCACCATAATTAATATTGTATACGTGAGTTCTTCTTAAACACAGAGAAACGTATCTTCAACAATTATATTGTTTATTTGTTTCAAATGGATAAAATTATATTTAGCTTATTATTTTATTTGTTTCAATGCAGAAACATATCTTTCACGCCCATTATATTTAGCTTATTATTTACGCTAAACCCTCTTATATTTTACTACATAAATTACATTGGAGAAACACTTTCATATTGTTGAACCTAAATTCGAAGCATAAACACCAAATATGGCTTCATTTTCTCGTTCCCTCTATTTCCATTTTCATCAAGTGTCCCGCCAACACCGACAATATTGAACTCGAATACTGCAATAATGAAAAGTTTTTATATATATTATATATGTTGTAGATTTGTACGAACAAAATTTGGTGAGTTTGTTTTTTGATTATTCTTGATAGTTTTGTTGTGTTTTTTAAAGTTGTTTTTCGTATTATTTATTTGTTTTTTTATTATTCCTCATACTATCATATTTTCTGTCAGCATATATTTTATGTTCATATATATAAACTTCTATCCCAGCCAACATTTGTTTTGGTTATTAGTTTTATATTTTTGATTCGGCAAATATTATTTTGTTTTGATTCGGCAATATTTTTTTTGGTTATGAGTTTTATAGTTTTGATTCGGCAATAAACTTCTATCTACTGATTATAATGGCTTCTTATATTGTTCAATTAGAAATTCATTACAAATTGTAATTACATTAATAAAATTATGTCAGCGTCTTCCATACAAATTCGGCAGTCAATTTAATGGTCTTACACCATTAAATTATGACATGCATAATGTAAACGAACATACTTGGACGGTCAAAATGGTCAGCCCATGTGGCGCATTCTATTTTAGATGGATGGAGCAAATTCGTCCATGATAACGGAATTATGCGTGATGGATTGTACTGGAAATGCTCTTTTTCTTTGTTGGGACAAGGATAATGTTGATTTGATTGGCAAGAAAGCATCTGAGATCAAAGCAATTATTGTGAGTTTTGTTATTGGTTACCAAATTTTTATTATAATTTTTGACTTAATTGTTTTATAATTTGTATCTTAAAATTAACTAATTTCTTATCAATCAATCTTAAGCAGGACGCTGATCCTCAATATGTTCCAACTGAGATTAAGGATTTGGTAGACAAGAAGGTCCTATTCAAAGTGTAGAGTAAAAGAGATCCAATTAACAGTTTTAGAAACAGTTTTTTACAGTCGTAAAGTTGACTATGGATTCAGAGTTCACGTCAAGATTTGAGTCAACTTTTATTGACAGTCAGGTATGAACAATTCATTAATTTGCGATTGACTATAATGAGCAGGAAAGTTATATTCAAATAGGTATCTTTTATTTTTATTATTATGTCAGAAAACTCGGAACTTAACTCTAAAGCCATTCATTCTGAATCAGTTGGTGATAAGGTATTAATTTTATATTGTTGATTGGATTTTAATGCATTTCTTTTCTTTTATTTGAAATTTTTATAGATATCAACTTAATGACATAGTACTTTAACAAGAACATCTTAATTTATCCGAAGAAGAAGTTTCTTCTCCAGACAAATACAAACTAAAGAATGTTGACTCTTTTCTGGATCTTGATGATGTCAATAATGTTAAAAGAAAGTTTGAGGCAGAATTCTCCAGTACCGGCTCTTTGAAGAAAACTAAGGCGATTATCAAGAAGGAAAATGATTAGAATGATATATGATTGATGTTTTGAACTACTTCTAGACTTTATTTATATTTGGATATTTTTGATGTCACTTTTTTATGGAGTGTTTCTATGAACAATATATTATTAATGAGATTTTTGTTTCTTATATCATGCTCTAGAACAAATATCTGAATATTTATTTTGTATTGGTTCAATTACAATTAGTATAATTTTGTTAAATTAGTATTCTCGATTACATTTATTTTTGGATTATACTTTTACTATATGTTCATTACAAATATAAACGATATTATGATTTTTGAATAAAAAGTCTTATAAATTTTGGATAGTAAAAAGTCTTATATCGTTTTAATAAACAAGTCCTATATTCAATACCAAATTAATATCAAACTGTATCAAAAGAGTTTACTCGAATGGTGAAGCTCAAAAAGCCATAATACAAGTCAAACAGTTAAATTACATCATATTTTGTTTTCTTTCGAAATTCAACTTCGAACAATATTGTCGACCAACATAAATATTCTGGGTATTAACTTTGTTGGTAAATATTTGCCTAAAATGATTTTAACTACTCTTTAAAATAATTTTAAATAATTTTAATAAATGACCACTTAAGAAAAAAAAGGAAAAATGAAATTAAATAAAGAAAAAAAGGGGAAAACAAAATTAAATAAGAAACAAAAAAAGGGAAAAAACGAAATTAAATAAAGAAAAAAAATCCCGCTCATTTTACTCCTTATATTCGGAAATATTTTATTGTAAAATTCTAACCATTGATCCTACTTTGTTAAAATATTTATATATATATTAGAAAAATATTGTAAATTGTATTACAATTTATAATTTTACCAAAAGTTACCAAATAATAGGATTTTGAAACAATTAATTAATATTATAAATGGTATTCTGACTTATTAGTATACCAAAAGTTACCAAATGTTAGAATTTTGCAATAATTATTTAGGGAAGAAAGATATGTTACCGATCTTGCATTCATTATTGTAAATCAGCGGCTCTAAAATTCAAAGTTTACCAAAAGATATGTTATTCATAATAATATATATGCATCATAATCAATATTCCTATTATTTTAGACAACTATATATGTTTTAAAAAGTCATCATCATTATCAATATTCCTATGCATCATCATCATCATTAGGATTTTAAAAAAGAAACATAAAAATCAAAGACTATATATAGTTTTTAATAGAATTGAACGCATATAGTTTTTAGAAACTATATATAGTCTTTGATTTTTATATTTCAATTGGATGTTGACTTTTTTTGTATTCCTAAATTATATATGTATATATATTAGGAAAATATTATAAATGGTATTAAACTAGGAAAATATTATAAATGGTATTCTTATTATATATATATGTATAAAAACTTGGAGTTCGAAATAAAAAAATTCCCGCTCTTTTTAATTCTTATATTCAGTAATATTTTAGATGAGGAAAATATTGTAAATGGTATGTAAGTTAGGGTCAATTCAAACTTTCCTTATTACTCAATAATAGTTAAAATAGACGAATTATATTCGACGGAATATTTATAGGAATATTTTGTATCTTTTACAATTGATTTTTATGGAGATATTGCACGTTGAACTTTTTTGTATTCAATTCAATTAATCAAGTTTTAAAGTACTAATTGCCTTTTCTCTTAACTGCTCAAAGCATAATTATTTCTTTAATCTATAAAACTTTGCATCGAGTTTTACAATCTTTTTTTATTGATTAGTGATTCACATTGTTGATAAATGACAAAACTCACGGGGTCTATAATTATTGGAAATAAATGACAGAGAACAAAAATAGAGAGCAATGGTACGATTTCTATTCTATATTTCAGTAGTATCATGTTTATATTCATAAATTTTTAATTGTATTTATTGTTGTCTAATACAAGTTGTTTATCAAACCAACTTAAATATTGTATAAGATAGTCTCTTTTCTATGTCCCATGAAATAATTACCGTAAAAAGTCACTGAGCAATTGTGATTATTGGCCAATTGGCTAACCGAGAGCAAATTACAATTGAAAGTTGGCGCAAAGTAAATATTTTCAATATGACTTTTAATCGGTTAACGTAGTCTTCATAATATTACTTAATAGTTTTACATTTTAACCGAGAGCAGATTATATTTTTCAATATGACATTATGCATATTATATTTTTCATTATTATTTCATTTGATATGCACGAAATAGGACCTGGTGTCTTCATTACAATTTTTGCCAGGAGCTTCTAAATTTTGCCAATGTTTTTCTCAATATATAATGCTTCTCGAGCATGTCAAAAAATTCAAAAAAGTTAAGAATTGGGGCATGTCTTTTATTTGTAGACTTTTCTTATTGTTGGTTTCTTTATCATTGTTTTTTATAATGGGGGTTTAATAGAAATTGCTTAGTTGGTTTTCTTATAATAGATTACATTTTAATTAAAACAATGTGCATATTTTGGAATATTTGGAATGAGGTCTTTCAGGACGTTTTGATAATAATTGTCAACTGTTTGGTATATATGTTAAAGTTTTGACGTACGTAAATTGCATCTATTGAAATGAATTTTCAGAAAAGTGATTGATTTTAAAATTTTGTTAACAAATTAAATACTAGCAAACACAACATTTTCATGTCTGGACTTTTATATCTCAAACGGGACCTAATATTTTCATGTATGAAATTTCATATCTTGACAATTAATTAAATTATTAATATCACAATAAGAACTAATAATAATTGAATGTATATCATTTAGTTATTATTTTTGTCTTTTATATAATCTGTAAAGTGTTGGTACTTTGTATGTGTGCAGAAAAACTTGGATTATCAGGATCCACATCTACAGATCGCGACAATAAAAAATCCGAGAAACTTACAAATGTGAAAATTTTGGATTGAGCACTGTAACCAATCCATTTTCAAGAACATCTTTCCATGATATTTCAAATGGTAATTGTTTAAATTTATGTTGAAGTTCATATTTTTTCATCCTCATTTCTTACACATTGCAGTATCAGTACCAAGGAATACAGTTCCAAGTTTTTTGTCGAGTTTAAATTAAAAAAATGCCTCTACATCTTATCCATGTACACAAGCGAGGACTGTAGCATCAACTATTTCAAATGTGGAATCTGGTATACTACAAGAAACACCATCCAGAAAAAGGACAACTGCAGCATATAATGTTCATAATGACGTGTATAAATACCAACTCATTGTTAATAAATAGTTTCATTACAAATTAATAATGTTAAAATACTAATACGCGTGCAATGCACGGGTGAAATTACTAGTTTAAAATAAGATAAAAGAATCCCTTAAACCATTTTCCTACACGGCTACACCATTGGCTTCCACAAATCAAATTATATCACATAAGTTATTTTGATTCATTTATTATAAATTTTAAAAAGTTATCAAATGGCATACCTGTCACAATGTCACTTGATTACGATGATTCATGAAATAAAAATTGAAACACACCATTTTTTTCTCTTAGTATGAATTAAATGATAAATGAAAGTTATGAAATTAATCGTTGATTGTCGCAGTGTCATGTTGTTGACCGTTCTGCCGTCGTGCCGACTTGTTGTTGCGCGCCGATTTAGATGTTGAAATTTTGGGGAAGACGGAAGACGTGAACTGACAGTGAAAAGATGAGAAGATAGAATGAGGGTTGCTGGGTTTTTTTTTTTAAACAAGTTGCTGGATATTCATCCAAGGGCTACTTGGTGTTGGGATCTTTTTATTTTTTGTTTGCCATATATCTAAAGAACCAAAAAATAATATTGGGTCCCTAAATATGTTGGGCCCTAGGTTGTTGCATGCTCAATCTTGGCTCAAATACGGGCCTGCTCGAACTCGGGCCCTTTCATTGAAGAGCAATACCCGTGGCCATTGGGCTAACCCCAGTGGTTACCTCAAGTTTTTTCTTAATATCCGATAACTCAGAGAAAATAATTTCAAAATGTTCTTTCAGGACTTTTGTAATGGAATTCTTAAAAACATCAAATTCCTTGGACTACTTCTCCTGATTTCCAACAATATTATTGATAGTGTACTTTGACCCAACATCATGATCAGCCTCCTTCCGCTTAAAGTTTCCAATCACAAATTAAAGTCATTATCAACAGGACTAAAGGTGTACTTTGATTCATCATAAAATTTTGCAATATTCAACTCCACATTCTCATCAATAGTCGACCACAAATTCTTCAACTTCAACTAAAAGAAAAAGAAACGAAAAACAGAGTCAGAAACAATAAAGAAATAATTATGAAACATAAATGAAACAAAAGAGGAAAGAAAAAAAAAGGATAATAACATATTGTTTTTTCAACATAATGATTAAACATCTTCATCTCCAAGTCATCAGACCTCACTTTATTGTGTTTCACGGACTTTGAGCAAGTCCAATTCAAGTGTGAACAACTTCCCATTGACAGAAACCACTATCTCGCCCTTCTTCAAGTGAACAACTTGTCGTTTCAACAAAGAGTGAACAAGTTGATTTTGTAAATCAACCTCTTGAATGTCCAAAAAATACCCAAAATAGGTACCTGAAAGCCAAAATTAAGTTGGGTTTTAGATAAATAGTTCTTCAAATTATTTATAACATCAAAAGAGAACTCAACATGTATCCTAGCAGTATATCAGTCATTAGGATCAATAATATACTTGAAACCCTAGAAACAATAAATAAACAAAAACGAAACATAAAATCAACAAGCACTTCAATAGAAATACATAAACACAACAAAAGAAGCATAATAGAAACAACATCGAAACAAATATAAAACAAAAAATATATCAAAACACAAAATAACAAAAGAACTAAAAATATACACAGAAAAATCACACCTCAGCAATGATGTGTGTAAAATATACGTGCATTTTGGGGATTAAAATGATATATATTTGATGTATTTGCACGCATATTTAATATGTTTTTACTTGGTTTCCTTAGAAGGGCATGATACTGCGTATTCTTGTAATTTTTACATGAAACGGAGCTTAAAATGAAAAAATATCAGTTGGAATGCCAGGCTAAACTTGACGAATGCAAAGAGAAGATCAAAATGACGAAGAAAAGAGACAAAAATACTTCACACTGCCAGATCGTGTGGTGTCATACGACCGTGTGAAAATGCCGGTGTGAAACCACACAACCGTGTGAAGTGGGGCAAAACAGGCGACGGAACCAGCACCACACGGCCAGGCCATGTGAATCCACACAACCGTGTGGGAAAGGGTATCACATCACACGGCCAGGCCGTGTGGAGGCACATAACCGTGTGAAAATGGACTGAGCAACACAACGCACGGCCGTGTGGGACTCTACCAAGACTCATTTTTTCGGAGTTCTTTTCCCGTTCTAACTCTACAAGTGATCTTTCCAAGCATCTATAAAAGGGACCCAAGGCTTGTACAAAATTACATCACCTCATACAGAGAAAACACATCAAATTACACAGGAACACAAGAATTGAAGATCTTCTGAGAGAAGAAGGCTAGGTCGTGAAGAACACCACAAGGCTTTCGCATCTACGGAGCACAAGAGCTTCGGAGGCTTGGAAGGAGAATCAATCCTGACAAGAAGGGGTTTTATTTCTATGTCTAAGATCTCTTGTCTGTGCTTAAATAATGTCATAATATTGATTTCGAATTTGTCTAGGAATTTGTAATCAATGTTTGGCTAATCTTTAAGATCTTAGGGTCATAATCGAAACTGTGGATTCATGTTAAATATGATTTTTGTTTTTTTAATTAATTCATGCTTTCTATTTTATGAATTCGAGTGCTTATTTATAATTGCTTTTTATTTGCCGGGAATAATTAACATGTTATATTTGTTAGTGCAAAATTCGGAAGAGGAGTTCTAACAAAGACGAAAATCGAGTTCAGACATAAACGGGTGTATCGAGTCGGGAGACCTACAACTGTGTGTGTGGAGTCATTCAATTCATAAATCTTTTGGGGAGTTAATAATAATTGTATCGAGTCGGAAGACCTAAAATTGTCATTAATCTACTATTTATGCACCGCCGGGGAGGGGGAATAGACTAACTTAGGAATTGAACCCATAGAATTGCATGAATTGGTTTTTAAAACTTTTGCATTTAATATTGAAGAAACATGTTGAGATTATGTACCTAAGGTTGCTCCTGTAGTTGTTGAAAATACTTGGGGTTCGCAAATTTATTTTTTTTTTTATTTTTTCGATTTTATTATAAAACTTGATATTCGACCGCTTCAATAAAATTAGAATGCGATGTTATTATAGCCTAAGTGTTTCACATATCAATCCCTGAGGAATACAACCTTGCTTGCCATTATTCTATAAACTACACTGTACACTTCCAGTTGTATGATCCAAATATTATTAGCGAACAAGTTTTTGGCGCCGCTGCTAGGGATGTGATTAGATTCTACTTAGATATAGTAATAAGTAGTTCAATCTTAATTGAAGCATAATTTTTATTTTTTTTAAATTTTTGAAAATTTCGAATTTTTTTTATTTATTTGTCCGGTTCTAATATTGTTTTTGTTAAGTGCGGATAGTGCATGATTACACGTTCCAGATCAACCCAGCCAATACCCATTGATTTGAAAATCAAAAAGACCGCAAAGCAACTAAGAAAAATAGCCAAATCAATGGCGGATGGGACAAATCAAACGCAGCTGGACAACAAACAATGAGGAGCGCCCACGAGTGGCGTCGAGACCAAATTGTGGAAAGGCCCGCGAGAAGAAGCGATTAGGGACTACTTCGGCCCGGAGGTAAGTCGGACTTATGGGGTGTGGCCCATCTGCCGATTAATGCAAACAACTTTTAACTAAAACCAAGATTGATCCGGATGGTGTCACAAAACCTTGATTTGGGTAGCCGTTGAGGATCCAAACGCGCGCATCTGGCGCACTTTTTTTAGAAATTTGCAATCTTTGTTAAAATGAATGGTGTTTCGAGGATATCATCCGATGCCGCTTTTCGCATTCTCTTTACGCATAAAGGCTAAGGGATGGTTATGCTCTTTAACACCACCACCGCAAATTAGGCGAGAACTAAGTCAACGGTTTCTAGCCAAATACTTTCCCCCAAGAAGATCTTTGCAACTAAAATCGAGATCGCACAGTTTAGGCAATTAGATCTGAGTCACTATATGAAGCATGGGATAGATTCAGGGAATTGCTAAGGAGGTGCCCTCAACACGGATATCCCGACTACCAACATGTCCAATACTTCTATAATGGTTTGAGTGGCAACAAAAGAATAATAATAGATCTTCCTGGGGGTGCACTACAAGGGAAATATCATGAGGAGGCCTTTAGACTTGTTAGAGGAGATGGCGAACAATAGTTACCAATGGCCATTCGAGAGGTCTACTATCCGACGAGTGGCGAAGTTCAAGATGAGAAGGTCGTCATGCTCATGAACAAGTATCCGTCTTGAATATGAAACTAGATGTGATGCAACAAGTTGTTGGAAAATAATAACTTCAATTGCAATTAATCATCCAATAAAAGTATCCATTAACCTAATCCCAAACTCGGGAATCACAAGATGTTTAGCCAGACATAGAAAATAAATAATCCATAAACAAATTATTCAAGTTCATATCTAACTAATCAAAAGTAAATGATACGATGGAATGAGTAAACTCAGGGATGTTGAGGATCTCTCGATCTATCTTCATTCCTCAAGCGTGTGGTTGCGACCTCGATCAATCTCTCCAATCCTCCGGTAGAAGGTTGCTCTTTTCTCTGCGTTCTAGGGCAAAAGTCTATTTGTCCCCGTTTGTAGCCGCCTCGTCTTTATTTGTACTCCGTTTGGGTCAAAACCTAGTTGAGAAACTGTCAAACTCTATTTTCTCGCACAGACGCACGGGTCGTGCGCCTAGCGCACGCCCAGCCCGTGCGGGGTACCGTAGGAATTGTTTCTTTCGCTGAAGGGCGCACGAGCCATGCGCTCCACGCACGACCAACCCGTGCGTCATGCCGTAGGCTGAGTATCAATTTTGGGTGGCGCACGGGTCGTGCTATGGACGCACGCCCTGCCCGTGCGCACTTGCTGAAGCTGATACTTGTTCGTTTCCTTCCGTTTCTCGCTCGGTTCGTCTGACTTTTTCTCGATTCAACTCCCAACATCGTACGTTACTTCAAGTATTGGCGGTCCTTTACCGCAATGCTCCGAATTGTTGCCAAAATGCTACAAATATCATTCAATTCCTACAAAACGAGCAAAGCGTAATACCTTTTCCACAAAACAGAAATAAAGCCCTTTTCACTCAAGTAACGCATGCATAACAACTAATTCTAACTACAATTAAGCCCAAAATACATGCAAAACACATACCAATCAACTTTTCATGTTAATAGATTTTTTTAATATTTATCACTGTGTTTTGATGTTCAACTTTTAAATTTGTACATTTTGACTATTAGATATGAAGTTGTTTGTTTGATATTATTTTGATATATGAACATATATAAAAATAGAATAATTTTTATTTTTCGAAATATTTCATTTCCCCTAAAATTATGTTTCTAAATTTGAAACAAGATTTTTGTTTAATTCATTTAATAATTCTAACAATTGTTTAACTTTTTAAACCGTAAAAAAAGTTGGAATTTAAAATGACTTTATTTGTTGATTGTATTGAAAATATAATACATTAATATTTAGCATTGGGAAATTGTATTTTTTTTTCAAATTGTTACTTTCTTATAGATAAACATGTTCAATAAATAGATACAATTCACATTTACAAAATTTATTATCATCCAAATTTATTGTCCTTAAAGAGGATTTTTAATATAATAATTTATTTTTATATTTTTTAACTATATGATTTATAATTACATTAATTAAATTTCTATTTTAGTTATTTATTAAAATTCTGAAAAAATTGCAATCACTAAAAATTATGTTTGTACAAATACAATTCGTGCATCGTCCATCCTGTAAAATACCAAATATAAGAACTCGAATAGAACATAATAAATAGAAAATCCAAATAGTACAATACAAATCTCCACAACTAATTTCAAAAAAAAAATTAATAACATGAATAAATAAATACATGGTAAAATCGACAAAAATAAAAAATATCTCTAAAAAAATAAATCTAATAAAAATAATAATATTATCAAAACTATATTTTGTTGACTACTATTTCATTAATTATTGTACTTAGTTCTTCTATTATCTTATATACATGTATTAACTTTTCATTTATTTTACAATGAACTTTTGCAAAAAGCTTTGCCACCAATTTACACATACAAACAACTTTGAAAAACAAATTTTCATCCGAATTTATTACTATAACCGTGAAAAAAAGTGTGACACCAATTTCACACTTATTAAAAATCTAGACACGACTAAAATGAAATAGACGATGTAGGTGCGCCTGTGCTATTCTGTGAAAAATCACTTTTCGAAGATACACAAATACACTGTGAAGCCCCGATTTTTCCGAAGTTATTAATTGATCCTTATTGTTGTTTATACATTTGATCGACTATTTTACCGCGTCATTTTGACGGGTAATTAATAATAATAATATACACATTTTGTATTTTATTTCATTTATTTAATTATTTGTGATCATGATCTTATTTAATTCTATCCCTCATTTATGATCACTTGATTGATCATTATTACTATTTTTGTATTTATTAGTCACCTTAGAATATTAAGAGACTATTTATTTTGGAGACTTTTACCTTATAGAATTAAGATTTTGATTTAGATTAAGTGATCATGAGACTTACAAGTGATCAAGGAAATCACTAAATATTTTAGAGATTGATATATTTCATCTATTATCATCAAATTTGGGACAAAAAAAAATATATGGAATTACCATATTGCCCTCATAGTGGACGGCCAACATGGTATTTTTGGGATAAAAATATCATCCAACTCTTGTACACCTACACCATATATTAGTCATCTTGTGTATAATTATATCATTAATTCAAACATTATACACATCATCTTATACACCAATTCTTTATTACTATTTTTCCCAACTTATTCCATTCTTCCCAACATTCTCCTTATTCCTCTCAAATTCCATTTGACCCACACTTTGACTTGCATTTTGTCTCCATGCAAGAGACAAATTACAAGACACAATTTGATCAAAATTTTCTCTCCCTCTCTCTCATACTACACGGCCATATGGCCTATTACACACAAAAAAATTCATCTCATTTCATCTAACACATTTATCCTCTAACAAAAATCCTCCTCCTTCTCTCTAAAAACTCCCAACTTCTCTCTATTCTTCCTTTCACCTTCTTCTTCTATACTTAGAAAAATTTTCAACATTTCCTCCCTATTCTTCATAAAAATCGAACCATCATCATACAAGGTAAGAAATTTTAGCTTCAATCCATTTTTGATATCACATTGTTCATCTCTTCCACCTTCTTAACTTAAGTTTGAATTTGGTTTGGAGGTACATTTAGAAGAACTTGAAGGTTTGAACTTGACAACATTTTGAAGAAGGACCTCAAGCTTGAAGAAGAAAATAGTAGAGAAAATTAGACTCAAGGTAAGAATTGTGTCTAGACCCCTTCTTTCCTACTCTTCCTATTTTTTTCAAATTTTAACACTCCTTTTTCATTTTTGAGAAATAGGGGCTGACCTTAGAAGATTTTGGAGTTGAGCCAAAATTTCCAATTTTGAGCTTCAACTAGTCTCAAACATCTACTACACAGGTAAAGTATAGTCCTTTTCATTTCCTTATTTCCTTCTTTTTCTCCTTAATTTTCTCTCATTTTTCTAACTCCAAATTTTGATATTTTCTTGACTTAGGGGCTGACCTAAGAAGCCTCATCCAAAAATTGTGAAATTATCCTTTTATTTCACAATTTCCAAATTTAAGGTGGGTGGAAAATTATTTTTCCAACTTTTAGGTGTTTTGATTAAATGCATGTAGAAACTTTAATCATGAGCCTTGAGATATATATAATTATGTATTGCATGTCAATTTTATATATCAAATCATGAAAATTCTCAAGAGTTGCTCAAAATAATTATTTATTGAATTTTAGGTGCATGCATGTACACTTTAATGCTTTAATTGATGAATTCTTGTATGTATTAGACATGCATGTGTATGATCTTTAAAATCTATGTTTTGGATGACATATAACCTGGAAAAGTCGAGCATAATTGATTAAATTTCAATTTTGGACTTAAAATGCAAAAATGGAAAGTTGGTGGACTAAATTGCAAGAAAATTAAAGTTAAAGGACCCCTCTGCAAATTTCGAAATTTGGGACTGTACTCAGGTTCAAAAATGATTTTTGGACATTTTAATAAAGTTTTAAGAGTTTTAAGATAAATAAAATCAACCTTTAAATGCCAAGGACTAGATTGTAAAATTTTGAAAGTAAGAGCTACTTTGCAATTTTTTAAAAACTGTACCAGACCTAAACTTTAAAAATTGAAAATTTTACTCTTAAGTTACTGGGAATGACACATTTTAAAAGTATTCCAAAAATCCAAGTGGTTAGGGCTTGGAAAGTAATTTTTCTAAAATTGAGGGACTAATGTGTAAAATATTAAACTTGAGGACCCAAATGAAATTTCCAGGACTTATGCAGCCCATGCACCTGGAAATACTAACTTAACTATAACTTAATTATATTTTGGACCCAAGGTTCAAATTTCATAATAATTGGACCCCTAAAAGCCTTAAAGGCAATTATTTTAAAATGGGACAAAAATGATATTTTCAAAAGTTGAAGGACCTACACATATTTCTTTCAAAAACTGCTTTTGTCCCAATATCCTACTAACCTTAGTGACATTTTCCAACTGGAATCACATTAAAAGCCCTTCCGGTTTGTGAGTTCCGAATTTTTAAAACTTAAGGTCCGAATTGGCAATTTTTACAAATTTGGGGCCAATGTGAGATTTTTATAAAAAAACTCGACCTCAGAACTTTAAAAACCTGAATCTCTGGACAATTTGGAGAATTTAGGAACTGACCTCATAATTTTTCAAGGTCGGGATATTTAATTATTCAATTTTTAACCCCAAAAGTGTTAGTTTTTACAAAACGGGGCTAAATTACAATTTTCCTTTTATAAAGGACCTAACTCAAATTATTTTCTCTTTTACTAAAATAGCCCTGGACCCTCTGACTTGGAGATTTAATTAAAGTATTTTATTTTCTCAAAACCCTTGACTTATCGGATCAATTTGACCGATTAATACCCGATCATGGGCGACTTCCCTGCGCTTGCGATTTTGAATCTATAACTTGGGACTTATGTTCCATCTAATCTTTCAAGATATCGAAGATTGCTTATCCTTCCGATGATCATCTTCATCCAAATACTCCACCAACGCCATAATTGCCACTCGCGCTTTTCAAAAATTTTCCTAAATCGCTTCCCCAATCAATAATACTCGGTTGCCTGGTTGATTTTTGTAATTGTAATTACTTTCTGCTGAGTCAACTTGGTGTGTCGAGCTCACGATCGGAATGGATCGTCGGGGATGGAACCGGCAGCTCGGCTGCTATTCCACTCTTCCCGGCCCCATCGTCCTAATCCCGCAATCGAGGGACGGAGTTTGTCGAGGGAAGCGGGTCGTAATGCGAGGTATAATCATGATTATGACGGATCCGAGCCTCGCTAGCTCACCGTGGATTTTGTCTTTGCTATGGAGCGATAAGGTGCGGTCTTGGACCATCTTGACGGGAGTTACAAGGAAGAACGAAGGAATCGTTGTATCGATCCACACGATTTCGGAGTTATCGTCCGTTTTGGTTGGCGTTACATTTCCGCAAATGCAACCGCAGACCTTTTGTTTTGCATTGGTTGGCGCTACAAATCCGTGACGCAACCATTATTTGTCTTGCATAGGATTGGCGTTACACTTCCGCACGCAATCTACTGTCCGTCTTGATTCACATAGTGCTGTGTGACCATGAACTATTTTCTTGAATCGTATAAATATACTATTGTATTATTTTATCACGACGCTTGTGAATCGTGTGTGAAATCATGCATCATACTCACGCGTTTTCATATAATCTGTTTTCTCACATTAACTATATTGCGCCACACTCGCATTTACGATCACCCCATCCACCGAGATCTTTGTCTCATCCCCACCGTTTTCTAACCTTAGATGAGGATTTCGTTGGAGATGTTGAACCGGCTCTCACGGATTGAGACCTTGTACTACGCTTGTTGGATTCTTGCTTCTTGTTGTTGATTGGACTCTTTTCTTATGTTGTTGTCGGACTTTTGTATTTCATTCCATTCGGGTTTGTAATTGAGGGGCGTATGACCCTTTGACTTTAAGTTGCTACTTTGTTGATTTTCGGGTTGTAATTTGGTTGACGGATTGTAGACTTTAAGTGGTAACTTGTATCTGTTATTTATTTCCGCTGCTATTTAGACTCTGACTTATTGGGTTCTCATTGATATTTGTCTGGACTGTTGGTTCATTTGTATTTAAGTTGTGGATCGTCGTCATGTCCCGTTTGGGGCGTGGCATACACAGCCCCGAATGTATTATTTTTAATTATGAAGTATGATATTTTTTTCTTTTTTGACTTCATCAATAAAAAATATTAAATAATATTTTCATGTATATTGTTTGATGATATATCAATATTATTATAATTCAAGAGATATAATTCGTTGAATTACGTCACAGTACAAAACGGGGGCCTCACAGATATGCATCCGTGCATCGCACCAGGATACAATGTGGGCAATTAAGACAGAGTGGAGTCAAGTGAAAAGAAAACATCTGTTGAAGAGATGTTATCCTCATTTATCGGAGATACAAGGGCAAAACTTAACAAAGATGAAGCAAAGATAGACAGGATAGAAGAACAGGTCACTCAGCTGAACACGAACGTAAACGCAAGACTGAAATCTCTGGAAACACAAGTAGCCTAGATCGCAACTGCTGTGGGAGGCCAACATCAAAAAGGCAAATTCCCAAGCGATACTGAGTTGAATCCACGAGAACAATGCAATGTCATTCGTTTGATGGACGGCATTGAGGATTCACAGATTTCAAATGATACGGTTCAGCGAAAGTGATTAGAAATCTGAAGTCTGGCTGAAGACGTAAAACTTAGCACTTTATGGGAGGCAACCCAATTTATTTCCTATTTTCGTACATTTTTATTTTTTTTATCGCCTTCAATTTTAATTTTTTTTCTATTAACTTAATTCTTAGTTTTGTTTAGTTTTTTGATTTGTTGTGTAGGAAGCATCAGGGCAAACTCCCGATTATTTAAAAAAAAATCCCACACGGGCGTGTGAGACCACACGGCCGTGTGGCCCAAAGACTGGCAGCCGGCAACCAGTGGCCGGGCCGCTACCGCTTGACCAACGCCTTTGGTAATTTTCGGTCGAGGGCCGCCAAAATTTCTTGGGCCTCTATTTTTGAGGCCAGCACTGCCTTCGATGGGCCGTTGGGCCATCGGGCCAAAATGGCCCGAAATGTATTTTTTTTTATATTTTATAAACAACCCAAAATTTGTGAACAATTTGAGTCGACCCCAAAGTCACCAAATTATGACAAAAAAGCCATCTTCCCCAATGAAACTAGATTCTTCCTTACTTATTTTCAAGAAAATCGCCGCAAAGAGCTCACCGCCCTTGCTTCAAAACGCGCCACAACCTCCGTCCTTCACGCCTGGGCGATTAACATAAACAAAATTACCACCGCCGTTGCTCTTCAAAGCACCGACCAACGATCCGTGACTTCGTCACCACCAGACTGCGAGCAAGAAAGGCTTTTGTGCAACAACCAACCCGGAAAGTTGAAGCCACTCGCCGCTTCACCAATCGATGGGCCACCGCTCAACCTTTGCCTCCAATTGACAATTGTCATCGGATTTTTGGGCTTTTGGTGATGTTACGCGTGGAGTCGGAAAAGTTGAGAAGATTAACCTTTTTCTTCTAAAAGCAAGATTTACCTTTGTTTTAGTTTAATATATTATATTAATATATAAATGTACGCATAGATCTTGATATACATATATCTAAATATAAGAAAACAACGGGCAAAAAAGCCCGGAAAGTCGGGCCAAAAATGGCCTCGAGCCAATCAGTCAGGGCGATTAAGTAGAAGAAAATAGGCCGTATTTTTCGGGCCTATAAATTTGAAGCCCAACCTGGCCTTAAATCCGGGTTGATCGGGCCCATCCATGGGTAGGGCCCAAATTGCCCTCTACCCGGCACCCGAGAAGCGGGCGAATTCAAACTCCCCCTATTTCACCCCAAAAATCTCATTTTTTCTCCCACTTTCTCCTACACAAACCATAACACACGAAAATTCTCTCCCTAAATTCCCAAACTACTCTTCAAATCTCTCCAAATTCACCACAAATCTCAAACCAAAAACACAAATCCTTCATCCTCTCAAGAAACCCACCACCAAAAGACTACAAATTTCCAACTTCTCCAAAGTCTACACTAAAGTTGGGGGGTACTCCACAAAATTTCAGATTTTTATCTTCAAAATCTTGAAATTCATGGCTTATAGAGATGAGAGGGGAACAAAGAGAAAGACAAGAAGAAGAAGGGAGCCAACTCCAGAGCCTGAACCCGAACCTCAACCAATATTCGACCCCGAGGATCCCGAAGCTTCAAATGTAATCTTGACAAACGAAACACACCGGGCTAGATGGGCGATACTCTACTTCGGTCCATGGGTAAATACAAGGTATCCCGATGAACCTACTCTTGCTAAATTAGGTTTGTTGGAAGATTTTAGAGACATGTGTGGTAGAATTGATTGGCATTAATTTTTAAATGGGCATTGGGCCACTTATTCGGTTATCACACTTGAATATTTGAGTAGCTTTGAATTAGTGGTTCGAAAAAGAGACATGGTGAGAATTAGGTTTCAACTGAGGAATGAGCCGAGGGAATTAAGTATTGATGATTTAAATGAAATTTGTATATGTTTTGGAGAAAGATAACTGGGAAATGAATCTACACGCTAGGTACCTCAAAGGCATCTAGTATTCAAAACCCAATATTTTGTTATGTTCAGCGAGTCTTAGCTGAAACTATCTTTGCGAGTGAGGAGAGTAGAGGGGCGTTGAGGGTGGACAAATTATACATCATATGGTGTATGGCATCAGGGACTGAAATTGTGCCAAACGCCGGGGCTATGATAGCCCGACAATTTGATAGGATAACAAAATCTGAGAGGGGTGGAATTTGTATAGGGGGATGATTACTCCTATCGCTGAATATTTCAATATTAACTTGGAGGGCTATGAGGAGACCGCGAGGTGTAAATTGATTGATCTGAATGTTTTAACTGCTATGCAAATGATAAGATTCGATGGGTGTGATTACTGGCTCATTCAAGCAGATAGAACAAAGGTTCGGCTTCCTAACCCCGAAGCAACATCCATAAGAAATAGGGGTAATTGGTTGCTTAGAGAGGAACAAAGGGGTGTTGCTCAAGAAGAGCACGATGAGCCGGAATCATCTAGATAAGGGGGTAACCGGCCACTGACTATGAGTGAGAGGCTCGAAAGGGTGGAAGCTGACGTAGGCAAATTGATAGATGACACATATGAGTTGACAACTATGGCTAATGAGCACCACCAGGAGTATTCCCAGCGATTCGATGCCATCACCCAGCAGCAGCAGTATATGTACGAGATGTTGTCTCGTATGGACCAATGACATATCTCACAGGGCCACTACCCTCCACCTCCACCGTCACAGTGATCCATGTAAGTACTTATTACACATTCCTATTTCTTTTGATAATTTTCTCATATGTTCGGGACGAAGCATATTTTAAGTTTGGGGTTGTCAAGAATGTGTAATTTAGTACTTTCTTGCATCTTGCATTGCATTTAGGACTACATGTAGAGTACTTTGCATTAAAAATTTTGGGAAAAAAAATTGAATTCTAGTTTATTTTCGTTTATAGCACGTTTACCACTTTAGCACGTTTAATTGCTTTTGTGTGTGATTTTAGTTAAGTTTTTAAATGCCCAGCTCCCATATGATATTATGAGCATTTTATGGAATGAGATAACATACTTGTGGTAATAATGTGATAAAATATTGGGAAGATGTTATTTATTTGTTTGGCATTAGTTGAGAAAATTGGGTATTTGAGCATGTTGCGAAAAATAAGCATGTGAGCTTTTGTGCCTTAAACTGCTTTATCTTATGCACCTTTTTTTTTTTTTCTTGAAAGTGTCATTCACGATTGATAGAACTCTAGAACTTGCTCTGGTATCTTCATTGAAGCCATGTGTGTGTGCAATTTTTGAAAATGGTCTAAGGTCATCTTTGTTTAGCCTACTTAGCTTAAAAAGCCTACCTATGAACTCATGATTTACTAGTTAGCCAATTTTGAGACAAAATTTTTATTCTGAGCCCATTGATCTTTAAAATTTAAACATGATTTTATCCCTGAAATTTCTTGAGCTTATAGAAAATAAATAAGTTTGGGGGAGATGTGGTGAAAATTTATGAAAAAAGAGAGGAAGTTTGCAAAAGAAAGAGGGATGAAGCGAGATCTAGGTGAATAAAGAAATACTTGAAGCTCGAAAAAGAAAGAAATATCTTTGAAAAAGAAGAGAAAATCGAGCAAAGTAAATGAAAAATTCTGAAAAATTGTGAAAAAAATGAGAGCTTGAGGCTAAAGAAAAAAGAAAAGAAGGCAAAAAATCCTAAGAATGAAAAAAAGGAGAAATAAGGGTGGAATTGAGTTGAAAAAAGAAAATTAGTATTATGCTGAAATTGAGTTGGTGAATTGCAAGTCTGTATGCTTAAATTCTAATTGCTCAAGTCAAGTCACTTAATCCAAATTTTTCTACCCTTACCAAAGAGCCTACATTACAACCTAATAAAAGTCCTTTTTAATTCTTAAGTTGTGCACACAAAAGTGGTAGAGATGTTAAGACGATTTGCAAGCCTATGGTAGTTCTACTTTCACTGAATTGAATTTGAGTGTAAACATTATCCATACACTTCTGAGAGTTGAGTGATACACTATTTGCTTGTGAGTCGCGATATCAAGTACCCAATAGAGTGTTAATTATGCCGAGTTTATGAATGATGACTTCTTGATAATGAATTACATGGTTTCCTTGAGTATGGAGTCAAATGCTATTTAATGTTCATAGTGTTCTTGGGTGTTCGATTTTACCCCTTATATTATTTCTCTAAATTTGCTCGAGGACGAGCAATGCTTTAAGTTTGGGGGATTTTGATGTGTGTAAAATATACGTGCATTTTGGGGCTTAAAATGATATATATTTGATGCATTTGCACGCATATATAATATGTTTTTACTTGGTTTCCTTAGAAGGGCATGATCTTTGTGTATTCTTATAATTTTTACGAAACATAACTTAAAACGAAGAAATATCGGTTGGAATGCCCTATTAAGCTTGATGAATGCAAAGAGAAGATCAAAACGACAAAAAAAAAAAAAAAGGACAAAAATACTTCGCACGACGGCCGGACCGTGTGGTGTCACACTACCGTGTGGAAATGCTTCGTGTGAAACCACACAATTGTGTGAAGTGGGCAAAACAGGGGCGGAACCAGGCACCACACGGCCAAGCCGTGTGGGAAAAATATCGCATCACACGGCCAGGCCGTGTGAAGGCACACAATCGTGTGAAAATGGGTCGAGCAACACACCACCGGACGTGTGGTGCCACACGGCCAGGCACGTGTGGGGACTCTACCAAGACGCATTTTTTCGGAGTTCTTTTCCCGTTCCAACTCTACAAGTGATCTCTCCAAGCATCTATAAAAGGGACCCAAGACTTGCACGAAATTACATCACTTCATAAAGAGAAAACACATCAAATTACACAGGAACACAAGAATCGAAGATCTTCTGAGAGAAGAAGAAATTTGGCCAGTCGCGAAGAACACCATAAGGCTTTCGTATCTACGGAGCACAAGAGCTTCGAAGGCTTGGAAGGAGAATCCATCCTGACAAGAAGGGGTTTTCTTTCTATGTCTAAGATCTCTTGGCTGTGCTTAAACAATGTCATAATGTTGATTTCGAATTTGTCTATGAATTTGTAATCAATGTTTGGCTAATCTTTCGGATCTTAGAGGCATAATCGAAATTGTGGATTCATGTTAAATGTGATTATTTATTTTCTTAATTAATTCATGCTTTCTATTTTATGAATTCGAGTGCTTATTTATAATTACTTTTTATTTGCCGGGAATAATCAGCATGTCATATTTGTTAGTGCGAAATTTGGAAGAGGAGTTCTAACAACGACGGAAATTAAGTTCAGACATAAGCGGGTGTATCGAGTCGGGAGACCTACAACTGTTTGTGGGGAGTCATTCAATTCATAAATCTTTTGAGTGTTAATAATAATTGTATCGAGTCGGGAGACCTACAATTGTTATTATTCTATTGTTTATGCGCCGCCTGGGAGGGGGAATAGACTAACTTAGGAATTGAACCCATAGAATTGCATGAATTAGTTTTTAAAACTTTAGGTGTATTTAATATTGAAGAATCATGTTGATATTATGTGCCTAAGGTTGCTCCTGTAATTGTTGAAAATACTTGTGGGGTTCGCAAATTTATTTATTTTTCTTTTTATTTTTTCGATTTTATTATAAAACTTGATATTCGGTCGCTTCAATAAAATTGGAATGCGATGTTATTATAGTTTAAGTGTTTCACATATCAATCCCTGAGGAATACGACCTTGCTTGCCATTATTCTATAAACTACACTTTGTACACTTTGCAGCTTTAGTTGTATGATCCAAATATTTTTGGCGAACAAGCAACATCAAATTCTGCAAAAGAAACAATCTTCTTTTTCGAAGCTTTTACACCAACCTTAGATTTTACAGTTTTAGGAGGTGATTTAACCTCTGAAACTACTTCATCACCAATCTTTTCAACTTTCCTCTTCTTCGAACTCATTTTACCAAAAGCAAGCTTTTGAACTTTTCTATTTTTCGAAGTATCTGGTGCTTCAACTTCGAAGAACTTCTCAAAATCCTCTTATAAAGAGATCCTTAGACGCCTTTAGAAAAACATACTTCAAACAGCGGTTTAAAGCAGTTACGACAATAGAAGTTACTGAGAATGTGAGAGAAAGGCGGAACGACACAAAACTTAAAAATCGAAGACCTGGAAATGCCTGAGACGAAGTGCTCACGATCGCAGTGAGAATAGCAAAAAACACGAAATTGATTCAAGGAGTTGGAAGAGAATTTGGGTGAAAATAATTAACCCTAGCTACATCGTAAAGAAAGGAAATTATGGTAAGAAACGTAAAGAGTATGAACCGGAAGGGTAGAAATCTAATAGGATCGTATTTTTGTCAATTTTCTAAAAATAAGGGTATTTTATGTAAATTCCTCTAAATGTAAATTAAATATAGTTGCTTATCAGCTTTAGTGGATTGTGCATGAGTTATCGGGTTTTTATTGTATCGCGTTTAGACTAATATTTCCAGCCCATTAAGTTTATTAGGTCGTATTCGTGTTAGTGTTTATTGGATCGGGATTTTATATTTTTATCTCTTATTGGCCTAATAACGGCAAGAATAAAAATTATTTTTTTATGTTTTTATTTTTTTTTAATTTTTGGCCAGCATGATTTGCCAACCCTAGAAAAAAGGACGTGGATAGCGCCACTTAATTTACCCTTAATTTATTAGAGTCGACCTGTGTGCTATAGTTGGACTCTGGAATTGTGATGCTTTTGATTTCCAAAATTCAATAAGTCGATAGCCAATGCTCTTCCCGCTCAGCGACAACATAGGGCGAAGAGAATGGCGAAGCGAAAGCAGCGGGAACTCGCCTCGAATCGTTCAGATCGCGCTGTCTCTTTTACTTCAGGCGAGCACCACTTTGTCTACTTTTGTTGTTTTTAATGTTGATTGTTTGTTACCCGTACAAATCAAATTCTGGACTTTGGATGTATTTCTTGAGATTATAACTTGTCACTTTTTTTGCTAGTTATTACTATTATTTTATTAGATGTGATTATCGTTTCAATGCAAGTCTGACAAGGGTTTTTGTTGATTGTAATTGAGTTTGTCGTATTTACTATATATAGATTAAATAAATATAACTTTTTTTGGACTACTTATGCGTGTAAATGCAAGTTTTATATTCTTCTTTTACGACCCTTTATGAGTACAATTTGCATATTTCAATGATTAGTAATATATTCTCTGGTATAAATATGTTGAACTGTCTTTATGGATTGCAATATTTTGTGGCCGGGTACCAGATTATGAAAGTTTGAGTTATTCTTTACTACAGGGTTTGGGGATTTTGAATTGCTGAAGGAGTATTTTCATGCACATCCAATTTTGAAGAACACTGAAGTAGCTAAAGGAGAAAAATGCTATGATCTAATTTCCTCATTACCCAAGTTTCCTCGTGGCCAGAGGTCAAAAGGGAGAGTTAGGAGCGATAAGAAAACAACACTGGGTGATGGTATGTTACACAACATCCTCCATAGCTACCCTCTTACTACAATGGTGTTACCATGCTTTGTTGTGTCTTTGCTATTGCTCAACATTTTTTGGTAGGACTAAAACATGATGTTCTTTTGGTATAAGCAATACGTGTATTGTAGCAATCTATTTTTGGCCATACTTTGTGCACCTTGTCCGGCTGCTAATATTCCGACTTAGATTCCACCTCATGCTCTAGTACCGTATTATATTTTATTTTCATTTGATGCCACTTTTGTTTCTGCAGCGTGAACTTCTTGCATGAATTGACCAAAGGTTGGATTGCTTTCTGAAAATCTTGTAATTCCTTTTCCTCTAATTGATATACATGATATACAGCAACTGACCGATTCTAATCACCAAAAGTTGTAATTGTTTACGCCATACTAAAACAAAAAAAAAAGTATGACTGCACAAGCATTATGTGGATCATCACTAAGGGAGTCACACAAGGACTTGATGTATCAGTCTGTTATCTAACAACCTGTTGGAAGAAGTTAACAGCAAAGTAGCTTGATACGCCCTTTGTTTGACTGACTTAGTTCCTCTAATGGATGATGCAACTAAGTTTCGATGCTATTGTTGTGATAGATATCAAATTATGAAGTCTTTTGTTTTTTTCCTTAACTTGATTGTTAGTTTGCTGTTTGTTCTGGATATTAGAGAAGTCTGGGGGTTTAGAGTTGCTAGCATAGTGTTTTATTTCTTTTTGTGCTATGTTTTGCATTTTGGCAGGAAGTCATGAAGGAAGCATAGTGGAGGAGAGCCAAAGTCAATGCAACTTTGATACACATTCACACAGACCTCGGAATATGAGAAGCAAACGAGAGGCAAAGCCAAGTGATCCTGAAGTTATTTATGAACGCTCTCTACATTATTGTAGACAATCAACTAGGCAACATTGTAGGACCACAGATATTCAGAAATTGGGAAGGCTAGACTCCGGAAAGTTTGAATTCTACTTGGAGTAAGATCTACCATATTGATATGTAGAACTGACTTCATTTTCTTTAGTTTATCATTGTTGACCTTTCTTTCATATAATGCAGGAATGTATGGAAAAGATTTACAGAAGAGAAAAAGAATGTGTTTACTTATCTCGACTCCTTGTGGTTTTCCTCGTACAGAAACGGTCCTCTTAAAGAAAAGGTGTTGAGTTGGATTAAGAGGAAAGACATATTCTCAAAGAAATATGTTTTTGTTCCAATCGTTCAGTGGTATGTGGCGCCATTGTTGTGAATATAACTCCATTATCATTTTGATCAATTCATCAAGAGGTAAGTTCTGTAGGTAGGTCCAGATTTTTATTGGGGTTCACTAATTGAGATTCCACTTTTTTAGGGGTCACTGGTTTCTTTTAATCCTTTGTAACTTTGGTGAAAGTCCACAATCAAAAACCAAAAGTCGCTGTATGTTGTTGCTAGATTCACTAAAAGAGGCCAATTCTAAGCAACTAGAACCTGCAATTAGAAGGTATTATCTGAGATAAGCGCTTAACTTAATATTGTTTCCAATTGAATTTATTGCTTGTCAGAAACAGTGCTTTATGGCCTCATGGGAATGGACCTTATAATCTCTAACCTATTTCATCTTTATTTTCTTTCACAGATTTGTCTTTGACATATTTAAAACTGAAGAACGGCCAGAGAAGAAAGAGCTAATCAATAAAATTCCTCTTTTAATTCCTCAGGTAACAATACTTAATTACCTGTCATAATTGTAATAATTTTATTAAGAGACTCACTTGGGTGGATGGCCATCATTCCAGGTGCCACAACAGAAAAATGGCGAGGAATGTGGGTTTTTTGTTCTCTATTACATATATCTATTCTTAGAGAGCGTGCCAGATAATTTTAATTTTTCCACGGGCTACCCTCACTTAGTAAGTTTTCTTCTTTTCTTCATAAGTTTGTGTTACTCGCTGTACAATTAATACTTACTTTCATGATGTCATGCATGGTAAATTATTTGATTCGCTTGATGCATTTTAGATGAAAGAAGACTGGTTCACTCCTGAAGAAGTGGAATGCTTTGTTAAAACACTGGGATTCAATGAACAATAATTCTGATTGTTCAGATAAATTATGTCAGCAATTACTGTATATGATGTATAGCAAATCAGGCAGTTTTAGCAGTAAGAAGGTAATTATTATAGCGAATCAGTCAGTTTTAGGGGTAGTAACTAGTAAGAGTAAGTTTATGTCTAGTCTACCCTGGCGCAATAAAAATAGGATGATGGTATATTTTTCCTACTTTCTTTGGCAACTAGTAGATTTTGTTCAAGACTCAAGAAGTCATGCTTTTGCATTTGATTTTCTTTTCCTTTAGGGTTAATTACAAAAACTACCACTGAAGTTAACCCCAGTTATCTTTCAAATTTACAAATACTCTCTTGATATTTGTTTTTCTTTTTATAAGTTGCACCCTCTAGAGGGTGTATTTGTTAGGTAAATACAAGTAGAGGGTATTTGTAATATTTTAAGGGGTTATTTGTAATTTTGAGATAACTGGAGCTTTTTGTAATTAGGCTAAACCTCAGGGGTAGTTTTTGTAATTATCGTTTCTTTTTAGTTAAGAATTGTATAAATTTTCCGTATCATGATTCATGTGTGGTTGTCTTTCTCATATGCTAGCATAGAGCAATACAAGTAATGATAAGTAGGAAAAAATTATGGTTGGTTTGTAGTTTTTCTGTTTGTCACGGAATCAAACATCTATTTTTGGGACCCATGGAGAAATTTGATGGCAACTTGTGGAAATAATTGATGGTTGACATAATGGTGGGTGGTCAATCAGGATGACAAACTAGTGTGGCTAGTTTATTTAATTTTCATTTTCAGCTTATAATGCTTTTTTTCTGTGAAAATTTTGGATGGGTAGGATGCAACATATCCCACTTGCCCTTTCAATCCAACGATCATGAATGACCCAATTACACCTTTCTATTTTAAACGAGCCTCTGTTTTTCCCTCGAGGTTCTAAAAACATGGACTAGTTATTGGATAACATATGGTAATTGTGTCTTTATATCTCTTTGTAAATGTTTGGTAAAGGAAGAGATGATGTACTGACAGATGAAGCAATATTTTGTGGCGCTTTACATCTTATAGATATGGACATATGTGAATTTTTTTAGAAGCAATTGGAGCAAGACAGCATCTTAGTTTTAGTTGAAATTTGGTATAGTTCATCGAGTTTTTTTTAAATAACTATAAGCGTAATATCATTTGCTTCACACGTGAACTTCTACCCAGAACATTTCTATGCATATTAAAACGACATTTGTTTTAAGTTGTGTTTGGAGAATAAATTGATTTCTGCATGGTGACTTGAAAGGAAAAAACGTATGGTTTGTTGTAATGTTAGGCGATACATGATGGATTCAGATTTTCTGTTTCCTCCTATTTCATTTCTAGCTCCATCATCGGGATGAATAACATGTTTAAATGTATTAAAATTTAAAACAATTAACAACTCATATTTAGAGGGTGTTTGGCTAAACTTATTTAAAACATCTTATAAGCTCCTACATCGGATAAGCTGTTTTAGGAGCTTATAAGATGTTAGATCTTATTTTAAAAATAAGTTGTCATGGTGTTTGGATAAAATAAGATAGTTGAGTTTACGAGAAATTTTTTTAAGAGATTGATTCTGTGGTGATTTTGTGATACTATAAAATTATTAAGGATATTTTTGTCTTTTGAATGTTTAATTAAAGAGCTTTATAAGCTCTTTTAAAAAAAGTTGGGCTGGATGTACTTTTTTAAGAATTTATAAGCTCTCTAATAGCTTTTTTTGGAGCTTATAAGCTCTTTTGAAAAAAAATTATCAAACACATTTTAAGAGCTTATAAACTCTTAAACATTTTATAAGCTATTTTTAAGAGCTTATAAGCTCAGCCAAACACCCTCTTATTTGAATGACATGTGTTATTCATCAATTAAAGTGGAACAATAAAATAGACCAATCATACAGGATACTTGTTTCCCATTCTTTATTGATTACAGTGAAAACATTAAATCAACTCTAGAGAAAATAAAAATAAAAAAATTTGTCCAATTACTTTTACTTCCAATTTAATTTCAGACACCGAAAATTGTTTCACCTGTTGAAACCCGAAGTCAACTTAAATAATAATTCTTGGAAGAAGCAAGAGTCTTAATCAATTGTCGATACGATAAAAATACGAAAACTTTTGTGTTGTGTCATGTCGTACCAATACAACAAAATTAATAGATGAAATGTTAACTTGTTAATTTTTGTATATTTTCATTGGATATTTTGTATTTTTGTATTTTGTATTATCATGTGACATCGTGTCATGTTAACGTGTAATATTATATAGTTCAAAATTATTTATTTTTATTTCTTTTTGACTTATCATGTCAAATTGTGTCAACACGAAAAATTTCGTGTTCGTGTAAGTACAACCCCTTATCGTGTCGTTATTATGTTTGAGATTATCATATTGTGTCACGTTGTTATGAAACACGACACGATTACATGATTTGTCGCCGCTATGTCCAGTGTCTCTTAGCTATAATAACGTGGTTGTGGTAATATTATTATTGTTTATTTATTATTATAACTTTGTGAATTATTGCATTAGGGGGGGATCAATCCAACTTATCAGTCCAATTTAAAGGTGGTCATTTTTTAGTTATTTAGGATTTAGAAAAATTAAAATATCATATATAAGATCCTTAAACACTATCACTAGCTTGTAGCTCAAGTGGTATCACTAACCCTTATAAGGGTGTTAATCAGGGTTTGAACTCTGTATCTTTCAGTTTATTAGGAATTTATTTCTTCCCCTCCAACCAGTACTCCCAACTTATTAAAAAAAAAAAAAAGATCCTTAAACACAAACTTTTACCATAACAACCATAATTTTAAACTGCATATCAATATCATAGTTAGGTTAATTACTGAATTTTTAATCAATAAATTAGATAAAGACATAATAATCCATTACATTACTAGTTTGATAAAATTTTGACAATTTAATCCTTTAAATAATTATATGAACTATAAATAATTTAATTTTAATTTTACAATTCATCACATTTTTAAAACACTGGTTTCACTTTGACATATGATGAAACCCAACTGTCAATGTAAATAACAATTCTTGGAAGAAGCCTGAGTCTAAATCAATTGTCAACTAGTAAACTTAAGTTATGTTGATGTAACAACTAATATTGATATTTGATTTTACCTAATCTACTCCATTTATCAATAAATATATACATGCCTAATCAGTGCCTCGCTCTTGTCCATGCCCAGTGCCTCTTACCTATAATAACATGGTTGTGGTAGTATAGTATTATTATTCTTTATTTATTATTATAACTTTGTGAAGTTATTGCATTAGGTAGAGGGGTGTTCGTGCAAATTTATGTACATCTCTCAATCCAACTTATCAGTCCAATTTAAAGCTACTCATCTTATTCAGGATTTAGAAAAATTAAAATATCATAAATTAAACACAATCTTTTATCGTAAAAGCCATTATTTTTAACTGTATCGAAATTCAAATTTAGATCAATTGATGATTTTTTAAACTGAGAATAAATTGATAGAACATAATAATTCATCAAAGTAAGGGATAATTACAAAAACCTCCCTGAGGTTTGAGCTAATTACAAAAAGATCAAGAGATATTTCAAAATTACAAAAAGCCCAAAATTATATCTTAAATTAAGGGGGTAATTGTAACATTTCTATAAATACTAAGGAGGTTTTGAAATAGTTTTTGCATATAAAGGAGGAAATGCAAGACATAATTCAAACTTCAAGGGTTTTTTTGTAATTAGCCCGAACCTTAATCTTTTTTTTTTTTTTTTTTTGTAATTATCCCTCAAAGTAATGATGAAATTTTGACAATTTTATCATTCAAATATATATTTGGTAAAAAAAATCATTCAGATAATATATAAAATATATATAATTTGGAAAACTAATAAGATAAAATTGGGAGCATTCAAAGAGATAATCTTCTTACTTCATTATATTTTCTAATAATGAAGAATACAACTGGAAGAACAGTACTTATAGTGAAGCTTCAACAAAAAACGTGAAACAGGAAAAAACGTTTTCCTAACCAACTAACAAACTCGAACAGTAAAAACAAATATCACAAAGACCCCAGCAAATATAACAATCAGCTAAAATGACCCCAAATATTTCTACATCCCCCCCTCAAGTGGGACTGCAGAGGAAATCCTGAAGGCCCAACTTGGAAGTGAGCTGAGCAAAAGGAGACAAGGCAAGAGACTTCGTGAAAACATCGGCCACCAAACTTGAAAGCAATCTTCTGAGGAGAGACAAACCCAAGTTTAAACTGATTACGCACCAAATGGCAATCAATTTCGAGGTGCTTGGACCTTTCATGAAAAATCGGACTAGCTGTGATGTAAAGAGCGACCTGATTATCACACCATAGAGGAATGGGAGTGGTGAGGGAAAGATGAAGGTCTGCAGCAATGTAGGATATCCAAAGGAGTTCACAAATGGTGGGCCGAGAGCGTGCCTATCGCCGGCGGAGGAACGAGAGATGGTTGTTTGTTTCTTGGACTTCCATGAAACGAGAGCACCACCAAGAAACACGCAGTAGCCAGTCAAGGACATGCGAGAATCAGGGCAAGAGGCCTAATCCGCATCACTATATGCAACAAGGTCCGAGAAAAGAGTGGCAGGATAGAAAAGACCTCGAGGCGGACAACCTTTGAGATACCGGAGGAGATAGACAGCAGCATCCCAGTGAGTTGAGTAGGGACTATTAATGAACTCGGGCCGAGCCGTTGAACCGAATAAGTGATGTCAAAGACGGTGAGATTGAGGTATAGAAGACGTCCCACCAACCTTCTATACCGATCTGGATGAGGCAAAGGAGTCCCTTCACAGGCTTTCAGCTTGAGGCCTGGAGGGAGAGGTGTAGATGCAGGCTTACACCCAAGCATACCTACATCTTGCAACAAGGCAAGAATATATTTCCGTTGATTGAGATATGTTCCATCCGGCCGCGAGCAATTTCAAGACCCAAAAATATTTTGCGATTTTTAAGTCTTTAATGGTGAAGAGTTGATCTAAGTGGTGCTTGAGAGCATTCAAAGCGGAACATCGGACCCGTAAGCAACACATCGTCCACATAGACCAACAAGGCAAGAAAATATAATGAGGTCTGCTTGGTAAACAGACAGTGATCATGAGCGGATTGTTGAAATCCATAATCAAGTAATTTCGCACAAAACTCTGCATTCCACTGACGACTAGCCTGCTTCAAACCATACAAACTACGTTTCAACAAACAAACTTGCCCGGGCTGAGCTTTGGTATATCCTTCAGGAGGATGCATATATATGGTTTCATCTAGATACCCATGTAGGAACGCATTGTTGATGTCTAGCTGAAATAGAACCCAGTCTCTCATAGTAGCTAAGGCTATAAGCATCCGAACAGTTACCAACTTGGCAACAGGAGAGAAGCTCTCCACATAATCAACACAATACACTTGATTATAGCCCTTGGCAACCAAACGTGCCTTGTATCTGTCCACTGATCCATCTGCCTTCATTTTAACTTTGTAAACCCACTTACATCCTATAGCCTTATGACCAGGTGGTAATGCAGTCAATTTCCAAGTTTCATTAGCTTCAAGAGCATTAATTTCTTTATCCATAGCATCCACCCATTCAGGGTGTTTGCTAGCTTCAGCATATGAATGAGGTTCGTGAACAAGAGATACTTGGGAAAGGAAAGCAACATATGACTGAGCAAACAAGGGAGAAATGGTAAAAGGAAAAATATTAATAGGATAAGAATTACCTGACCCTTGAACATAAGAAGGTGATGCAGTAGGCAATGATGCAACAGTGCTGTAGGTCACAAAATCTGTAAGCCAAGAAGGTTTAGAAGAAATTCTAGAACTCCTACGAAGGACAGGACTATGAGAAGAGGATATAGGTGTATCTGTAGCAGAAGGAGGAGAAGAAGGTTCAGTAACAGGAATGAGAGGAAGAGAAGTAGAAGAATGAGAGGAAGGAGCATGAGAGGCAACAAGGAAAGGGAATTGATCATCAAAAAATTTGACTTCTCTGGTAACAATCAGCCTCTTAGTGTCAAGATTATACAACTTGAAACCCTTTTGACCTTGTTCATAACCAAGAAACACACATCTAAAAGCCCTTTCATCAAACTTGGACTTCTGAGGATTAAGATTGGTGGCATAAGCCGAAAACCCAAAAGGCCTAAGGGAAGAGTAATCAGGGGAGTGATTATATAACATCTCATAAGGTGTAGCCCATTGAATCATGGAATTAGGCAACCTATTTATGATATAAATTTCTGCAACAAGGATAGAGTAAGGCCAGAAATACTGAGGTACCCCACTTTGAAACATAAGAGACCTAGCCACCTCCAACAGATGTCTATGCTTCCTCTCAACCACCCCATTCTGCTGAGGAGTATAAGCACAACTTCTCTGATGTTCTATGCCAAGAGACATGAACAATTCCTTACAATTTTTGTTTACAAATTATGTACCATTATCACTCATAATCACCTTTACCTTCTTAAGGAATTGTGTCTCTATAGAAGTGAGAAACAATTTTAATAAGGTAGAAACTTGTGACTTGTGACTCATCAAGTAAACCCAAGTGGCTCTACTATAATCATCCACCAATGTCAAGATATAAGGGGTACGAGTAAAAGAATGAGCAGTGTAAGGCCCCCATACATCCATATGAACAAGATCAAATATAGAAGAAACAATGGTATTACTTAAAGGAAAATGTATTCTGTGTTGTTTTGCTCTACAACAAACTTCACAGTTTTGAATGTAAGATTTGTCATCAACATTCCAGAAGGATTTCAAAAAAGGTAAATGACACAAAACACCATGGGAAGCATGCCCCAACTTAACATGCCATTTAGCAAGCAAGGAATTACAAGCTACTGAGCAACAGATGTAGGAGGAATGACAGATTTAGAGGATGTGGATGGATTCAGTACATAGAGTCTTCCCACTGCCTTGCCCACTGCAATCACCTGCTCAGTCTTAGGGTCCTGGAAAAGGCAATGAGAGGGAGAGAAAACACAGGTCAAATTATGTGTCTGTGTAAGTTGTGCAATAGACAAGAGATTGTATTTGAAGCTTGAAACCAACAATACATCAGACATTGTCAAATGAGGTGTTAGAGTTACTTTGCCACTATGTGTAACAGATTTTGTGGAACCATCAGGTAAGTAAACAACCACAGGAGAAGATAGAAGGGTAAGATTATGCATTTGTGAAGAGGAAGTGCACATGTGCCTACTTGCACCAGTATCTAATATCCAAGAGTCCACATTCATATGCTCGAAGGTAGATAAAGCAATGTGATGCTCTGAGAAGGAATGAATACCTGAGTACTCAACAGAATGAGCAAAATCAGTATTACCAAAATTCAGAGGAGAAGAATTGGACGCCATGTATTTGGTGATCTCCTGCACCAGAGCAGCAATGTCTGGAGTTTGTTTCTCTTGTCCATACTCCTTTTGAATAGGTTTGATAGAATCGGGAGCAGTATCAACCAAGTTAACTGCAGATCTAGATTTTTGCTCCTTGAAGGTTTTATACCACTCCGGATATCCATGCAATTTAAAACACTCCTTCATCTCATTACCATGGAAATGACAATGATCACATATGAGCTTTGCCTTTTCTTCTTTTGTCCTTCTTACATTCTCTTTTCCTCTGTGTGTCTGCCAATTATTTCCATCCATACCATTAGATCTCCGCTCTGACTGCATCTTAGGAGCCTGAGAGTATAAGGCCACTTTATCCATATTGTCTGGTACGTTAATCTGTATATCTCTCTGCCTTTCCACTCGCTGAAACAGAGAATAAGCCTTATTCACTGAAGGAAGCGGATCCATAAGCAACACTTGACTTCTAACACTGTCAAATGACTCATTCAACCCCATCAAAAACTGCATCAAATTGGTGTTGGTGTCCAGCTCACCAAATGCTCGATTTACATCGCACTTACATCTATCACACTTACAACAAGGTACATGCACTAAAACACTATACTCATCCCATAATTTCTTCAGCTTTGTAAAATAAAAAGCTACAGACGTATTACCTTGTGTAATTGTTGCTATATCCTTTTGCAATTGATAGATCTGTGGTCCATTACTCTCTCCAAACCGCTGATTAATATCCTCCCACAGATCATGAGCAATTTTAGCATATAAGAAGGCATCAACTATCTCTTTGCACAAGGAATTCAGAATCCAAGTTGTAACCATATAATCTGCTCGCTTCCATTGCTCATACTCAGGTGTATTTTCATCAGGTGCAACAATTTTGCCATTTATAAATCCTAATTTATTCTTAGCTCCAAGAGCTAAAACCATAGCTTGACTCCAGGATAGGTAGTTATTACCTGTGAGTGGATTGGATACGATGCCATCCTGTGGGGTGATCTGAATTTTGCAGCTGATACAGATCATCTTCTCGAACATTGAGCTGATTACCAAAATTCCGAGCATCCTTCAAAGCATCATCCCGTGGCGGATCCCCGTCGCCGGTCAATACGTTCCAAGGAACGTGTCTATGGTTTCGCGGTATTGTGAATTAGAACTAACAAGCTCTAGATACCATGTTGAAAAACTAATAAGATAAACTTGGGAGCATTCAAAGAGATGATCTTCTTATTTCATATATTTTCTAATAATGAAGAATACAGCTGGAAGAACAGTACTTATAGTGAAGCTTCAGCAAAAAACGTGAAACATGAAAAAACGTTTTCCTAACTAACTAACAAACTCGAACAGTAAAAACAAATATCACAAAGAACCCAGCAACTATAACAATCAGCTAAAATGACCCCAAATATTTCTACAAATAGTTTAATTTTAAATTTACATTTAATTTCATCACATTTTTCATTAATTATTATCAACCAATAACTTCACGACCAGACGTCATGCTAAGAACAACTCCTCACAACTCAATAACATTGAGTTGGAAATTATATTGAAATTTAACAACTTATTGCCCTAAACGCGATGAAATTTACAGGAAAATTCATGTGTGGCAAGGTCTGGTCATGTTGTACTTTTTCTCCCAAACCCAAAGTGCATGTCTCTCTTGATCAGTCAACACGTCCATGGGCGAAGCTACTTGAGGCCCAGTGCGGTCGGCGACCGCACTGGATTTCTGAATGCGCTTAGTAAATTTGGGTTGGGACATGCACTCGGAACTCCTGTGGCTCTTTTAATTTTGGGTTGGACCACACTGAAAATTCAGTCTATAGAAATAATTAAGATAAAATTCAAAAGGCTAAAAGAATTAAAAATCACCTGGTCCAATTAAGGCATTGAATGCTCCAAATTTGATAATATACAACTTTTTGGAAACACTTTTACAATAAACTTTTGGATCTAAAAGTTAGTTTTTCATAATAATAATAGTTGTTTGGCTGTTAATTTAGCATTGGATTTTGGATAAGTCACTTCTCAAAAAAGTTCATTCAAGATAAACCGAAATTGGAGAGTATGAAATCGGCAAAGAATTGCTAAAAGTAAGACCTTTATATTTGCTCTTTTTATTGAAATGGTTTTTTATTTTCTGTTTTTTAAAATTTCGGCTCGGTAATCGTCCACTCCAAATGAATTTTTTTGACCGCACTGGCCAAAAATCCTGGCTACGCCCATGAACACGTCCAATAATTTAATGCAATATAACTTATAAATGCTTTATTGGTTTGGTATGACCCCAAAGTTAATCCACTCCATTCATATCTATTTTCTAATCAAATATTAATTATATATATTTTTGAAGCCAAATATTAAAAAATATTAAATATATATAAAAAAATATATTGTGTATCAAATTTATTGTCAGTTACTTTTCGGAAACGTCTTAAATTAAAACTCTATATAGTAAAGTTTAAATAAAATAATAATTTGATGTCGTTAATTAATATTCAATGTCATTTTCTATAGATAATGTAGTTAAAAAATAAAAATCCTTGGCTGCGTGTACTTTGAACCCAATATGAAACACATGTAAAGCTCAAACTGACATCATAGTAACCCGCCCATGTCCGTTCAAGACTTTTCTAACAGAGTTTTCCCCCCCTTTTGTTTCTTCTTCGTCGTCTTCCTTGATTTTTCCTCTTTTTTTTTTTTTTATTTTGACATACTATTTATATAATGCATTTACTCTGTTTATTAAAGTTCAAATTAAATTTTCAACGCTTCAATCAATGTTTCATCTCCCACGTCTTCTTCTTCTCTCTTTCTTTTGAATTTTTCTTCTTCTTCTTCTTCTTATTGCTTTACATCTTCACCACTCTTTGTTCGTTTCATCTGCATATGTATTTGGAGCGCAATATCAAAAATATTTTACCAAGTCAAGATTTCAGAAGCTCTGAAAAAAACCAGAAACCAGGTACCCTTTTTTGTTTTATCTCTGTCTTTTTTTATGAGGGACATGAGTTTTAATGTTGTTTGTAATATCATCTGTGGACTGTGGTGGGTTTTTGGTTTTTAATGTAAAGACTCCAGCTCTGTGTTGGGCGCAGCGGAGGCGTGTCGTGGTCCGAGATTTGATTTATCCGGAATATCCGACAAATCACACCAACAATATGATGGCAAAAATAAATGACACCGACAGAAATTAAATGCACACAGTGATTTTACGTGGTTCGAAAAACCCGCCACGTCCACGAGTTTAGTTCTTTACTAATAAAGAATTTCCTAAAAAAAATACACCCTTGAGTTTTATGGGAAAAACCTAGAATAAAAGACTCGTCTGCAACCACTTTACTATCAAAAACACTCTCCCCAACCCCTTTGTGTTACCCGAGAAAAATACCCCCGAGTGTTTCCCCACACCTATCACAATTTGACTCACCCAAATCGATCTCCCTGCGACAGACACTCATTTTTCCTCTTTTCACCTGGCTGGTTGGATGGCCAAGCAAATGCCTGCTTGTCATAATTTTTCCTCAACCCCGTAAGCCCTTTTTATAGGCAAAGTGATGAGCAAAAATCAAACTTCTCATCTCATCTTCAACAATTGTGTGCTTGGTAGGCAAAAACTTTCTTCCCACATTATTTGACAAATGTGTTTTTGGTAAAAGTTTGGCACACTACTTTTGACAATACTATTGTTTTTGTGTCTTACCTAACAATCTCCACCGCACAACAAAACAATATCACCCGCAAAACCGAGAATATCGAACACCATTGACCTTGATCGTCTACACATGCCAAATCGGTAAGGTCCTAACTCCACCTTTTGATTCAATCGAAAGGCCAATGGCACATGCGATCCGATCAACACCACTAGTTGATTGCGCCGGAAGGATGACCCCAATCCATCCTCTCGCCCAACAGATTTTCTCTCACACCCGTCTCGCACCGGGAAGCCTTCCGGCGCGCTACCACTTCGAGTAATCCTTGAGGTCACCAGACGATACAAATTCCGATACTTCTCTCTCATCCTTAGGACCCTTCCGCCACGTGTGGTTTTCAGGACTCCACCTCCAGCTGAATATCGCAGCTGTTGGAATCCACTTGGCACCAGGAAATTAGATTCATCCGCATCTTTGGGACATAGGCCACACCACCCAATCTGCCCACTCCATCACCCATTTTGATTTTTACCACTCCAATCCCATGATTCTACAAATAGAACCATCACCAGAGAACAAAATTCCTGCCCTCTGCAGTTGAAGTAAATCAAAATAATCTATTCTAGAGTACACATGCATTACGCATCCCGAATCTAAAATCCATCAATCTCGAGAAGAAGTATCTATCCTTGTGGAGACTGTGAGATATCTCCATCTTCCGCAGCTATCACCGCATCACCACCGCCACCATCGCCGGCATCATCCTTCTTTCTCCGAGGACAATTCCTTTTAACGTGACTCTCTTTGTGATAACGATAGCATACAACACCCTTTCCCTGGTCCTTGAATCGACGTGATTCGGATCCAACACGAGAATCCCTCCTGGTACCGATTCATTTCCCGAGTAACCAAAGCATATTCATGTCCCTCCTCCTGGTTTGCCTTTTTTTATGGGACAACAACGATGCTTTTATATATGCTCCAAGTCCAGTGTGTCTTTTCCCGTGCATGACAAACAACGTCACACCGGACTATCATATGAATCCGGGGATAGAGGCAAGAAGTAAAAGGGCTTTATCTTCTTCCTCAACCTTTACACCAACTTTCCCCAGTTGATCCAAATTTGCCCACTGTGCACCTTTCATATCTGTCAATTTTTCCTCCTTTCCCTTCAACGCCGTTCCTTCCCAGACTTTGTTGAACTAGGAGATCATTCACCCTTTATTGCCAAGGAGTGAAATCCCCTTTGCCGTCAAATTGTTGCACCTTGAATGGATTTGTCACTGCCACAGTGTCCACCGAAAAAATTCAAATCTCAATTTTCTACCTTGCCCGAGTTACCAAGTAGCTCTGATACCACTTGTTGGGCGCAGCGGAGGCGTGTCGTGGTCCGAGATTTGATTTATCCTAATATCCGACAAATCACACCAACAATATGATGGCAAAAAATAAATGACACCGAAAAATTAAATGCACACGGTGATTTTACGTGGTTCGGCAAAACCCGCCTCGTCCACGAGTTTCCGTTCTTTACTAATAAAGAATTTCCCGGTACAAGAAAATACACCCTTGAGTTTTATGGACCAAACCCAGAATAAAAGACTCTCGTCTGCAACCACTTTACTAGCTATCAAAGAACACTCTCCCCAACCCCTTTGTGTTACCCGAGAGAAAAATACCCCGAGTGTTTCCCCACACCTATCACAATTTGACTCACCCAAATTGATCTCCCCAGGTGTGTACACTCATTTTTCCTCTCCACCCGGTTGGATGGCCAAGCAAATGCCTGCTTGCCATAATTTTTCCTCAACCCCGTAAGCCCTTTTTATAGGCAAAGTGATGAGCAAAAATCAAACTTCTCATCTCATCTTCAACAATTGTGTGCTTGGTAGGCAAAAAACTTTCTTCCCACATTATTTGACAAATGTGTTTTTGGTAAAAGTTTGGCACACTACTTTTGACAATACTATTGTTTTTGTGTGCTTACCTAACACTCTGGTTTTTGGGCTGAGAACATATGTGTTTTTTCTGTGCGTGTAGAGTCTGACATTTTTTTTTTATAGTTATTTTCAAGAATCTTTTTTATATGGGAATCTTGATCAGTTTCTTGATCTGTTCATCATGAAGTAATTATATAATTTAACACACACACACACACAGATACATACATATTTATATAAACCTTAAAAAGTGGAAATTTTGTATGGAGTTGTATATTCTGGCCAATGAGAAAATAAGCAATTATTTAATGTAATGAAGAAACGAGCAAGTAGAGCTTTGTTTTGATAAACTTGGGAAAAATGGATTTAAGGCTTCAATCTTCTAGTTGACCTGTGGTTCAAGATGCAAGTAGATGATGCATACTTACTGTTTTTGAGGTTTTGTAAGAACAAAGTACAACTAGCTTTGGATGGATAATATAAGCTGTACATCAGCTAGTAGATTGTTGTTATTATTGTGATGGTTTAATTGCTCTTGTAAGAGAACAGAGGAAATATGTGAACAATTTCGATATCTTTTCATTGTTTTTGGTAAATCAATCAATTGTAATCTAAATAAATAAATAGAAACTGAACTTTATCTTATCTACGTTAATCATGACTTGAATTTTGTCAGCCAAATTAGTTATTCGGTTAATGATTTTACTACTTTTTCCACATGGAGTCAAATTTACATTGATCTTTAGTGCTCAACAGTTTCCAGAATCAGGCGTGTACTTTTAGCGGATATGTCATCCAAACAATGTTGGTCGTTTATAAGCAAGACAAAGATACAAATGCCTGCATTTTTTATGAGTTTTGGTTCTTTGGTAATCCAATATATATAACAATGGAAATTGCGTCCCTTTCTTTAAAATTTTCAACTTAATACTTATATTTTCTTCTCCTTCTGAACAGGAACTAGATTTCCTTCACTTCTTCTCACCAAGAATAAGGTATTTGTCGCATAACTCATGAACAACCTCAAGCTAGTAGTCGAAGTTGTGAGAGCCCACAACCTTATGCCCAAAGACGGGCAGGGCTCATCCAATGCTTTTGTTGAGCTTCACTTTGACGGTCAGAAGTTTCGAACTACCATTAAAGAAAAGGACCTTGATCCATTCTGGAACGAGACCTTCTATTTTAATGTCTCTAACCCTGATGACCTGCATAATCTCACACTCGAGGCTCACGTTTACAACAGCAATAAAACCATTAATTCTAAATCTTCACTTGGAAAGGTTCGAATAGCTGGTACATCATTTGTTCCCTACTCTGATGCCGTTGTATTTAACTACCCTTTGGAAAAAGGAAGCATATTCTCTCGTGCTAAAGGGGAGCTTGGCCTTAAAGTGTACCTAACCGATGATCCCTCGATCAGGTCGTCAGCCCCTCTTCCTGAAATGGCTTCTTCGTCTTCGTATTCAAATTTGCATTCAAGCCAAAGTGAGTTGCCTTCTCAGAAAATAGAAGATTACGTCCCGTACACGTTGGTTAATGGGAAAAAGGGGTCGAGACGGACATTTTATAATCTTTCTAACTCAAATAACCAGAGACAACAGCCGCATTCTGTACCCTCCCAACAACCAATCATATATGGGGTCGATCAAATGAGGTCCGAACCTCAGGCAGCACAAGTTGGCCGCATGTACGCAAGTTCATCCTCTCAGCCTACCGATTTTACACTTAGAGAGACGAGCCCTTTTCTCGGAGGGGGCCAGGTTGTTGGAGGGCGAGTTATACGTTCAGACAAGCAGTCAAGCATTTATGACCTAGTTGAGCCGATGCAATTCCTCTTTGTTAGGGTTGTCGAGCTCACGACCTTCCGTCCAAGGATGTTACCGGGAGTCTCGACCCGTGCGTTGAAGTGAAACTCGGTAACTACAAAGGAGTCACAAATCATTTCGAGAAAAACCAAAACCCGGAGTGGAACACAGTGTTCACCTTTTCGAAAGACAGAATGCAATCGTCCGTTTTGGAAGTCATTGTTAAAGATAAGGATATGGTCAAAGATGATTTCGTAGGGATCGTTCGATTTGATCTCCATGAGATTCCCACGAGAGTTCCACCAGATAGTCCTTTGGCTCCAGAATGGTACCGTCTTGAGGACAAGAAGGGCGAAAAACAAAAAAAAGGTGAGTTGATGCTAGCTGTCTGGATAGGCACACAAGCCGATGAGGCTTTTTCTGAAGCTTGGCATTCGGATGCAGCTAGCCCTGTCGATAGCTCGGCCTCTTCAACGCACATCCGTTCGAAAGTCTACCATTCGCCAAGATTATGGTACGTTCGGGTTAATGTGATCGAGGCACAAGACTTGGTTGTGGGTGAAAAAAATCGATTTCCAAATGTGCATGTTAAGGCACAGATTGGTAACCAAGTTTTGAAGACAAAACCCGTCCAATCACAAACTATGAATGTTTTGTGGAATGAAGATTTGATGTTTGTTGCTGCTGAACCTTTTGATGACCATCTGGTGCTTTCAGTTGAAGATCGTGTGGGTCCGAACAAAGACGAGGTTTTAGGTAGGGTCTTTATACCGTTGGCCACCGTTGAACGGCGTGCTGATGATCGAATTGTGCACTCTCGATGGTTTAACCTACAAAAACCAAGTGCAACTGATATTGAGGAGCCGAAGAAAGATAAGTTTGCTAGTAGGGTCCACCTTCGTGTTTGCCTTGATGGCGGATACCATGTCCTAGATGAATCGACGCATTATAGTAGTGATCTTCGACCAACAGCAAAACAGCTCTGGAAGCCTCCAATTGGTGTTCTGGAGTTGGGCATTTTGAATGCTGATGCCCTTACACCTATGAAGACAAGAAACGGTCGGGGCACTTCAGATACTTTCTGCGTTGCCAAGTACGGTCAGAAATGGGTTAGGACAAGAACAATTACAGACAGCTTGAATCCCAAGTACAACGAGCAGTACACTTGGGAAGTTTTCGATCCAGCCACTGTTCTCACTGTTGGTGTTTTCGATAACAGCCAAATTGGCGACAAGGGTTCAAATGGTCACAGAGACTTGAAAATTGGGAAAGTCCGTGTTCGAATTTCGACTCTTGAAACTGGCCGAGTTTACACTCATTCTTACCCACTGTTAGTACTTCATCCCTCTGGTGTAAAGAAAATGGGAGATTTGCATTTGGCGATTCGGTTTTCATGCACATCGATGGTGAACATGATGTCCTTATACTCCAGACCGCTCTTGCCCAAAATGCACTATAAGATGCCATTGACGATGGTGCAGCTCGACATGTTGCGTCACCAAGCTGTCAATATAGTGGCAGCACGGCTCAGCCGAGCAGAGCCCCCTCTCAGAAAAGAAGTAGTCGAGTATATGACTGATGCCGATTCACATCTCTGGAGCATGAGGCGTAGCAAGGCAAACTTTTTCAGGCTGATTTCGGTATTTAACGGATTATTTGCTGTTGGAAAATGGTCTAAAGAAGTTTGCATGTGGAAAAACCCTGTCACAACTGTCCTAGTGCATGTTCTCTTTGTCATGCTTATCTGTTTCCCAGAATTGATTCTACCCACTCTATTTCTTTACATGTTTTTAATTGGACTTTGGAATTACCGCTATCGGCCAAAGTATCCTCCGCACATGAACACACGGCTGTCGTGTGCCGACTCGGTGCACCCTGACGAGCTTGATGAGGAATTCGATCACGTTTCCAACCACGCGGGCCCCGGATCTTGTCCGAATGAGGTATGATCGATTAAGAAGCGTGGCTGGTCGGATTCAGACAGTGATAGGTGACATAGCGTCCCAAGGGGAGAGGGTTCAGGCACTGCTGAGCTGGCGAGACCCTCGTGCAACTGTTATATTTATGGTGTTCTGTGTAGTGGCTGCTACTGTATTATATGCTGTGCCATTGCAGTTGTTGATTGTCATGTCGGGACTATATGCTATGAGGCATCCAAGATTTCGGCACAAGTTACCACCAGCACCACTCAATTTCTTCCGTCGGCTCCCTGCCAGGACGGATAGCATGTTGTGAGTTATCATCTTCAGGTTGCTACTACTTATTTTGCGAGCTATCGGATTCTAGTTTGTTTTGTCAACACGTCCTATGTTTGTCAAGATTTCCAAATTGTGGAAAAATATGTTATACTGGATATTGTATGCTGTTGCATTGCCATTTTTTGTTACAGAAACTCGACCGATGTATTATACTGTTGCCTTGCTCTTGTTCTTCAACTTTAAATCTCAGTTTCTTGAATTACAGTTTACCATATGATTTACTATTTTCTATTGAAGTATTATGGTAACCATGAAGATAATTATGAACACAAACTGAATGAAAAATATTTATTTCTTGTGTATCAGATGATACATATTATCAAACAGTTGCTCCCAACTTCTGATCATACATAGATTGAATCAGATCATAAACATCCAAATTCTTATTTCTCAAACACACAAATATAACTATCTTCAGCAGGACCACTTAATTCTATCACAATCCCATTCTTGATCAATCATAGATTGAATCAGACCAAATCCTTATTCCAAATCCTTATCTTCAGCAAGACAACTGAATTCTATCTCAATACTGTTTTTAATCAAGCATCAGATCTCGAAGCATCGAAGAATGTTGTTTGGGCACGGGGGCTGATAATCGTGTTCTTTATCACACCCCCTTGTGCGGTCACACTGATCCACCACCATTGCACTCACACTCTTCCCATCTACTATCTATCTACTATCTACTATCTATCATCTATCTACTATCTATCTACTATCTACTACTATCTTAAAAGTATGAATATTTCTGTAAAAATATGATTGGACTAAAATACCCTTTTACTAAATAAATTTGACTGGTAGAAGTGCAATTTAATGAGGAGGCTCAAGAGGAAAAAAAAACTTTTCACATTCCAGGCGTATGGAAAGTTGGAAATACCCCTTTACTAAATGAATTTGACCGGTAGAAGTGTAATTTACTAAGGAGACTCAAGAGAAAAAAAACCTTTTCACATTCTATGCGTATGGAAAGTTGGAAACCCAAACCAATCAGTTTCTTCTTAAAATTCGTTTGATCGGGGTTGTTGGACTCACCATGGATTCACCATGATTATTTCTTCATTCTGTGATCATATAATATTCCGTCGAAGTTTTCGGTAAATTTTTCTTCCTTTTCTCGACACTCTTTCGATTTTACAATTTTTTTTTAGAAGTTACGGTTTTGTTTTTTGGGTTCGAGTTGTTCGATTCACCATTGATTCACCATGAGTGTTTCTTCATTATGTGATCATACAATATTCCGTCGAAGTTTTCGGTAATTTTTCTTCCTTTTCTCCAAGGCTCTTTCGATGTTACAATTTTTTTGTTTTTTTGGAGAAGTTTCGCTATTTGAAAACCATTAATCTACTGTAATGTACATGGTGCCAAGAGACTCCAGATTCTTTTTATTAAGGTTTCCACAGTGAAGTGTACTATTAAAATTCAAATAGTTTTAACGTTTGATGAGTCAATTGTGAAATTAGCAATTTATTTATATTAAAATTCAAGTAGTTCATGTTGATTTTGACATGATTAGGGGAAGTTATTGGCCTTGAAGTGTTTGTGTATTTATATGGTTGCTTAAACACGATAGAGTTTTGAACTTAAGATTCAGTTATTATTCGTGTTTGAAGAAGCAAGCTCATACCTATTAGTTGTCTTTGTGGAAAATTATCAAGTTATCCATGTCTATTATTATATTACTACTCTAAAATCATCATTATTTCTGTTAATTTCGGTTTATCTAAAATACCCCTTTCATGTATTAAATTTAATGGCAAAATGTAATTCACAAATCGAAAAATTAATCAAATCGCAAGGCAAAAGAAACTTCTTTGTATGCTTCTTTCAGTCACAAAAGATGCAAACGATGGAAAAATAAACCCATTCCGGCAAGGGAGAAGAAACATCTTTGTATCCTTCTTTCAATCACGATAGGTACAACCATCGGAAAACCAGGCACTCAGGCACCGAGGATGAAGGAAATATAAGAAAATCCAACTGAGCAAGTGGGCCTCTAATAAACTGGTGGATTCTTAATAATAGGCTTAATAGGCAGTTGATTGGCTGCTTCTTATCAATTCTCTGTTGGCATATGAATATGACTGATTTAACTCAATGATTTGTTTATTAATCATAATCGAAATAATACTACGAAGAGTATAATGGTTGGAGGTCATAATTTGATGGTTTAAATTAATCTTTCTTAAAGATGTTTTGCTATATTTTGTGTAGGAGAGGTGCTTTTTGCTTCTCTTTAACGGTCGATTGTGTCAAAGAGGGGCTCCATCTGAATGTTATGGATTCAAAAATGTCATTGTGCAGAGAATGTTCTCATGACTGAGATGGGCTCTCTTTTAATATTCTTTGTTGGGAATATTTTTTACTTATTTGGATTACACGGCCGTCAATTAAGAAATATTTGTTGCAGTTTTCAGGTTTCTTTTATCTTTAAAAAGTTGTGTATTCTGTTGTTTTTTTTATCTGTTGTTAAAAGGAAAATAGTGGGGAGGATTTCAAGTTCCAAGCAAGTAATTTTTATTGAGTAGAATTTGTGAGTAAAAAAAGTTATTTTCTCCAGAAGAAGGGATACTTTGTTCACATATTCCCCTTGGTGAGACTTGATGTGGAAGAATTTTATATGATGTCTCCAAAGTGTCTTAAGGCATATATGGTTTAATCTAAATGATGATATGGTGGGTTCTGTGAAAAAACTAATACAGAAAGCAACTAAAATTCAAATTTTAATGTTTAATTATATAAGTTTTTTTGTGAAAATACATAGCAGCTCATACGCCTTTACAACATGGATATTTTGAGTTTGTGTTAAATTTTAGATCTTATTTCGTATGTTTTTAATTATTTACTTATTATCATAATTATCATATAGTATTTCACCTTGAACTACAGAATTTTAAAAGGCTTGCCAATTTATGCTTTGTGAATTTATATTTACTAAAAAGTATGACTACAAAATGAATGATATAATAAAACTAAAGTAAATTAATTTATATTAAGAATTTATTTTTAATTGTAATAATAAAATTATACAGTTCACGTGCAGCGCACGTGCACTTTACTAGTTACCATAAATGGTGATATTTTTGAACCACCTACTCATTTTATTGAACCATTTTGTCGACAGTGCCACAATCGGCGTGTTGTCTGAGTGGTACTTGTTGAAATATGTCACTTGTGAGTTGTCCCACATTGATTAAATAGAGGAATAGAGCCTTGTTTATAAGCCAAACTACTCCTATCACCAATTGATTTTAGGATGAAACCTCACTTGATGGCTTAGGCCTTAGGTTATTTCCCATATTGGGTACGCTTAATGTGTAAGACCATAACAAGTTCCCCGAATTTAACAATACTTGTTGTCACACTATGATGAGTCCCCACCATCGGCATTTCTCCCAAAGCCGTTGATTGTTAGGACAGCTTTTATCCGAGCTGAAACTCTGGGCGAGCATTTGTAGATGACGTTGTATTTAACTTCTTCGCAGCAATCAAATTGTTCCCCTGGTTGCATTGACCTTTAGGTGGTTTTTTGCCCTTAATTTCGCCGCTGGATTTGCAGGATGGAGCTTCAACTGTTAGGCTTAAGGTCAATATGAGAATAGAGAAAAGTAGAAAGAGCAAGAATGAGAGGGCATGATTATTCATTTTCTATTTTGTTTTCCTTATGGACTGTCAATTTTGATGCTTTGAGCTTGTGTGGTAGAAAGTTATATATTTTCTGTGTAATATTTATAGTGGTTCATACAGTAAAATACATTTGTCTGTTAGTAAAAATGAAATAAACGTCAATTTTGTCAGTCCAATGTATGTGCTCAGAGAAATTTGTTTGTTGACATAAACAAGGAATCCGTGTGAAATTAGAGATATTTTAGGCCGTCAGGAAATATTTGTACATTGAATCTTTGTAATTAATCAATCTAGGATATTTGAACGATAATCAGTTTTTATAGCCTTTTTGGTTTATATCAGCAACTTTTATGTCGAAAAAGGAAATAAGTACTATATATTTCACCATTCATGCATTGTGAAAATTTTCATTCTATATCTGATTTGCATAACCAGGACAAACACAGTATATTCATAACATGAATATTTACTAGGTACACCATATTGTACGTTACATCATTCAAACAAGTATATATATATATAATAACTGCAATTAAAGAAATTAAATGATGCCACTAAGCATCAGACCAAGTGATATCCAAATCGCCCCAGTCACCTTCGGGAACTCCCAAGGCTTTCCATACGGCTTTTGAGGCATCGACGATGTTATTAGGACAAGGCGGCTGATAATCATGATCGTCATCACATCCCATGGTAGAATCACACTCGTCAACCACCATAGCTGTCACGCTCCGACCATTAGCACTTATAGTTACATTGTTAAGACATCTGCTTCCTCCACTGTACCATCCAGTCGACAGTGCGACAACAGGCGTGTCGTCCGAGTGGTAATTATTGTCACATTCTGAAGGTCCACCTCCGTCCCCACCCTTTTCGAAGCTATTAATGGTTAGAACTGCTTTTGTGTGTCCTGAGACAGGTGGGGAACATTTGTAAGTGGTGTAGAGTTTTCCTGATTGACAGCAATCGGAGTCGTTTTCTTGATTACATTGGCCTGGAGGTGGTTTTTTGCCCCTTATTTTGCCACTAGGCTTGCAAGATTGAAGTCTAGCCTCCAAAGACTGAGTTGCAAGGATTAGTAGTAAAACAAGAATAGCTCCTTTTCTGACGTTCTTCATATTGGCTCTCTCTATTGCTTTGAGTTAATTAGTACTGCAAAATGTTGGATGCAAAATTGGGATGAAATAACTTGTTTATATAAACTTTTCCCCAGTAAATATGCCAATGAAGTGTTCAAAGCATTTGATTTATTTTAAATTATTTGTATATAATGTGATTACAAGCCAGTCATATATATTCCAGTGGAGGGTTCAAAATAATCGGAAATTTCCAAGACTTTGTTAATGTGCCGTGGCATGTGATCTTTTCATCACCATTGCCACAGACTGATATTTTGGCCTATATATGAACTAGTGTCAACCATTCGTGTCTGAAAGTTTATGATTCATATTAGGGATAATTAAAAATACTACCTTGAGGTTTAGCCATATATATTATTTATCTTTCGAAATTACAGATACCCAATTGACATGTTCCATTTTAAAAATTACACCCTATTGAGGGGTAAATTGTAAAACAAATACAGACTTCAAGAAGGTGTATGTAGTTCTGTAGGGGTTAACTGTAATTTCAAAACTGATATTTTTAAGTAATGAAGTTAAACCTCGGGTAGTTGTTGTAATTATCCCTTTATGTTATCTCTTTAATACAACTTTGATTACTATTTGGTTGTAACAGTCAGATCAGAATTCATAATTCTACGGGAATTTTTTTTTTTAAATCAACGGTCGAATTTTTTCAAAAAATATATTATGTGTTTCTTTGGATACTTCTATTTGGACTGTATATGAAGTAACTTCCTTGGTATCCTTGCATGCTGTTATCAGCCCTCTTGTTTGATTAGTAAATAAAATTATGGATTGGATTTTCTGTTCCATTGTATTGGATGAGCGTACAATTATGACATCATCTTATACACATATCAATCATACAATATAGTGGAAGAGGAAATCTGTTCTCTGAAATTAATGGCCTCCCATTTTGATTATTAAGTAAATTAAATACCAATATTTTTCCTTGATGATATTGAACTCCCTTCCAGATAACAGATTGGTTACAAGAGCAGAAAGAAAGCTTTTGAGCACATAAATTACTAACATGTGGATATTTATAATTCTCTTAAAACTAGACAATATGCTTGCAATCTGTCTTCTTTAGTAATTAACCAAAGAAAATAAAAGAAACATGTTGAGAATCAAATTGGATTTTTTATAAGACAACATTATTTCCTTCCAGTTTGTTAATTTTCTTGCATGTTATCTAAGGTGTAATAGGTGGTCATTTCATGTTTTAGCCCTTGGAGCGCACGAATCACTTAAGTCATTGTGTTCTTTCTCTCTTCACTTTCTTTATCCAAATGCAAAGATCCATACGCTGTTAATTGTAAAATTTCTCTTTATTGCAAAGAGGCAACATTCCTTATTACTGGTGTGTGCATCAGTGCATGTGCTGGAAGAAAATTTATATTGAAACAGTTCCTACATAATCATCATTTATGCAATAAGAAATTTATATTGAAACAAAGTATGAAACAAGGGACAACATTGAAGATGCATGCTTCACATAATTCACATATATTTACAACACATGACAAAGGGTAAAAACATATTTAAGCATCAGACCAAGTGATATCCAATTCTCCCCAATCACCTTCAGACACCCCTAATGCTTTCCAAACAGCTTTTGAGGCATCAACAATATTATTAGGACAAGGCGGCTGATAATCATGATCATCATCGCATCCCATTGTAGAATCACACTCGTCAACCACCATAGCTGTCACGCTCCGACCATTACCACTTATGACAATATTGTTAAGACACCTTGATCCTCCACTGTACCATCCAGTCGACAGCGCCACAACTGGTGTGTCGTCAGAATGGTACTTATTGTCGCATTCTGAAGGTCCACCTCCATCTCCACCCTTTTCGAAGCTATTAATGGTTAGAACTGCTTTTGTGTGTCCTGAGACAGGTGGCGAACATTTGTAAGTGGTGTAAAGTTTCCCTGTTTTGCAGCAGTCGGAGTCGTTTTCAGGATTACATTGACCGGGTGGGGGGTTTATGCCCCTTATCTTGCCACTTGGTCGGAATAAACAGCAACAACGAGCAGCAAAAGTAGAAATCCTCCAATGTTGAAGTTCTTCATTTTGTATCTGTATTGGTTTGGATTAGCTTTTGATAGTTGGGTGCAAAATGGGAACAACTAATCTGTTTATATAATAAGCTTTGCACAGTAGAAAAAGCCAAGAAAGTACTCAAGGGCAGTGAAGTTGTTTTGATTTTTTTGTTGGGAAAGTCATGGTTTGTCAGTCAGAATATAATCCAGTGGAGGGTTCAACAAAATTGCCAGTGATTTAGGAATTAGTTACTTTGCCGTGTTGGTTGAGCTTCTCAGTATTATTGCACGGGTTAATTTTGGGGCTACCAAATAGAGTCATATATAAATTAGGCTTAATTACAAAAACAACTCGGAGATTTAGCTTAATTACAAAACAACCCAATTATTTCTGAAAATTACAAATAATGCCCCCTTCACATTTGTTTCTGTTTTACAAATTGCAGCTCTAGAAATGGGTATTTGTTGAGCACATACCAACCTCAAGGGGGTTATATAGCACTTTAAGGGGTATTTTTGTAGAAAGATATTTGAATTTTTTTGATGTATATGAGTGGATAATGAACAACCTTTTTGTTTGGAAGTATTTTTTAAATGAAATTTTGGATCTAATAGTTAATTTTCGATAATAATAATAATATTTGTTTGGTGGTTAATTTTGGAAAAAATCACTTTCCCAAAAAGTCTATTCTGCATAAGCCAATATTAGAGAGTATTGCAAAGAATTGTTACAAAGTAAAACATTTAGATTTGCCTTTTTTATTACAATATTTTTTATTTTCTATTTTCTAAAACTTGGGCCGATAATCACCCCGCCGAATCAAATGTAATATATATGATGATATTTGACTTGGATATGAGAACTTCTTGGTGGATTTGACTCTTCGATCTTCCTCCAAGATGATTCTGACTTCAATAACGTTAACTCGAGGGCTTGAAAGCTTATTCCCGAATCAAACGCCGTGATTTGAGTGGACTTCGCGGTGAACGCCTTGAATCTCACCTTGAACACCGTGGATCTCCTTGTATGTTCTTCTTGCCTTGAGAGAATTTCCTCCACCGCCTCTTGCTTGGATTTCTTCTCCTTGAATTGTGATTTAATTCCTTGAGAATGACCCATATTTATACTTGTAGGAGAGGGGTCTTTGGATAACTCACATGGTGAGGACTCTAATTTGATTGGTCCTTCAAGATTTAATATTATTTCTTTAATCACAAATTGTGATAATTATCAAAAGAAATAATAATAAATCAAGATAAATCTTGATTTATAAGAATTTGACATTTTACATTCTTTAATTGGCCAATAAATATATATTAAAATATCAATTAATTAACTATTTAAATTAGGAATTAAATTTAATTAAATTCCCAAATATAAATAAAAATTATTAAATTGATATTTAATATAGAATTTCACATGTGTCACCATTTGATTGGTGCAAATTTAATTTGTCTACAGGGGCATTTGAAGGTTTTAAAAGTAGAGGGGTAATAATGGGACATTGCAAGCTCCTACATCGCGCATTGGATAAACTTTCGGTCTCGGCCCAATAGCAAGCGAACCAATTTAGCTAGGTACCCTCACTATGTAAGCTCTGTCATGTGTGACAGGTTCGATCGATCATGGGCTTAAGCATTGCTTTCTTATCTTTTATATAGTATGGTTTAATCACAAAGAATGCATTGATAAGCCTCTCACTTCCGAGGACAAGTTTAAAACTCTAAAAAACAGAAACTTTATATTGCTATTATTGTGTATTCTAGTGTTGGGTAGGCTGCAACCAAGTGTTTCGAAAAATGCATTAATGATTTTTTATGAACTCTGAGTGTCAGACTTATGGAATGAATCATTAACCAACTTTGAAATTCCAGTTTCTTGATGGTGATATCCATATATACTATTTTCTATTGAAGTTTTATGGTAACATCATCAAGTTTTATGAACTCAAAATGAATTTTATTTCATGTGTATCAGATAATACACATATCAAACCAACTTCTGATCAAACATAGAGTGAATCAGATCATAAACATCCAAATTCTTATTTTTCAACACAAACACACAAGTAAATATCTTCATCATTCTATCACAATCCCATTCTTGATCAAGCATCAGACCAGTGGATATCCATTTCACCCCAATCCTTTTTGGGCACCCCCAGAGCTTTCCAGACAGCTCTCGAAGCATCAACGATGTTGTTTGGACATGGTGGCTGATAATCGTGCTCTTTATCGCACCCCCTTGTGGAGTCACACTGATCCACCACCATTGCAGTCACACTCTTCCCATTGCCATGAATGATGATATTTTTGAAGCACCTATTCCTTTTATTGAACCATCCTGTCGATAGTGCCACAATGGGCGTGTCGTCTGAATGATACTTGCCATCACACTCTGATGGGCCCCCACCATCCGCACCTTTTCCAAAGCCATTGATCGTTAGGACAGCTTTTGTCCGAGCAGACACTTTAGGCGAGCATTTGTAAATTTCGTAGTACTTGCCTTGTTCACAGCATTCAGAATCATTCCCCTGGTTGCATTGATCTTTAGGTGGTTTCTTGCCCTTAATCTTTCCGCTAGATTTGCAGGATTTAGCTTCAACTCTCAGGTTTAAGGTCATGATGAGAATTGAGAAAAGGAGAAAGAGCAAGAATGTGAGAGCCTGATTCTTCATTTCTATTTGTCTTCTTTACTATTTTCAAGTTTACATTTGCTCCAAGCATATATATAGTACTTGATACAGTAAAATTCATTTGTCAGTTTGTTAAAATGGGATTAGCAGCCTTTTTGTTGGCTATATGTGCTCTAGGATTTCTCTTTGTTGATGCATGAATTCTTGTCTTTTTTACCTTAGTGCATAGTTAATTGACATAAACAAGGAATTACTGTGTGCTCATAATATTTTTAAACTGCCAGGAGATAAGTCCATAGATGAATCTTTGTTTCTGATTCATAGTAAAACAAAATTGAAATTTAAGTGAATTATTTCCTTCAGGATCTCTCATGAGGTGTTTGATATCTTGCATAAACTCAATCTTGTAACCACACATAGTGTTGGATTATATCCATGCAACATTACATGAGAATTAAGGACCAACATATGAAACAAAATAAACCGTCCCAGCTTTGAGATGTCCATGTCTCATCACCCTAATTACCAAAGTTTTGAAAATAACTATGCAATTTTCAGCTGTAATTAAAAAGTCGCTTTCTTGAGGTTTTGATTAGTTAAACTAGCTTTTGTCATTTTCAGGACACGATCTGATTGCCATATTTAGCTGCTGAAAAGTATCAGCTTCTACAGCAAGGGCCATTTTGGAAAAGGGCTAATTTGACTCATTTCCACTATAAAAAAACTTATTTGAGGACTTTGATAGAGAAGAAGATAATTCTCTATAAATCCACACCTGAATTCTCAAGTATAAAAGCAATGTCATCAAAACAAAAGTTATCTTGGAGCACTTGCATGAAATTAGTGGTGCTTGCTGAGAACAATTTTGTGATCAGGTCCAGCCATTAACAGTTGATATTAATATTGGTTTACTTTAAAATTAGAAATAGTAATAAGCACCTTGCTAAATCAATGTATTTTGTTCTTTTTGCTGCTGCTTAAAGATACTTATGACAGGCATTAAACTTCTAATAGACCAATCAAGGACTTGTGTAACATCGTTAAAAGACAGAACATCTCAGCATTCAAAATACTCGTTTCTCTCTTATCTTTTGATAAAGGACTGTGTTCTTTATTTTTTTGATCAGAAAAAAGTTAATTTCATTGATCAAAAGTATGTACAAATACACTGGACATACGGCATACCTACACTGTTAGTGTCGACAAAATGGGACAGTTAACTATATAGTATGGTTTAATCACAACGAATGCATTGATAAGCTTCTCACTTCCCATGAAAAGTTCAAAACTCTACAAAGCAAAGACTTTATATTGCCAATATTATGTATTCTAGTGACGTGTAGGCTGCAATGAAATGTTACAAAACATGCATTAGCACCACGCACGCTGAAATGTCTGTGGCACACTCCCATTGGTGTACTCTAGACAAACTTCATGTTTCATGTTTGTTAATGCTTAAATTACTCGTTTTATAACTGACTATTATATAAACCTATCAATATTAGATGATCCTTTCAATTTGACAGGATTTATGTCAGGAGGTAGGACTGCTAACGTTGAGTTTATGCTTGAATGATATATTACATATTCTCATGTTAAGAATTTAGTACCGTATATTGCATTTTCTAGAGTAAAGGAAGTTCAAAGCCAATATCCATGGGCATTTTTCGCCCTTAAAACATCCGCAACCAGAATAAACAAGTTTAGATTGGTTAGAAGGCTAAAGGGAAATTCTTTTTCTTACAACAGTTAATAACTATTAACACCAATCATGGGACTTTATCTGTAATTTTGACAGCATTCAACGTTTCACCATTAATTAATTACACATCCGAGAAGTAACATAATAGTTTAATTAACATAGGACTACAAGATTTATACCCTCAAGTACATCTTTTCTATACAAACATAAGCAGCAGAAATTAAATCTTAATCTTCATTAAGCATCCGACCAAGCAATATCCAGTTCACCCCAGTCTTCTAAAGGCACCCCCAAGGCTTTCCAGACAGCCTTAGAGGCATCGACAACATTGTTAGCACAAGGAGGTAGATAATCATGGTCTCCATCACAACCCATAGAAGAATCACACTCATCAACCACCATGGCATTCACGCTTTGGCCGTTTGCACTTATGGTAATGTTGTTTAAGCACCTTCTCCCTTCATTATACCATCCAGTCGACAGAGCTACAACTGGCGTATTGTCTGAATGGTACTTGTTATCACATTTCGATGGAAGATATCCATCCCCACCTTTTTCGAAGCCTCTAAGATTGAGGATTGCCTTAGTGTTTTCAGACACGGGGGGTGAACATTTGTAAGTAGTGTAATATTTCCCATTTATGCAGCAGACAGAGTCGTCATCTTCGACACAATGGCCTGGAGGTGGCTTCTTACCCTTTATTTTGCCACTTGGCTTGCAAACTTGAGGCCTACCCTCTAAGGAATGAGGAGAAAATATTAATACAAGAAAAAATGCTCCTAAGCTCAACTTCTTCATGAATTCACTTAGTTTAATTGTTTCTGATAGAATTGTGATTCTTGATAGATGGATGCTGAAATATGGCATACAATTTGTATATATAAGGTTTATCCCCAGAAAGGCCAATTTTGTGCTCAAGATATAACCCTCTCAAAGTTTAGAAACTCATTTCATTATTTTGGTTGCTACTCACATGGTCCAAGTTAGGTTTCAAGTAGTAACTGTGTCAATTAATAATTTTCAGAACTTATTGAAGCATATCTAGCATGCATGCCCTTTAGAGTTACTCGACGGCATTTTTTGTCTTGGGTTGTTAAAGAAGTAAATATCACTATCACGGTCTATTCATATCGGATAAAGGTTACGTATATAGCTATGTGTTCTTGTTGGACTTTGTTGTTGAATCCACTGTTGGACCTATTTGTGAAACTAATTTAATGGTCTTTTTTGGAGGTTGTTAAAGTAAATGTATATATTATTAATGAGTACTTTAGGGAACATGTTATGTCACTTTAGGTAGTGGGTTGATGACTTTAGGCTATGTGTCCCCAACCACTTGTGTATATATATGTAATCTCTTAATGAAGATAAATCAAGTTTTCTCAGCATATTGTTACATGGTATCAAAGCACATAGTTGAGGTTCAAGAGAGGGTTTAGGAGTTTCAGATTTTGGGGTTAGGGTTTTAAAAAAAAAAAAAAAAAATCTCCAGATATTTTTTTTTTTTTTTTTTAAAAGATCTTGTTCACACGCGCCACACATTTCTCGAGAAGTTCACTCTGTCGGTTCTTTGCTGTCGCCTACTTTGCTTCTTTCTCCCGTCTATCAGTCCATTGCCCGATTGCCGCTGTCACGCATTGCCACGCTCGATCTTTGCCGTCTGTCGATCTGCCATTTGTTGTCGATCTGTTTGCCATTTGTCGATCTGTTTGCTCGTCTTGGTGCTCTTTATTTTCGCGATCTGCCGTTGGTTCGTTCCGGTCAACATTCCCTTTGTGTTGGATCGATTTGACCAGGTTTTATTAAATTTCGGCCTTTGGTCCATTTTTTGTTGAGTTTTGGATCTATTATTCGATTGGTATTCGACAAATATGGATGAAAAGAAATCGTGACTACGCCTGAACCGATTCCGTCATGTCTAAAATAACGGATCATAAACTTAATAGGTCAATTATTTAGACTGACTAAAACTATTCGACTCTATTTGCGTAGTATTTCTATGGATCAACATTTAACCGAGGACCCACCTCTGATGATTCAAAGGTCACTTGCTACGAGGCGACGCTCGTTTATTTTTACAAATTCGTAATTCCATTGATAGTGACGTTGTTGGTATGATAAATCATTGTGAATTTGTGAAAGAATTAATGGATTACTTAGCATTTGTGTATTCGGGGGAAGGAAATATCAGACGTATGTATGATGTATGTCAAGCTTTTTATCGTGCAGAAAAAGGTGAAAGATCCCTTACTGATTACTTTATGGATTTTAAGAAAACTCATGAGGAACTTAATTTGTTATTTCCATTTAGTACTGATGTAAAAGCTCAGGCAGCTCAACGTGAAAAGATGGCCGTTATGAGTTTCTTGACAGGTTTACCTTCCAATTCGAGATCACGAAATCTCAAATTCAAGTGCAAATGCAGCACGAGATATCATCACTTCAAGAGGTTTTTAGCGAGAATCCTCCGCCTTTGAAAAATCAACGCCTATTTCAACTCATAATGCTTTTGTGAGTCACACTTCTGATTCAAAAAAACCGATGTACAAAAATGGCAATCCAGGGCGAAACTTTCCTCAAAATGTCGGGGCTCGGGGACCGGATTTGAGCCACATTTTGTGTCGCTATTGTCACGAACCCGGACACTTTAAGAAGGACTGTCCAAAATTACAGCGAAAGAATCGGTTTAGCCATTCAACACATCTCGCCTCGGCTAATGCTCCTCTTGAGTCCGTTTTAATTTACGCCGATGACTATGCTAAGTTCTCACAATACCAAGAAACTCTAAAGTCTTCATCTTCCTCAATCACTGCCATCGCTGATTCAGGTAAACCTCAAGCATGTCTTATTTCCTCATCTTCCAAGTGGGTCATTGATTCTGGTGCAACCGATCACATGACAGGTAATTCAGTCTTTTACTTCCTTTCAATCTCATACTCCTAGTTCATCGGTTACATTAGCGAGATGGCTCCATATCTCATGTTTTGGGATCGGCACCATTATCCCCACACCCTCCCTCCTCTACAACTGCTTAAACCTACCGGACTTATCCTTTAATTTGGTTTGTTAGTAAACTTACCCGTTCCCTTAATTGTTGTGTCTCATTCTTTCCGATTTTTGCTTGTTTCGAGGATCTTATGACGAAGAAGATTATTGGTAAAGGACATGAATGGGGGCCTCTACATCCTTGATACACACATTCCAAAGTCTCTTGCTTGTTCTAGCAATGTTACACCATTTACGACATTGTCGGTTAGGACATCCCTCATTCTCTACGTTGAAGAAACTTTGTCCTCAATTTTCCAAGATATCCGCATTCAATTGTGAGTCGTGTCGGTTTGCTAAACACCATCGTTCGAGTTTTACTCCTCGAGTCAATAAGCGAGCTAATGCTCCGCTTTGCGTTAGTTCATTCGATGTTTGGGGTCCTTGTCTGTAGTGTCTAAAATTGGGTTTTAAGTATTTTGTCACCTTTGTTGATGATTATTCTCGAATGACATGGTTATTTTTAATGAAAAATCGTTCGAATTATTTCATCATTTTACTACCTTTTGTCTTTGAAATCCAACTCAATTCAATACATCTCATCCCAAATTTTGCGTGTGATAATGCTAAAGAATACTTGTCGAATCCTTTCAAAAATATATGGTACAAAATGGCATTATTCACCAAACTTCTTGTGTAGATACGCCATCACAAAATGGCGTTCTTTGAACGCAAAAATAGACATCTTCTCGAGACTCGCCGAGCTTTACTATTTCAAATGCATGTTCCTAAACATTTTTTTGGGGCGTATCCGTCTCCACGCTTGTTTTTTTGATTAATCGTATGCCCTCTTCTATTCTCAATCGTGACATTCCTTTTCGAGTTCTCTTTCCAGGTAAATCCTTATTTCTGTTGAGCCACGAACATTTGGTTGTACTTGTTCTGTCGGGATGTTCGACCCACATTACGAAACTTGATCCCAAATCTCTAAAATGTATTTTCCTTGGATATTCCCGTGTGCAAAAAGGTTATCGGTGTTATTGCCCCACTCTTAACAAATATCTTGTGTCACCGATGTCACCTTTTTTGAACAAACTCCATTTGCACCCTCGACCGGTCCTTCGACTCAGGGGGCGTCGATGATGTTCTAATCTACACTATTACATCCTCTAGTTCGGACATTTCGCTGGAGTCTGCTAAACCTCCCATAACACAAGTTTATACTGCCGCACCCATCTTCCCTAATCGCTCCTCCCGCCTCCGTGTCTGCGCACCACTTCTTCCGTCATCGATCCGAATCCAAGTGATGATCTCCCTATTGCGCTCGTAAAGAAACGACAATGTACTTATCCTATATCCTCATTTGTATCATATAATCATTTATCACCATCCTCGTGTACTTTTATTGCATCTCTTGATTCTCTCTCTATACCAAAAACCTGCTCATGAAGCTTTATCCCATCCGGGTTGGCACAAGGCTATGATTGAGGAGATGACTTGCTTTAGATAGTAATGGTACTTGGGACTTAGTTGACTTACCTACGGTAAAAAGGCTATTGGTTGTAAGTGGGTTTTTGCTATTAAAACTCATCCGGATGGAATCATTCTTTAGATTGAAAGCACGGCTTGTTGCTAAAGGATATGCTCAAACATATGGAGTTGATTATTCGACACCTTTTCACCTTGCTAAGCTCACATCTGCGGTTGTTCATTTCTATGGCACCACATATTCTTGGCCTTTACATCGATTAGACATCACAAATGCATTCCTTCATGGTGATCTTCGGAAGAAATCTACTTAGAGCAACCACCCGGGTTTGTTGCTCGGGGGAGTTTGGGAAAGTTTGTCGTCTTCGTAAGTCCTTATACGGTTTGAAACAGAGTCCTCGAGCATGGTTTGGAAAATTCAAATCAAGCTATTGAGAATTTTGGCATGAAGAAGAGTAAATCGATCATTCGGTATTCTACAAACAATCTACAATTTGGTGTCATTCTATTAGTGGTTTATGTTGATGATATTGTCATTCTTCGGAAGTGATCTTGGTAGTATCTCATCTCTCAAAACTTTTCTTCATACCCAGTTTCATACAAAAGATTTAGGGGCACTAAAATATTTCTTGGGCGTTGAAGTGCTGAGAGGTAAGAAAGGGATATTCTTATCTCAAAGAAAATATGTGCTTGACTTATTATCTGAAACAGGAAAATTAGGGGCTAAACCATGCAACACTCCTATGGTTCCTAATGCACAACTTACAAAAGATGGCGAATTGTTTCCAGATCCGGAGAGATACAGGAGATTGGTTGGGAAATTGAACTATCTAACCGTTACTCGTCCAGATATTGCCTATTCGGTAAGTGTGGTAAGCCAGTATATGTCATCTCCAACAAAAGACCATTGGAAAGCTGTCGAGCATATTTTGTGCTATTTGAAAGGAGCACCTGGGCGAGGAATTCTATATAGCAATCACGGGCATACTAGGATTGAAGGTTTTTCAGATGCTGATTGGGCGGGATCCAAGGAAGATCGAAGATCTACTTCAGGTTATTGTGTATTTGTTGGAGGCAATTTGGTATCATGGAAAAGCAAAAAGCAAAATGTGGTCTCACGTTCAAGTGCAGAATCAGAATATAGGGCCATGGCTAAATCTGCATGTGAAATAATGTGGATACATCAACTCCTCAGTGAAGTAGGTTTTAAAGTTTCTATACCGGCTAAGTTATGGTGCGACAACCAAGCTGCACTTCACATTGCGTCCAATCCAGTCTTTCATGAACGAACCAAACATATTGAGATTGATTGTCACTTTGTTCGTGAAAAGATTCAGAAAGGCTTGATCTCTACAGGATACGTGAAAACTGGAGAACAATTGGGAGATATCTTCACAAAAGCTCTTAATGGGTTTCGGGTTGATTATCTTTGTAACAAGTTGGGCATGATCAATGTTTATGCATCAACTTGAGGGGGAGTGTTAAAGTAAATGTATATATTATTAATGAGTACTTTAGGGAACATGTTATAGCACTTTAGGGAACATGTTATGTCACTTTAGGTAGTGGGTTGATGACTTTAGGCTATGTGTCCCCAACCACTTGTGTATATATATGTAATCTCTTAATGAAGATAAATCAAGTTTTCTCAGCATATTGTTACAGAGGTTATAGGTTGGAAATGATGGTCGACTTGAGTTTTCACGTACAGAGTTGGATCACTTTTCCCCTTCTTGAACAGTTGATGATTGAAGTAAGAATCAATTTTTGTTAGAAGCTTATTGATGTGTTGTCTTTTATTAAACCATATTACATAAACACAAGAAATCAGTGCTTAAACAAAAGAAAGAGAGGAACAGGAGTTTTAACTGCTGATGGAGATGTTCTGTCTTTTGCGTGTTACAAAAGTTCTTGATTGGTCTATTAGAAGTTTAATCTCTGTCATAGAGTGCTCCAAGAGAACATTTGTTTCAATAAAATTGCTTCCACACATGAATTTAGGAGTGGTTTTATAGTGTGTTATATTCTTCTCTCGTACAAGTCCTCGGAATAAGTTAATTACCTGCACTAGATGGTTTTATTTTATGGTTATAACCAAAACACACTATACTATGTTGTCCAAGCCCTTAACTGACATTTTTATAAGAACTGGTGCAAAGAATGCATGAAGAGGAAATCCTTATATGAAACAGACAACATAATCATATATAACTCTGTTTAGCCAAGATATTAGCCCTCTGGAATGATGCTGAAAATCTCAACTAACACGGCAAACTAACTAATTCTTGAATCAGTGGCAATTAAACATAACCAGTTGAACCCTCCAATGGATTATCTAACTGACAAACCATCAGTTTCCCAACAAATAATTCAAAATAAGTTCATTGCCCTTGAGAACTTTCTTGGCATTTCTACTGTGTAAACCTTATATAAACAGACTTGTTTTTCCCATTTTTTCATCCGATTATTACCAAAAACTGATCCAAAGCAATATAGAGACAAGATGAACAACTTTACTATTGTGAGATTTCTACTTGTGCTCCTTGTTGCTGTTTATTCCTCAGAGGGCAGACTTCAGACTTGTAAGCCAAGTGGCAAGATAAGGGGGAAAAACCACCATCAGGCCAATGTAATCAAGAAAACGACTCCAATTGCTGCAAAGCAGGGAAACTTTACACCACTTACAAATGTTCACCCCCCGTGTCTGGAAGCACAAAAGCCGTTCTCACACTTAACAGCTTTGAGGAGGATGGAGATGGAGGTGGACCGTCTGAATGTGACAGTAAGTACCACTCTGATAACGAGCTAGTTGTCGCATTATCAACTGGATGGTACAGTGGAGGAAGCAGATGTCTTAACAATGTAACTATAAGTGCTAATGGGCGGAGCGTGACAGCTATGGTGGTTGACGAGTGTGATTCTACAATGGGATGTGATGATGATCATGATTATCAGCCACCTTGTCCTAATAATATTGTTGATGCCTCAAAAGCTGTTTGGAAAGCATTAGGGGTGTCTGAAGGTGATTGGGGAGAATTGGATATCACTTGGTCTGATGCTTAGTAATAATTTTTTAAATCTTTTATTTCAGTTAAACTTGTTTGAATGATGTAAAATATGTTGCACTATTAAATAATGTTATGAATATACTATGTCTGTCCCTGCTTTTACTAATCTATTGCATGATAGTTTTCACATTGCATGAATTTTCAAATATATAATGTTAAGAATATATTATGTCTATCCTGTTTTTACTAATCTCCTCAGTATCCTAAATAGCTGTAGAATGGCATGCTCTTCCTAGTTGTACTTTTCACTTGGGTTATAATATATTCTCTCCTTACCCCACAACAACAACAACAAAAAAAAACAGATAAAAAAAATAACTTTTCACCAATTTGATTTAAACAATTCTTGCAAGTCAGACATATAACTCTTCTTCAGCTGATTAACCACACCGCTTTACTTAAATAATAATCATAGGACAAATGACTGTTTGCTAAAAAATATTAAAATAGAGGTTTCATAGTGCTAAAGATAAACATGAAGACCTTTTATGGAAGTTGTCCTGTGAAGATTTAGATATAAAATAAATAAAAAATGCCAAATTTGAATCAGACAACGTCCAAAATTTAGTTCTTTTTCTGCCGCCTAAAGATACCTGACAAGAGAGATAATACTGTTGAGTGTTGAGCCTCCAAATATGGCAATCAGATCGTGTCCTGAAAATGGCAAATTTCCTCTAATGTCTAGAAGCTAGCATAACAAATGGAATATCAAGAAAACGACATTTTTATATGGATTTCCAATTACAACTGAAAATTGCATAGTTATTTTCAAAACGTTGCTAATTGGGGTGATGAGACATGGACATCTCAAAGCTGGCATGGTTTATTTTGTTTCATTTATCGATTCCTAATGTCATATAATGTTGAATGGAAATCATCCAATAGTATTTGTGGGTACAAGATTGAGCTTATGCAATATATGAAACAGCCCATGAGAGATCACTCAAATTTTCCTTTTGTGTTTTACTGTGCATCAGAAACAAAGATTCATTTATGGACTTATTTCCTGGCAGTTTAAAATATTGAGTTCACAACAATTCCTTGTTTATGTCGATTAACTAGGCACTGAGCGAAAAAAGAAAAGAATTCATGCATCAACTAAGAGATATCCCATTTTAACAAATTGACAAATGAATTTTACTGTATCAAGTACTATATATATATATATATGGTTGGAGAAAATGTAAAGTTGAAAATAGTAAAGAAGACAAATAGAAATGAGGAATCAGGCTCTCTGATTCTTCTTGATCTTTCTCATTTTCTGTATTCTCATAATGACCTTAAACCTGAGATCTGAAGCTAAATCCTGCAAATCTAGAAGGGCAAGAAACCACCTAAAGACCAATGCAATGAGGGGAATCATGTCCCAACAACATTAATTGTTGATGCTTCCAATGCTGTCTGGAAAGCTCTAGGTGTGCCTAAAAAGGATTGGGGGTGAATTGGATATCCACTGGTCTGATGCTTGATTAAGGATGGGATTCTGAGTTATATATTTCTGAATAACAATTTGGTGGATATGTAAAATTATCTAATTCATATGAAAAATAAACAACTTTTCCCTCATTGTAACTGTATGAATGGTTAAAAGTTAGTTGAATAAAACAGTTGCATGATCGAGGGTTTAATCATCTATAAATAAATTTCCTAGCTGAGAGTTAGCTAGGCTTTTGTGATTATTTCTCTTTTTCTTTCTTTAACTGATTTTGTGTATACGTATCAGCCCAAAGGCCTAAAACGTACATATGCAATATCTTTTAATTTACAGTTAAAAGAAAATGATGACCACCTAAATATTTACAGGTGACATAAACATGTGAGAGAATAAACAAATGGAGTACAAGTAGTATTATTTTATAATAAATCATCCTTGGTTCTCAACTTCATTTTGTTTTTTTCTTTTTTTTGGTTATTTACTAAAGAAAACTCTTTTGTAAGCGTATTATCCACTTTTGAATGTATTGTTGGAATCCAACTGTTGGTAATTTTTTAGCATTGAAATATTTATTTCTGCTTTTGTAACCTGGGCATTTTTGAGTGTATTGTTCGAATCCAAGTTGCTTCATATACTGTCTAATTGGAACTTACAAGTATCCAAACCAAAATATACTATATCTTCCAATAATGTTTGAACCTAACTTTTTCATATACCTCCAAAATATTATCTGGCTATTAAAACAAAATAGTAACCAAAGTTGTATTGAAGAGGTAATAAGAAGCATATATATATAAACTCTGTTATAGAGTCGACACTTTGTGAATAGGCCAAAATATCAGTCTGTGGCAATGGTGATGAAAAGATCAAATGCCACGGCACATTAACAAAGTCTTGAAATAATATTTCCTATTATTTTGAACCCTCCACTGGAATATATATGACTGGCTTGCAATCACAATATATACAAATAATTTGGAATAAATCAAATGCTTTGAACACTTCATTGGCATTTTTACTGGGGAAAGTTTTATATAAACAAGTTATTTCATCCCATTTTTGTATCCAACATTTTGCAGTAGTAAACAACTCAAAGCAATAGAGAGCCAATATGAAGAACCTCAGAAAAGGAGCTATTCTTGTTTTACTAGTAATCCTTGCGACTCAGTCTTTGGAGGCTAGACTTCAATCTTGCAAGCCTAGTGGCAAAATAAGGGGCAAAAAACCACCTCCAGGCCAATGTAATCAAGAAAACGACTCCGATTGCTGTCAATCAGGAAAATTCTACACCACTTACAAATGTTCGCCACCTGTCTCGGGACACACAAAAGCAGTTCTAACCATTAATAGCTTTGAAAAGGGTGGAGACGGAGGTGGACCTTCAGAATGTGACAATAATTACCACTCTGACGACACGCCTGTTGTCGCACTGTCGACTGGATGGTACAGTGGAGGAAGCAGGTGTCTTAACAACGTAACTATAAGTGCTAATGGTCAGAGCGTGACAGCTATGGTGGTTGACGAATGTGATTCTACCATGGGATGTGATGACGATCATGATTATCAGCCGCCTTGTCCTAATAACATCGTCGATGCCTCAAAAGCCGTATGGAAAGCCTTGGGAGTTCCCGAAGGTGACTGGGGCGATTTGGATATCACTTGGTCTTATGCTTAGTGGCATCATTTAATTTCATTAATTGCAGTTATTATATATACTTGTTTGAATGATGTAACGTACAATATGGTGTACCTAGTAAATATTCATGTTATGAATATACTGTGTTTGTCCTGGTTTTACTCATCTACAGCCTGAAAACTTTTGGATTGCATGAATGGTGAAATAAATCATGTTTTCACCAATTTGCTTTGAGCAATTCTTTTAAGTCCAGACATAAATTAACACTTGTTTCAGCTGGCTAACAACACTGGTTTACTTAAATAAAAGTCAGGAGAAATGACTGTGTTGCAAAAGAAAATGTACATAGAAGTTTCATAGTGCTATGTCTTGATTGCATAGTGACTTAGACATGGATGAACTAATTCAGAGTGATACTTCTGAAAGTTCACAAATTGCACACGCTATCATGGTCCTTACAGCGAAGACCGACTATAATTATTAACTAGGACTATAGTATGCAATCTTTCTCACGATGGATCAAACATAATTATTTTGTATGTAAAATGTAATAGACAGTAAAAATTGGCCTGTTCATTTGGAACAAGTGAGATGTTGCCGCTCAACCAATGGCCATTGCAGCAGCTAAGGGAGTTTTTGCAAACACTTCTACTTATGGAACAAGTGCTTTGCTGAAGCAGAGGCTTTAAAAGTAGTTGTAAATCATAAATTTGCAAATAGAAGCTATAAACTGAAAAGAGAGGAAAAAACACTTCTTATTATTAGTAGACCAATATTATTTTTCGAATTTGTGGATAAGAATGTCAAAAACAAGCCTATTTTTATTTACAAAACAATCTCCTAATTAAAGGGGTACCAATAAGAATTTGCTAAAATGCAAATAGATACTGTTGAGCAGCTAAATAGATGGCAATCAGATAGAGTCCTGCAAAAGGCATATTTTCTCCAATCCCTAAATGCTAGCATAACTAATCAGAATCTCAAGAAAATGACTTTGTTTTGTATGGATTTCCAATTACAACTGAAACTTGCATAGTTATTTTCAAAACTTTGGTGATTAGGGTGATGAGACATGGACATCTCAAAGCTAGGACGGTTTATTTGTTTCATATGTTGATCCTTAATTGTCATGTAATGTTGCATGGATATCATCCAACACTGTGTGGTTACAAGATTGAGTTTATGCAAGATATCAAACACCCCATGAGAGATCCTGAAGGAAATAATTCACTTAAATTTCATTTTTGTTTTACTGTGAATCAGAAACAAAGATTCATCTATGGACTTATCTCCTGGCAGTTTAAAAATATTATGAGTACACAGTAATTCCTTGTTTATGTCAATTAACTATGCACTAAGCTATTAAAAAAAGGGAAATCATTAATCATGCAAACAAAAAGGCTATTAATCCATTTTTAACAAACTGACAAATGTATTTCACTCTATATATGCTTGGAGCAAATGTAACTTTCCATCACACAAGCTCAAAGCATAAAGACTTGAAAGAAGAAAAAGAAAATGAAGAATCAGGTTCTCTCATTCTTGATCTTTCTCCTTTTCTCTGTTTTCATCATGACCTTGAGCCTCAAAGCTGAAGCTCAATCCTGCAAACCTAGCGGCAAGATTAAGGGCAAAAAACCACCTAAAGATCAATGCAACAGGTCCAATGACTCCGAATGCTGTGAAGAAGGAAAATACTATGACATCTACAAATGCTCACCTAAAGTTTCGTCCCGTACTAAGGCTGTCCTAACTCTCAATGGTTTTGAGAAAGGTAAAGATGGTGGGGTCCGTCGAGTGCGACAACCAGTACCATTCAGACGACACGCCGATTGTGGCCCTATCGACAGGATGGTTCAATAAAATGAATAGGTGCTTCAAAAATATCACCATTTATGGTAATGGGAATAGTGTGAGTGCAATGGTGGTGGATGAGTGTGACTCCAAAATGGGGTGTGATAAAGAGCACGATTATCAGCCACCGTGTGATAACAACATTGTTGATGCTTCTAGAGCTGTCTGGGAAGCTTTAGGGGTGCCCGAAAAGGATAGGGGTCTAATGGATATTTACTGGTCTGATGCTTGATGAGGGACTGTGAAACAAGATGATGTATTGTAATAGAATACAGTGAAGTTTGTCACTTTGGAGTGTTTGAGGAATAAGAATCTGGTGGCACTTTGTTGTCTGATTCATTTGTGTTTATTTCAGAAGCTGGCTGCTACTGTTGGATATGTTTATGATCTAATACATATGTAAAATAAACAACTTTTCCCTTAGTTTGAGTTCATTGTAACTGTATGAAGGTTTATCTGTATCTACTTTTCTTTAAGTGCAATTAATGGTATACTGAACAGAGGAAAACTTATGAAACTAAAATGAGTTTTTACAAGCTTCGCATCATGGTCATTTGCAACTAATAAATCGAAAATGAAAATATAGCCCTTCATGATGAGTCATGTAAATGAGAAATATTCTCACTTGATATGCACAATTTAAGTGATCAACTAGTTCAGTAACTAATATCTCTCTTATTTCAAAATGCAGTTCTGAAAGCTCTATAACTACTTAAGAAGCAGCACATTGCTTTCAGAAAACAATGGTAACAACAACTTGCCACTGCAGTCCTCTTGATAAAGTCTTCTATGTCCTTTCCCATTTCAAAAGCTAAATGTCACTCGACCGTACTATTTTAGAGCCTTAACAGAAAATATAGCATGAATTCTTGTTCTTATTCAATAATGTAGCAAAATTATAAGAACATGCCAGTCAGTCTCCTTTTTGTTGCATTAATTTCAATAACAAAGACTCACAGATATGAAATATACCCTACAGGGAATTGAGTCAGATAATAAACACAGATTAGTAAATAGACAAACTGATTTCTAATGTTTCTTCTGCAGATAAATTACACTTACAATCATTCAAATTTGCACAAACTGAAATTTTGTAATAAACAGATGTACATTTGTACAACCTATGTCATCTAAAAGAGCAAATGCATTAAGCCAAAATGCTCCTTTTTGGCGGTAATGAACAAATAATATCAAAATGTGGTTTCATCCAGCTACAACTGGAAGTTATAATCCAAGCATCAGTTAATGTCAACATAGTTCATGCATTCACTTATCTCGAATTCGGCCAGCCACCCATTGGACTGAGATTCTGACTAGGCTGCATGTTAGCTGGAGTTACTGAATTGCCAAGTGTTCGGTCAGGATCTCCTGAAGTTTCCCGATCTTCCACCACCTTATTTTTTGGCTTTGAAGTGAAACCCTGCATGCTTCCAGCAATTACCTGGAGCATTTCGTCATAAATGGAGCGACATAAATAAAACAGAACCAGAAGCAAAAAGGCATTTCTTGAACAGCCTAATAATAAAGAATATGAATTAATGGAAAACCTATAAGTATGTATTAACCAATTATTTAATGAATACAAAATCCACCAAGATATAAGGCTTCTAAAAAGAACCTAAAATCAGAGATGAAAGCAAAATTTAATATTGGCGTTTCCAAAGGTGCAGGATATTATGTTTTTCTATTATATGCATGTGTTATGAAATCCCAGTTTCTCCGAATACTAGAAGTCATAATAGCTAAAGCATAATTAATAAACATCCGAACTAAAAATCATAGTTGACTTATATTACTTAAATGAAACTTATGGCTTCAAAGCTAAAGCATTTTAATGGTACCTGAACAGGGCTGGCAGCAATGAGAACTCCCTCGACAGGACCGCCTATAAGACGGCCATCAGGACCGGCAAAAGTAACATTTAGACCACCAGTTGGGCCATGAGGGCCATCAACATCATTGATATAAGAGCCAGATAAATTTACCATATCAAAGTGTCCCTGCAAGATGATGAAAAACATGCCTCATTTCCAATGGTAGCTGTTTTAGGGAAGTGTTTTATGTGTCCAACAAAGCAAGACAAGGTGTTATATTCTCAAATTCAACCACAGAAACAGGGGAATGCTACGTGTACAGAAAAAAAAAGGGGGATGATTACAAGAAAAAAAAACCTGAGGTTCGGGCTAATTACAAAAAACCCAGAAGTTTCTGAAAATTGCAAAATATTCCTTGAGATTTGATTTTGTCTTACTATTTCCCCTTTCATAAGCAAAAAGTATTTCAAACCCCTTCTGATATTTGTAGAAATATTATAGTTAATCCCTTAAATTTAAGATAGACTCAAACCTGATGGGGCTTTGTAATTTTGAAACATCTCTGGGTTTTTCTGTAATTAGCCCAAAGTTCAGGGTTTTTGTTTTTGTTTGATATTATCCCAAAAAATAATGTTTTAGCAATTCCTTCCATGAGACCAACTTTTCAGAAGATTCTCATGCAAGATGGATATAGCTATTTGAAAGTGCTGTACAGAAACTTGTACTCTCTTCTAATCAAAAAAAGTTGAGAAAAAGGTGGGTGTTTGTAAAAATCATTAATGTCCACAATCTCTGATAAAGATTTACGTATTTTCACAGAGCCTGTACATTATTCGCAAATTCAGACTATGATAATAGGAGTATCCAGAGCTTACACCTCATATGTTACACTCCCACTTGAACTTGAAATTTTAATGTTTGCCGCTGAGATGGAACCAATGCCTGACAAAATAACTATGGCACGTCGTCCTTGTAAAAGTGACAGTACCTTTCTTTTGATGTCCTGCAGTGAAGAAAAAAATAAAATAATAAACTAAAATAAAATTATGAAAGATCATTCAAAAACTCGAGTTAAAATGGTATGTAGACTAAGAAAGAACGAGGATTTCCAAAATTGAACACCAAGATGCAAGCCAAATCAAATGTGAATCGTGACTTAATATGCTATGATCGTTCTGCATGATACAGAAATGTCTATCCTTATGTATCAAGGGACAGTGCCCCTATTTAATATGTTTGTAGGAGCTGAACCAAGACCAAAATACCCAGGGCCAGCTAGGATCTAGACGTGAAACTTACTTAAGTGGAATATGTGCACATGTAATATATTGTGCCTACTGGGGAAGAAAAATGGTAGCTTATAAGGCCTAGTTAGTTCCTGCTTATCAAGATGGGCTTAACAAAATTTTAGCAGTTAGCTAGTGCCCAACAATGTTGACAGTGACAAAAGTCTGACCAAGATCCTTATAGATTGATATCTGACCGATCGTTGGTTGGTAAAAGGCATGAATAGCTTATATGGTCTTGTTTGTTCCTTGTTAAAATGGGCTTAAGCATTCTGAATCCGTTGGATAATAATAGCTTATAGTGTTTATTTCCTATTTGCATCTTAGAATGTATATAATAATTTCAAGTTAAATGCCAGTGATTGGTCTTACAGTATTACAAGCAAAACATAGTGTGTCGCAAAGAGCAGATGTAAAGACTGATTTTATTTTCACCATTTATGTCAAGTCATTCATCCATAAACCTCCGACCCGAGATCAACACTAAAAATGGGCACAAATGAAAACTAAAAATGGGCACAAATGAAACAATTTGGATAAGGCCTCAAAACATATTGAATTTGAACAAGTTCATGGGATCACTTTCTGGAAATGTCATAGAAAGATGATAAAGACAAGTAGCAGAAAAACCATAATTATATGACATGCTGATTTATGGGCCATTTAGTGTAATGATATTGATTGTAAGGGATTGCACATACTTCTCCAACCGTGACGTTGATGATATGGGGAATCATTGTTCCACTTCCACCAAAAGAAGATCCACCTGAAAAGTTAATTGGTTCTTCAAAAATCAGCCAAAAAAATAATATTTCATTTCAAAGCTTGTAAACCAGGAAACCAAAGAGAATCATATCAGAACACGTGAGAGGTTGATATAATGTAAAAAGGTTTCAAAACCAGATCGAAAAAATATTGCCAGACTAACTTCATGCACACTATAATGAGTGTTTGTGTTAGAATGTAGTGGTTTAAATTACTTGATAACTGAATGAAAAAATAGTTGAGATCAAAAGAGCACTCATATAAGCCTAGTATCGAAGAAAATGAAATGTTTTATTGTGTATGGACTCAAAATTTAGATATATGCAGCATGCAAACTCTGAATCAACACTCCCTCTTCACATTAATCCACATAGAGGGAGAAGAAAGAGAAAAACGAGGAACGGGAGAGAGAGATTATGGATGTTCACTCATGCTATATATACAATAAATGAAACAATTACAAGAATACGGTGATCAACACAAACTAGAAAGAACAAGAATCAATTATGAAATATATAGAATTCAGTAATAGATACAGTTTCCATCAAGAATTCGCATCATTTGACTAAATTATTAAAAAAACAAAATTAACAGCGAATCTAGCATAACCTGTAATACTTTAAAAGCAAAGTCAATACGGCCAAGTTATATAAAAGTACCTGGTGAAGATAACTGATTCTTACGACCAGTCCCAGGTGGCCGTCCTCTCCACTTTTGAGTTGGTCTTATAATCGAAGCAGCATTAGACATGGATGGCGATAAAGCCAATGAAACTGCACTATCATGTCCATATTTACGAGGCCTTCCTCGTTTTCTGCGCACGGGTTCGCCTTGCTGCATAGCAGGTGGACCTACACCAACTCCATGACCAGACATTGCTGACGAAGTATCCAAAGGTAAAGGTGGCACATTTAAGCCGCCCCCCGTGTTGGATTGAAAGTGTACAGCATTAGATAGTGGGCTCATACTAGGAGAATTTTGTAACCCTGTGACAGACTCGGCCGTGCCTTGATGCACATAATATGAAGCCGAGCCAGTAAATGCCATAGACTCCCTTTGATCCATGCATTTACTTTGAAACTCAGTCACTACAAAATGCCAAAAACTGAATTTAAACGGAATATCGAATTGCACAAGTATTATTGTGCAAAATTGGAAAGCTTCTGCTTTTGACACTGTTGGTCAGTTGTTTTCTACACTACAAAGCACACTCCACAATTTAAACAAGTCAATCAAGTAACTCAGGTAACCCCTTATTTATGAAATACACTAGACAGAGAAGAATATCATCAGTAGATAAAATTGAGAAACTCCCATTTCACAGCATCTGTAAAAACAGGAAAATACAGAAACGATGAAGGCTACAAAGAAATGAAAAATCTAATTATTGAAAATCCAACAACTCTACAATGCGAGGTTAAAAATCTAATTATTCAAAGAGTAAGTGATAGAAAAATAATGAATCCACTACAAGTTTTTGAATTAGAAAAAGCAAGAATTCGATATAATTTATATCGAATTAAGCAAGAATTCAAGCTAATTTACACCTTACCAAACCAAGCAAGACACTATTAGTAAGGCTTTATGTTGAAGAATAAAAAGCACATAAACACACTGAAATTTACAATTCTTGTCCACTCTTATCAAACCACATTCCACTCTTATATTTAAACTGAATTTTCAGAAGAAAAAACAACACAAATTAACCCATCTCATAAGATAAAACAAAACGTGAAACGTCATTGCCTGATAAAAAGCCATGTCCATATACTAACCATGCAAAATTGGTTTCGAGAAAAACAAGAAAGCTTGAATTTTTATGAATGCAGAAAGTCCTATAGAAAAGGGGAAAAGGGGCTCGTACCATAAAATCAACAAGACTCAAGTCTCATCACCATAACTTTGAACTATTTCTTATCTGAAAACGTGGTGCTTTTCTTGGTTTTTTCTAAGACCCTTTTTGTTATGAACGTGAACAGATAGATATTTCTATTGTTACGGAATTTTTTATTATAAATACATATATCCCCTATATCATATGTAAAAATATCAAATTAAAGTAAAAGATACAAGTGCAATATTGACACTTCCATATAATAAATATGCATGAAAATAAAAAGTTACTAATGTGCTAAACTTAAAATGAAACTCATCGTGAATATACAATTGTAATTATTTGTGATTTATTTATGGATTAAAATTACTAATGTTTTTTAAGTGTTCACTAAATAGAAGTAAACTCAAGTAACATGGGACTTTTTTACTATGAGGTTTTCCATTGCTTCATTCATCAAAAAAATTAACAATATAAAATGAATTAATGTTGTGTTAAATTGAATCAATCTGAAAATTATATATATGTATTAAACTCATGTAACACATATAGTGAACTCAATGAAATTAAAATAATGTACCATCCACTATAATGTGATTATTTTTTCGTGAATTTCAAAAAAAAATATCAAAATTTCTCCATCCAAACACAATTATAAAGACTTGTTAAGTAGTCTGTTGTGTAATGAAGCGACTAAAAGAAGTGATGCGAGTTTCCTTTGCTCTCTTTGGGTAAGCGTTTGTTGGGAGCTAGAAAAGAAAAAAGAGAGAGAAGCCAAAATCTTAAACAAGACAAAACAAAAGAGTGCTTGGTCTATAATCCTCATCTTAAAATCTTCATAGCTATGTTATTGTCAGACATCAATTTACCCACTCGCAACTATGGGGCGTCGCCATTTATGAGCAAATTGGCAAAGATTTTATTCAAAAAAAATTCGGATAAAGTAGATATTAACGTTAGGGGTTTCTGCTCTCCGAAATGCGCCAAGATATTTTGAATCTAACATAGATATTTCAAATTTGGTTGGACTAAGCAACAAAAGAGTTGAGATAATTATATTTTACCCCACAAACTATACGCATTTTTCAATGTTACCACATAAATTTACGCCAGTTATACTAGACCCTCTGAACTCTACAATTTTTGCATAGTGACATATATTGGCCACCGTCGCTAAAATATTACCAAAATATTCCATGTGCCTTGCACGTGAGGCACAATCTTTACAAAAGTTATTACATTTTGTTGTTGTTCAACTTTCAAAACTTTGCGTAGTTTTACTTTATCATATCATTTTTAATATATATATATACATATATATATTTAGACATATTTTATATTTGTTCGATGTTTCTTGATCTCATTTAAAGTTACATTTGAACAAAGAAAAAAGAGGTTATAAATGTAAATAATGCAAATTTAGGGGAGTGCACTCGCAATATGTAAAAATTTCTCACCACACGCGCCTGGACTTTGTAGTGGTATGTGCATGCGTTTTACATATTGGCAAACCAGAAGATGACAGGTGGGACGTTTGAGGTGACCTTAGGCCCCACACACCCGGATATGATAACTTTGTGACCACACGCCCCTACTTACACTAATCTGTTATTACACACGAAAAAGAAATAATTAAACAAAAAAGAAATAATTAAACAAAAAAGAAATAAGAAAAGTGGAACTGAATGCAGATGACTAGCAATGCCCTTTATGTCACACTTAATTCATGTTTTTACCTTTTTTTTTTTTTATAACTCAGCTTCCATTCTTACTCCTCATTGCTGCCGCCAAGGTAAACCGTGGGATGTGCACGCACTAAGGCTTGACGTTACGGCGATCTGACGTCAACCGTGATCCTCCTGGGTAAAGAGAACAATTATGTTCGACCCCTAATCTACTAATAACGATCTCTCCTCGAATCGAACCCACACGGATGCTATTCAGTATGAGTTCCCACCAAATCTTCACCAGCTCGCATATGCCCCGGGAAGGGGTCTGTTGACGTACAACCAGATCCTCCCAAGTAAAGAAAACAATTATGTTCGACCCCCTAATCTACTAATAACGATCTCTCCCCGAATCGAGCCCACACGGATGTTATTCAGTATGAGTTCTCACCAAATCTTCACCAACTCGCATATGCCCCGGGAAGCAATTTGATGGAGCAAGGATATGAACCCCTGACCTCCACCCCACAAACAATTTGATGGAGCAGGGATTTGAACCCCTAACCTCCACCCCACAATTGCTTGTGGTGGCCAGGTGGGCTAAGCCATCTAGTTAATTCATGATTTTACTATCATTACTTTAGTTCGAGGTGTTAGACAACCAGCACAATTCTATCTCTAAAAACTAGGGCTGTGCACAAGATTTGGAAATTACCGAAACCGAACCGATATCCGGACCGAAAGATCTCCAAACCGAAAATATCCGTTGACTTTTTGATTTTCCCCGAACCGTACCGTACCGAAAATATTTATGGTACGGTTCTGGAGATTTTTCAAATGCCCGTACCGAGAACCATACCGAACCGTACCAAACCACTCCGAACCGAGGACCCGATGCTAGAACCGATTTTAAAGATTTTATATAAATACATATACATTATTTCTATGTTGTTTTTATTTTGATATTAAATTAACTACAAACTATTTGAAATTAAATTGAATATAAATCATATTTTCTGAAAAAATCATAATACTGCAACTATTATGAATTTTAAAAAATTTTGATATTAATAATAGAGTAAATAATTTGAAATTAAAATTAGTTAAATGATTAGTAAATTGCACTTAAAAGAGAAACAAGTAATAATATCATATTGTAACAATATATAAAAAATCATATTTTAATTTTTTACCACATCACATAAATTATAAATATCATTTTATTGATTATGTTAAGTTTTTAAGTTGAGAAATTGAGATTATAAATTATACAAGTTTTTATTTCATTTTAATTTATAAAAACTATTAGTTAATTATATATGTTCTATGTCAATATAAGGACAATTGCCCAAATAATATACTATTATTGTATTATAGAGGTTATTAAGTTTAGAATTTTGGATTGTGTTACCTATTATAATTTTAGTTTTTATTTTGAGACTACGATAAAAATATACTAGAACTCTAGAAGTATATCCGTTTGGTGATTTTTATATTGATTTTTTTTCTTTTTTTTTTCAAATTTGTATGCTTTATTTATGGCTAATCTCCGAATCTCCGTCCCGAACTGGACCGTACCGTACTGTCCCATTAGAACCGAATCTCCGTCCCGAACCGTCTCGAACTTTCGGTACGATTCGGGACAGAGATTTTTTCTATGGTTCGGTTCTGGAGATTTATTTTCAGAATCTCCGAACTTTGGGACGGTTCTGGAGATTTCCAAATCTCCGAACCGTCCCGTACCGTGCACACCCCTACTAAAAACAGAAAAAAAACACTAATATTACTTACTTCACCAAATAAATAGCAAATTCTACTCAATCTATAGTCTAGCTAAATTCAAGTTATTGATAAGAGAAACTTATAACGGTCGTGTAATTCAATAACTGAAAGCTCGTACCCCAGGTCCCCAATTGAGTACTGATAAACAAAGCCATTAAAACCATTGTTCACCAAATCTGTAGTACCGCGATGTTAAAAAAATGGCATACACATGATATATAGAACTTTCTTTTTAGTCATTAAGATACACAATTTCTTGAAAATGTGTACAAAAGATCCGAGGTAATTAGAAGTTATTTTGTACAATTATAAGTCTAGAACAACTTTTGTAAAACAAAGAGAAGAAGAAGAAGAAGAAGTTGTTTAGAACTACTCTAGTGGGAATTGTCACCCAGTGCAAAGCTAGGCAATTGTTGCAATTAACACTTATTTATCATAAAAATAGAGCGCTTAATGATACCAAAGAACCTAGTAGCTCAGAGAAACAAGCACAAGGACTTGAAATTCGTGATGATTATATGGATTATCCTAAAACTTCACCCAATAGTATGATAACACAACAAGAAGTAAACTTCGACCAAAAATTATATGAAGAAAGAGATTCTCCAAGTACTAGGAACAGAGGAGAATAAACGGAAAACAGCAATCAGTAAATTATCTGTCAAACCATCCGATACTGACTGTTTCTTCCAGCTAAGCGCTTCAAGTGTCGATCAAACCAGAAAAGCAAAGGACTTGCCCAACCCCTGATTTATCATGTTTGATCGGTATTTGTACCGCATGAAAATCTTAGGATTGCAAGTGACACAAAACCAGCTAACAGGTCCTACATAAACATTAACACAAAGAATGTTGTACAACAGCAAATCCTATAATGGCATGAAATCTCTTTCAATAACCAGTTTTTTCCCCATAACGTGTTTAACTGAGGAACAATAGAACCATAGCTCTGATTCACTGCTCCTAACGTGTTTAACTGAGGAACAATAGAACCATAGTGGCTCCTATACAAAAAATCGACATTGCAGCATTTACGAAATCAGATGATGGTCAAAACCTTTTTCGAAACTCACTATAGGGCAAAATATAGTTCATGTCAAGAAACAAGTGGTCAGTACAAGATGGAACAAGTTCAGCCTCGGAGCCATCGTAGCTTATACCAGAATAATAAACTATAGCTCAGCAATGTAAAAGAAGCCCACTACCAAAGCAAGGAAGAAACCATGAGCTTGTTTCACAAAACTGCCTATTATATTGCTTTCAGGTCCAATACTCTACTACACGACTCAATTTGAAAAAAAATGGAAGAAAGTGTACTGAGGATTTCCCTCAGAGAATGGCTCAATTTACTGCAAGCAGCTCTATTTGATGGGCAGCTGTATTGCTTGCCAGAAGATCACAACCATAAGCAATAGTCAAGATTTAAAAAAAAAAAAAGGCAGTGCTTGTAGGGTGCCTTGACCTCGATGAACTGGCTTTCATAGCCATAAATATAAACTAGTCATACCATAGTCCACTGCATCCTGAACTAGATCCTCACTGGCAACAACTAGTCATATTTCAGTTTTTATTATCTCCTTGACATTGGGGAACACAAAGATCGCCCACTTGAAATTTTTACCTAACAGGATCACAGCTGAACTTCAAAAGATATCAAAAACACAAAGAGATAAGCAAATTTCAGTTTAATTTCAAATCACCAAAACTGTCGACATTGAGAATAAATAAGCTACAGTACAAAGAAGAAATAAAAACTATTTGAAACTCAACAGATCTTCTATTTCCCATTACACGTAATCCATCCAACAGTAACCTCACTTGTCGACCTCCATCGCCTGGGCAGCTTTAGCTTTTGCCAATGGCGTCAACTTCGTTTTCAACTTTTTCTTTCCTACTTGAAATCCACAACCACTCTTCTTCTTCTTACTGCTGCTACCATCAACCTAATGATTATACAAACCAATTTCTTCATCATTGCATACCATAACAAATTCCCAAAAAAAAAAAAAAAAAAAAAAAAAAAACATTTATCATACTATACAAATAGAGTTTAATCCAGTTACAATCCTACTAGCAGAAACAGTACAGTCGAAGCGAAGTTAAACCCTATTATTTCCAAACAAAATCAAATCAAAACAACATAGTGCCCAAAAATTAATACTTTAAGTGTCGAGTATCGAGCAGAAAAGCAACAACCACATAATGAAAAAAACAGAACACATTGGAAAAAACAAAAATAATTACTTTCATCTTGTTTTTCTTGGCTTGAAGCTTCTTTTCCTTCTTTTCCTTCTCTTCTTTTTCTCCTGTTTTCCCCGCCAATTAAAAGCAAACATAAGGAAATAAATAATTAACAGAGGGTACTACACAAATTGATAGGCTGCTTAGAGCAAATACACAATTACATATATAACATTTGAGCAAACAAAATTGCAGTACTTCTTAGATCGAAATCGTGAAGCCTTTTTCTTCGACCTAAGTCGTTCTTCTTCGACATGTCCTCAGTATTCTCACTCAATTGAGACGTGAACCGGCAGACGATTAATAAACCCTAACCAAGTAACGGGCTCAATTTTAGGCGGTGCGGAGTTCTTCTTTCCTCATGCTGCCCCCAAAGTTCTAAGAATCATTTTTGTCACCACAAAGATTATTTTTTGAAGGGCGGCGCTATTCACACCCTCAATTTTAATGAATACATCCACCTATATATAATTTCAAAAATGTCATTGACTTAAAAAATTAGAATACACTTACTTAAAGAAAAATTATAAATACACCCCCAAATCTCTAAATATACCCCCATTATTATTACACTTATAATCTACTACAACACACTCACCCACATCCTTCACCTACATTCTTCTTCTTCTTCTTTATTGAGAAAAGCTGAAACTTTTTTCTTATAAACCCTATATTTTTCAACGCCAACATCGTTGCTTATAAATGCATGAAATAAACATTAATAGAACTATTAAAAAATATACATGTATCAATACAAATCAGAGGCCAAACAGATATATACTCCGTACATCACACATGTAAAAGACTAGTTTTAATTAACAATGGCATCAAATACATATAATTTTATTTTTTGAAAATTTATTTGCCATTTAATAAAATTAATTCTAATTAAATAACTATATTGTAGGTTATTTTCTGTAAATTAATATATTCATACATTTGTTTTCATAATAAATCTTAAAGTTATGTATTATATTGTAAAATAATATTTTCTATTCAAAAAACTAACCACAAAAATGACTTTGTTTTCTATTTAACATAGTTTTTTATTAAATTATGATTATTCAATCAACAATTAAAAAAATACTAATAATATTTCACACTTTTAATAAAATTATATTATATATATTATATAATTTTAAGTTTGTAATGAACAATAAAATAAAATTTTAAATTTATTAGCTAATAAAAATATCCTATTATGTATTAATTTAATAGGAATTGCATTAAAGTTAAATAATTAGCAACTAAATGTAGAATATAATAGATTTAATATTAAGCGTTAATTAATCAAGTTGTGAAAGTTAATTTAGAAAATAAGTACAAGTTTATTAATATTAAATGCTTTTAAAATAATTATTTTATTTTAATAAAACTAATATGTAAGGATAAAATGGTCATTATTTTGAGTATATGCGTATAAAAAAATATTCTAAAAGCATAAGGGGTAAAATGATACAATTGAACGTACAAAGAGGTAAAATGATACTGAAGGAGAGTACAGGGAGGCAAAGTGAGATTTACATTTTTATAAATTATGGATTAATGTTGTCTATGTTTCTTTTTTAAAAAAAAATAGTGATTGCAAAAACTTTAAAATTTCAAAAAATAATTAAATAAGATAATTAATTAGATTATAAATCATACGATTAAATAATAAAATATTAAATTATTATAAACTATAAATAATCTCTTTAAATACGAAATATTTGGTTGTGTGAATATGAATTGTATCTATTACTAATAGAACATATTTATATATAATCTATATGAAAGTAAAAGTTTGAAAAACGTTACTCCCCAATGTTGAATATTTTTTACTATCCCAATGCTGAATATTTAATAAAATATATTTTCAATACAATCAATAATAAAGTCGTTTCAAATTCTAATATATGTTTTGGGATTTAGGAAGCTGAACAATTATCAAAATCATTAAAGGAATTAAACAAAAACCATGTTTTATATTTACCAACACAATTTTAAGGGAAAATAAAATATTTCAAAAATACAAAACTATTTTTTTTTTTGTATATAAGCATAATCAAAAAAATATCAAACAGACAAATTCATATCTAATTTCAAATGTACTACTTTGAAACTTGAATATCAAAATACGTTCATAAATATAAAAATAATTTGTTTATATAAGATACTATTATGAGTATAATTTCATATTAAAATAAATCTTAAATTTTCATTTACATAAATATATATAATGCTATGTATGGATATATGTCACATATAATATTTCGATACATATTTTGAGATATTTTTTTGTAATTAAAATAAGTATTTTTAATTGAATTTGATCAATTTAAATATAATTATATATGATTACCACTAGCTTGTAGCTCAAGTGGTATCACTAACCCTTTATAAGGGTGTTAACCAGAGTTCGAACCCTGTATCTTTCAGTTTATTTGGAATTCTCCGACCAGTACTCCTAACTTATTAAAAAAAATATAATTATATATGATTAGTAAGAAAAGAGCTGAGGCTAAATAATAACTATACATGTATCACAAATAGCCAAAACAAACGAATACAGAAATTGATGTCCAATAGCACGGATACATAGTTTTCAAAGCCAAAATAATGAGTAAATATTTCTTATATATTTTTATTAATTATATTTTGTTATATATATATATATATATAATTTGGAAGTCAAACTGAAGAAAAGATGATTAATTTGAAATATTATATGTAAAAAACGGATCAAAAATGAAATACCAAATATTTATCAATTCTTATTTTTATATATTTTTATTATTTATTATAGTAACTGCAAAAGAGCGGAAAATTTTCAACATACTATTTCCAGCGACTTTTATTTATATATATATATATACACATTGTATTTCAAATTATTAATTTCCCAAAAATTTCGATAACCAAGGTCATTGAAATAAAATCCATGATAAATTTGATAATAGTCTGATACTATCCCTAATTCCTAAAGCAGTAAAGCCCACTCCCCCTCATTCCGGATCGGGTGTCCACATGAATTGCTTGGTTCCGGACCCGGGTGTCGAGTGAGAGTTTGACCCAACACCTTTATTATTATTATTATTATTATTATTATTATTATTATTATTATTATTATTATTATTTTAAAAATAATATTATTTCCAACACTGCTTTTATGCGTAAAGGAAAAAAACCAGCAGCGGCATATAAACCCCAGCAGCGTCCGTCTGTACCCAAAGCTCCCACTTCCTCCCACCATCTCCTGCCATCCGACGCCGTGCAGCCGCCTTCTCCGCGGCGGGCCTTCCTTACCAGTATAAAGATTACTCTTTGATTTCGCCAGGTATTCATTACTATCGACAAACAGTTACATACGAATGCCAGGGGCAACGATGGATTCCGAGCTACCTGTAGAGCCACAATCGCTGAAGAAGCTGAGCTTCAAATCCATGAAGCGAGCCCTCGATCTATTCTCTCCTATCCACGGACAATTTCCGCCGCCGGACGCTGAAAGGTTTTCGAGCCCTTAACTCAAGGATTCTAAGTACTATCATGTTTTTAGCCTATGCTGTTAATTATTATTTTCGAGTTTCATTAGATAATTCAATAATAATACAATGGCTTGGATATTCCTCTTTAATTAACTTATTTGTGTTTGGATTGCAGCAAGAAGATTCGAGTAAGCCATAAGGTTAGTTCTAACTAGTGCCTACCTAGGTTTTTATGTGGTTACACTGGGAAATTAATGATAGAAAAGTATGTTAACTTGTGTTTTATTATTGTAGTGCACACTATGCACGTTGCTAGTTGCTACTTTGCTTGATCTTTCTTTCTTTTTTCTGTTTTTATTTTTTGTGATTTGTGGGTAAATAAAAAACACACAATTTTGAAGAATGAGGAATTGAGATGGAGTAAGCAATGCCTGGTTATTGACATATTTAGAATTTTCTTTTCTGAATACGTATAGATGTGTGTTTCAACAAATAATGATTTTTCTTTTGGTTGATCTTCTAGCTCAATATTGAGTATGGGGGAGTTAAAAACATGGAAACCGAACTCTCTACTCATATTACAGCTGCAAAAAGTCAAGCACAGCAAGCTTCTACTACCTCCAATGTCCTCGCACTTCCAGGTATTGCAAACAATTCTGAAACTTTGGAGCCGCTAATGTGTTGATATGCAAGATTTTGTGTTCATTCACATAAAATAAATCATGCAAAACTTTTAATTGGTGAATCTTGTCAAAGCACATTTACCAGCACTAGGTGTCTACTGAGAAAGATAAACTTGATGGTGAGGCATATATGAACTTTATCTATATAGGATTTGTTATGTTCTTGCATAGCCTGTGTGGACATATCAAAATTTCATCTGAGATTTTTTTTTTTCCCTTAGTTGATAGTGGATATATATTCTTTGTGCAGGCCCTGGACAATCAAATGATACGCAGAAGGGAGGGTTGCAGAAGGATTTGGTGGTTAGTTCAATAGGGCAGCCTAGAGGGCCGTATGTACCCACTTTTTATGCTTTTCCGTATTGGTTGTTTCATTTGTTATCTTAATCATTAATTGTAACTAGACCCGTTTAGGGAGGTAATGGTAAAGACAACAATTTAAAACACGACCAGTGCATCTTTGGGATACACTGCATTTAAGCTCTGACTTATAAATTGAAAATGCATTACTCGCACTCAGTGCTTTTCTGTTACTTCAAGATGTTTAAACTTAGCGCTTTTCGAAAATGTTTGGTGCAGTACCAATGCTGGTGTTCAAGGCAGGAGCACAACAATTATTCCGGCTCATGGTTCATCTGAAAGGTCTTCTCTTTCACACTTATTTGTTTCTTTCCGGAATTTTATATATGCAGAACAACTGAAACCTCACTAGCCATGCAGGCTAATAGTTTTTCTGAAATAGTGTAACATCTTTAACAGTCTCAAGCTTCTGAAGGCACAAGGAAGCTTCTTGAGCCTTTAACTTTCAGCATTTTTATTGCAAACAAGTAGCTATAGACTTTGTTTAAGCTCAATGAAGAATTATATGTTAGCACACCATCAGTTGTAAAAAAAAAGTTTAATTTGATCCTTTTACACATTGCACATGATACCACTGTCTTTTGTTACTTTCTACCATTCTTCTTTTCAATTCAGGATTATCTTTAGCCTGGAAATTTAAGAAATAATGTTTATTTGTGACACGCAGGAATCTCTCAACTTCTGCGATCATGGAAAGAATTCCAAGTAGATGGCCTCGTCCTGTATGGCATCCGCCCTGGAAGAATTACAGAGTGAGATACTTCCCTAAACTTATGTAGGGAAGAAGTTCATGAACATAACATATGTTGAATTTCTTTTTATAAATAATTTTTTATTAGTACTACCACTTCAATAACCTAGTTTTTAAGTCTGGCTTTCATTGTCGTCCTTATAGACACTATGGGCTGTATTTTTAAGTTTTTTTTTTTGCAAGGCATCATCTGCTCTACGGAAATTTATATCACTATTTCTACGGTAGTGCCAATAGCCATCTGAGAATTCCAATTCTAAAGATTAGCACAAGTATCCTAGATATTTGATTAGCACATGTGAATTTGAATTCACAAAATATTATTGTATAGATGTGTAAATTGAAAATCAACATTTACAGTGCTTATATGTGTCTCAAAATTGAAAATTCTTTGGACCTTTGGCACTTATTCATGGGTAAAAATAAATTATAGAGCTTATGCATTCTCAGTTTCTTAAAGCTCACACAAAACATTGGGAATAGGAATTTTGGTGCCTGCATAATGCATGCTGGTCAGTTATTTCTGAAATCCTAAAAGTCATCTTTAGTGCATGAAATAATCTGTCAATAAACAAGTATGCCCTCGACTACACCACTTCAGACGCTTGAGTTTTTTTGTTTCATGTGGTCGCACATCACCAGATTTTGGGGTTTCTAGGGTCAGATCCAAGGAAATTCAATACCTCCATACTCCATCGACAAAAATTGCGTTGATCTCACCCAACTAGGTCCTTAGTATGAAAGAAGTCATTGACTTATAAATTATCTCACCCAACTCAGCACTTACATGATTTTGCTTGTTATCTTTTAGTTGTATGCTACTATTTTTCTTCTCGGTGTTGTACTCAAGCGTTAGTGATACCTTACCTGTGTTGTTTTTGTACTTACATTGCAAGCTTTGACCTCTGCAGGTCATTAGTGGCCATTTGGGGTGGGTGCGCTCCGTTGCTGTTGACCCGAGTAATACTTGGTTTTGCACGGGATCTGCTGATAGAACAATCAAGGTTAGAATTTGAATCTTGTTTTCTTATGCAGTTATGCATACTCACCTCCTTCCGCGAAGAAAACTAGGAAACGGAAAGAGTGAAACAGGAAATGGGAATGATTTATGCAACCCCTAAATTTTTAAGTGTATGGTATACCCAATTTTTTTTATTGTGAAGACGTGGCTCTAGAAATACTAAAAATATTTTTTTCTGTGTCGGATGGGTTGTAATTGGCATCGATCTAGATATTTGCTCAATGAATCAGCTAACGTTCATGCAAATAATTCTCCTTGGCTTCATGATTGATGGTGTAATAATCTTTAAGTGCTTTTTTTGGGTCCCATGTAAATGTAAGAAGATATCAAAATCTAATTGTTCTTATTTGAAATACTCAGATGTCTTATTCTATTTGTTGGCATTTGATTGTAGAGAGTCTCAATTGAAAAGGTAAGAAGAATGTTAAGTAGTTGCGGACTTGATATTCAAGTTTTATTATATTTCTCATGAAAAGCATTCACATAAAAAATAGTTATTGAGTTTGACAGTATTTTTTTGTAATTAGTTGACAGGAACAGATATGCATCTGACTTCTAGGTCATGATCAATATCTTGAATCCTAGCACTGATGTTATGTAATCTGTAAATATCTTTGACCAGACTACTGTCTTTGTCAACGTTTCATATGTCAGATGCTAATATATCCTCCTTTCGTGCTGTAAAATTCATTATATCTTGCTCCTATATTTTATTGTTTTGTACCGTTTAATCAATTTTCTTCTTTTTATTATGGCTAGATATGGGACTTAGCAAGTGGTCGGCTGAAACTCACACTTACTGGTCACATCGACCAAGTACGAGGTAGTCCATTTTTTATGTGCGACAACACTCATTTTTCTGAATCATTTGACAAGTTATACATTAAAAACTAATTATTTGTTGCAGGTCTTGCTATTAGTAGCAAGCACACTTACATGTTTTCTGCTGGTGACGACAAATTAGTTAAATGTTGGGACCTAGAGCAGAATAAGGTTGGTGACACAATTCAACAGCTGAGTCTGCTGAATAATTCTGAGTTGGCATGTCGTAATGCTGCTCTTTCTTTTCAGGTCATTCGATCTTATCATGGTCATCTTAGTGGTGTTTATTGCTTGGCTCTTCATCCTACCATTGACATTTTGCTTACTGGAGGTCGAGATTCTGTCTGTAGGGTATGAATCATTGTTTAAATATTATTCTTTCATAAATAACTTAATTTCCAGTGTCGAGAAGTCTATGACGTATCAGATAGAATATGCAATAATTTAGGTTGTGTTGATTTTAGGTGTGGGATATTCGCAGCAAAATGCAAATTCATGCACTTTCTGGGCATGATAATACAGTTTGTTCAGTCTTCACCCGACCTACGGTAAGTGCTTACTTTGTGGCATGGGAAGTACTGTTACTAGTTCATATTTGTCTGTTTATGCTAGCCTGTCTACCTCAAGTCCTTTTGCCATGAATGAAGGGTTGACTTGGTATGGGTGAATGAATGACATTTATGGATCTTGGCGAATTTATTTATTATCCCATTGTACTTGTTTTTGGTTTAATTCTTGATAATACAATTCTTATTGAAGGTTGCCCACTGATTAGATAACATGCATTGGCAGTTCACAGTCGAGTCCATTTGCAGACTGAAGAATATTTGGTGAATAACATTGATTTGATTTTCAGTAAATTGTCTACACTAGACCATTTTTCGAGATGTCGAAATTGGTGTCGTTTCAAAATCTTTTCATGCACGTTCTAGGACTGGCTAGTCTAGTGCATTTCTTCATATATAGACAGTGGGAAAGTACTTTCTGTAAAGGCCATGATTTTTGATCCAAGACCAAACAGTGCTTACATCATGCTTTGATAACATGCCATGCTGCCAATTGTTTTAGATATTTTCATGGCTCCATTGTTTTCTTCTCTAAAACTTGCATATAAGTCCCATGTGTATGTCTTCTTTGAGGACCTTATTTATATCAGTTTGTGACCGGTTGTTTCTTTGCCATTTCAGACGCTTAATGGTGTTACCTTTTTATTGTTTATGTTTTTTAGTTTTTTTTTTATCTAATTTGTATAGAACATTTATTACATAGCAACGTGTTCGAGAAACAAATTGGCGATTCATATTTGGTGTTTTGGCTATGTTTGAAACACGATAAATCTCTCCACATGAATATTAGGATAATCACTTGCCTAAAGTAGAAAACCAGCACATCTGCTGAGGAATTTGGATGCCAGAATCATACAATGCCGCTTTTATACTGTGATGATAGAAACTGTCTCTTCTATTTAGTTTCTATTGAACAGACTTCTTTATCTACACAAGTATGTACACTTGAAACTGTTGATTCTGTTTTCGCTAATAACTATTGAATGCAATAGCATGTTGGCCTGACCTCTGAACTGAAATGATGATTGTATGAATATGCCACATCATCTTGTGTCAGGAAGCAGAAGAGAAAGCTGACAACATGTCTGGCTAGAATTTTGTGCTGAAATGAGGATTATCTATGCCATTATTGTATTGGGAGAAAAGGGCTTGCTTTTTTTTATTTTATTATTATTATTGTTTACTTTTTACCCTGAGTACTGGTCCTACTGGAATATAACTTTTGTTATTCTGCCTACCTTTTTTTTTTGGTTGCTGTCAATGTTAGGCATTATTGCATGTAATTGATAATTGGAAAATTGCATGTCTAGTAAAAAAAAAAAGTTAAATTTATGAGTATCTATGTTTCTGATAGACGGATCAATTTTTGCTACTTCGAATCTGAGCTTACTTAGATTTGTGAGAAGTATCTGCTGTCACTTAAAAAAAATATTCTTTTAGTCAGACCTGATCGACTTGACTTTGCAGGATCCACAAGTCATAACCGTTCTCATGATTCAACTATAAAGTTATGGGACCTTAGATACGGTAATGTTTTATGAGAAAGTAACTCTTGGTTCTTAATATCTGGATATCACTTTTCTAAAGTGGTGGTGCTTGTGCTGGGCAGGTAAGACAATGGCAACTCTCACGCATCATAAGAAATCTGTACGAGCTATGGCTCAGCATCCTAAGGAGTAAGCAGTTTCCTTGTGCAATTCTTGTTTAAATTTTACTATGTCTGTCGTCTCAAATTTCAGTACTTGTCTAACTTCATGTTCCATTTTGCAGGGACTGTTTTGTATCTGCATCTGCTGAGAACATTAAAAAGTTCAGACTTCCAAAAGGAGAATTTATGCACAATATGCTGTGAGTTATTATGAATAGACATACAACTTCCACCACTAATGAATAGCTCTTAATGACTTTATGAAACCATTGTGTTGTTTAGTTTGGCGAGATTAGGTTGGGATCATTAGAACTGAAGTTTATTATTGCCTTATTTGTGTGTTAATAGGGACAAACCAGCTTGTCTTCTCCTTATCTTCTAAAATATAACTATCTTAATAATGGAAAGAAGAAAAAGAAAGGTATAACTTGATTGCTGAAAGTTAATATTTTACCTTATCAATGTATAGAAGTGTTCTTATTGTTTAATGTGATGCTCAAGTACAATACACCTGGCTCTTTGTTCCTTAGCCTTTAGTCTCTTTACACCCGTTACTGATTCTTCCATTTAGAACTCGCTTGGTTTGGGTGGAAAGTGAATTTATAAAATAAGTGGAAGTAATAAATAAGTTGAAGTATTGGTGTCTGGTGGGTGTACAAAAGAAATTTACTTGTTTGGTTTGAATAAATTATTGGATGGAAGTGACTTAGGAGGTATTAGAAACCCCATTGGAGCCCAATTTTGTCATCCAAAGTTGTGGGCAGAGAATTGGAAGTATAAGGGCCAAAAAAGATATAAAAATTCTCAATTTTTTTTATCTACTGTGATATCAGTTGTACAATTTCTCTTCCACTTCCGTTTACTGTTTTTATCATCCGTGGATTTGCCTTTATCCTCTAAAATAAGCTGCTCTCTTTCTTCCAAGGGTGCCATATAGTAATGAGAAAGGGGGAAAAAAAGTGACACCATCATCTCTGGTGCTAATCTGATGAGCTCTAGAACATCAGATACTTTTAGTAATTCTTAATTGTTGGATGTTGGTGTCTAGTGTCTACAAAATCTATCATTTTGTTCTTGTTTCTGTGTAGTGCATACTAGTTGAACCGTTGCTGAAAAAGTTTCTATGTTTAGTTATCAGTTGCTTATAATAATTAAAAAATATATTAATATTATTTAATAGTTCTCTAGCGCAAATATGGAAAAAATAGGGTTTAATAAATGAAACCAGAAAAATTTAATAAGATCTATCTTTGCTTCCAGCTCCTTAGCTGATGTCATGTCTCTATTTTTTTGCAGCTCTCAACAGAAAACTATAATTAATGCAGCGGCAGTCAACGAGGAGGGTGTACTGGCCACAGCAGGTGAATTTCACAATAAAGCAGTGTTGAATTTTCTTCTATTTTCTTTTGAAGGAATTAATTTTGGTTCGAAGGAGCAGCTCATTGTAGCTTTTTTGTTTCAATGAATATCGGAGGACACCCCGCATGATTTTGATATCTCTGTCTCATTTCTTTCTATTAATTTATATAAGGCGATAATGGAAGTTTGTGGTTCTGGGACTGGACGAGCGGTCACAATTTTCAGCAAGCCCAAACAATTGTTCAGCCTGGTAAGCATACATCAAATTCGAATTTGCTCTTATTTTTTTGTAGTCTTTCTAAATCAGCTGTTAACGCGATTTTTTTTTTTTTAATGTCAGGGTCACTGGATAGTGAAGCTGGTATATACGCTGTCACCTATGATTTAACTGGCTCAAGGCTTATTACTTGTGAGGCAGACAAGACTATTAAGATGTGGAAAGAGGATGAAATGGCAACCCCAGAAACCCATCCCCTTCATTTTAAGCCTCCCAAGGATATGCGCCGCTTCTAGTTGTTCTGCATTGATATTCGTTCTTAGGATTATCGTTGGAAGTTAAAGAAAAGAGTGATGAAGTATGCAAACTGTAAAATTTTGTCACCTTGGTGTAGTACTTTCATATGACTGGATAGCTAATGAGTTATCCTTTGAAATGATACATGTATTCAGTTGCATTGCGTGTAGCATAAATTTTAATATTTTAATTATCAAGGGTATGAATTTTGTGAAAATGGAATATTTATCAAGATTATGAATTTTGGTATATACGGATTTTTTATTTTTAGTTCTTAAAGAATCCGGTTTTGGTAAACTGTAATAATCGAAAATGGAACATTAGTAGTATAACTTACAAAGGGATGCAAGTGGAATTATATTCCCAATTCCACATATTTTCATAGTAACAACTAACAAGAGAAGGAAAGTGAATAAAAATGGAAGAAGAAATAAACAGGGTTTGCTTTGCGTAGATAGAATCCTAAAACCACTCTGTCAAGTATGACTGTATATATGTAAGAGTTAAATGTATGTCATAAAGCTAGTTTTAGCTATGATGGTGGCGGCAGTAATTTTCAAGGGGGATTTGTCCTAAAAAATAAACATAAAAATAAAGGAGGGATAACAAAAAAATTATAGTACTAAGGGCCCAACCGGGTTCGAACCGGTGACCTATTGATCTGCAGTCAATTGCTCTACCACTGAGCTATGGACCCTTGGATGTTGATGTCGCAGGATTACATACATAACATGTTTTCAGCATTGTATAGATCAAGAGCTAAACAAGCTATTTATTACTCATATTTGGTAGTTGCACATAGACAAAGAAGACAGCATGGAAAACAGTTTCACATAGTTGGCCTTGAACTCAACAAAGCAATGTTTTTGGCTTGCACAAAAAGTAAGGATCAATTGAATGCAGCATTGATTGCGGAAAGGAAAGATGAGTTTCAGTAAGAGAGAAAATTTGCTGACCACCATAGACTTTCTAGGAGCCTCACGTAAGAATTAAGATACACGGTGTGTTGCATATACTGGTCACCAGAGTTGGGTAAAAATAGAAGCACATAGAGTTGAAATGAGAACCACGACTATAACTTTTTATTCTAGATGTGGCTCTCAAGATGGAGGCAAAAAACAAGTGTATCTAGCAAGATTACGAGAGCACACATCATTTTGAACTTGTTCAATATCAAACAATGACCAACAAGAGAGACGACCATGATGACGAAATAACAATTTTGGACCAAGAAAGTTATTGTAACAATCTCTCCAGCATGGAAGCCCTTAAAAGTCTATAAAAGGCGACGAACTTGTTAGTTTCGTCCCATTTATACATCCTCATCACAACATCAAATGTCACCTTGAATAATATTGGCAATGACATAACTAATCTTCGTGTGTTCTTGATCAATCTTCTTTTTGTTTCTTTCAACACCTCAACATGTAATAATCCCAGACAATTTATCAGAAATATCCCTCAAGTAGAATGCTTTTGCCAGAGGCACAAGATGTCAACCTTTTCACATTTGCTTTAAAATCCAAATACTTCGACACTCTTTCCTGACCGCCACCCAAAAGCGGCAAAACCTCCACCACCACCTTCTGGAACAAGTTTAGTTCAAACCCCTCTTTAAGTACATCCTCAAACTCGCCATTATTACCCCTCAAATCCAGTAAGACACTACATAGTCCTTGTTGCTTGCAGTTTTCCAGAGTTTCGAGTAAACTTATTCTATCAAAAGATAGCGTTTGGATTCCTTCTTGAACATTCTGTGGCTCCACATTCGCGTCTTTCTCAGAGATTATCTTTAATTTAGAAGCGGCATCGTTGTCGAAAGCAGGAATCTGAATTTGGGAATTTGGAGATTTTGATAGGACGATCTTAAAAGGTTGATTGGCCCCTGGTTCCTTAGAAATGGGAAAGGAAGACTGCTCAGCCAATGCCGTGGAAGAAAGTATGACAGCATCATATTCCTGCAACAATTTTGAATAATATCCTCCACACTCCATAGCTTCTTCACCAAGCTGATTTAGTATATGGCCATCAAGTGACATGGAATACCTGTTATATGAGCCAATATTTAGCCAATATAGATATCAACATTGTGCATAAAAGAAGAAAACTGGTGCATATTTCAACTTAATGTAGTTAGATAGTAGGGTAAATTACAAAAACTCCTAATTACAAAAAAAAAAAAAAAAAATATAGTTATCTTTCAAAATTACAAATCCCCCCTTACTGTATTACAAACACACACTTGAGGTTTGTATTTACTTAACAAATACGTGCAATTTGTAAAATAGAAACAAATATTAAGGGGGTATTGGTAATATCGAAAGATAGATGGATCTTTTTGCAATTACACTGAACCTCAGGGTTGTTTTTGTAATTAAACTAGAAATAATATGGTAGCCACACCACATTAATCACACAACTAATGAATAGCCACCAGGTGAATCTGCAAGTATACCTTAGAGTAACATAAGGTTTTCCTGTCAGGATATGATGGATAAAGACTTCATTAAGCCTTTTGCACATTTCTTCCTCGACTCCAACAGTCACCTCAATACCCGCTTCTTGCAGTTTTTTAACCCCAGTCGATGCCACAATGGGATTAGGATCCACCATACCAACCACCACATTTTTCACTTTGGCTTTGATTAATGCTTCAGTGCAAGGCGGAGTTCTTCCATAATGATTGCACGGTTCCAAACTCACATATGCTGTCCCATTCTCAGCCGAATCCCCAGCATCTCTTAGCGCGAAAACCTATAGTTTTCCTAGTCAATTTCTCTATAAGAATATTCGTATTAACATCATTCTCAAACAAAATGTTGCCACAGTTCAGAATTTCCGCGTACAATATCTTCAATAAGATTAACCTATTATGAAATATAAATCGAGACCTCCAAAGAAAGTCATTTTTTTTAAAGCTTGACAATCAACCACACCGAACCAAGCCGAAAATTCAATAAAGCTTTTTTTTCCAACTGATAGTGAATCTAACACTCAGTTCGATTTGGTACATTACAGTTTGCCAATGAGTTTATTTAGTTATACAAATCAGTACATAAAAATTAAAAGAAAAAAGAAAAGAAAATAGTAATCCTCGAATTATGAACAACTAATCTAAGATGCAAACTGCAGCATAGTGTGGATCAAAGTATATCAATTTGCAACAAATCATCACTCTACTGAAGCAAATATACAAGGTTAAAGTTGAAATAATTATATATATATATACATACACAAAAATTGCATCTATACAAACTGATTATTGCAACCAAAATAATGATGGCAGTTAACTGTAAACATCTAACTACATCACATTGTACGTATAGGCCACTAGCCAATTACCCATATAAAATGCCCTAATTACTTCCAAAAACAAAATGTAAACCAATTTTTGGTGCAACACTTTTGAAGCTCAACAAACCAAATCAAGCAATTAGCATAATATATATATATGTAAGTATGTAGTATCTTCAATTAAAATGTTAAAAACTGAGAAGGAGACAAGTAAAATTCACCTCGGCATGAGGCTGCCCAGCTTTTGGGTGAAATCCTTGTCCAACAATTTTGCCATCTTTCACAATCACACAACCAACCATTGGATTAGGATTGGTGCACCCAATAGCCTTCTTCGCGAGCTCCACACACCTCCTCATATAATACACATCATCAGATTTATCTACTTGTTCTACTTCTTGCTTCTTCTGCGACCCACCACACATGATCACAGCCAAACGACCACCTTTTCTTGAACTGATTTCAGACGCCATTTTAATCGAACTGAAAAACCCGAGTTGTGAGTTTGGTGAAAACGCCAACTTCTGGTGCCGCTTTATTGGTGGGTCGTGGACAGTGGGCTTTGGAAACGGGAGCATTTGACCATACATTTAGGAAGATGAGATGTTTCTTACAAATTGAATGAAACTTTAAAGAAGTGAAAAAACAATAAAAAGAAACTTTGAGACAAATAAAAACGAGCGAGAAGGTTGTTAATCTATGAACAAAAAAGGGGGATTTCTTGAAACGAGTAACTGGGGCCCCAAAACTCTTTTACAGAGAGCAAACAAAAACATGCGAGAAGGTTGTTAATCTATGAACAAAAAAGGGGAATTTCTTGAAACGAGTAACTGGGTGTTATGGTCTGGGGTGGAGGCGTGCGGTGTTGATAAGTGGTGGTGCGGCGGAGCAGCGGTGGTTTGCGTGCGGTGATGGGTGGGCGGTGGTGAAGAAGCAGGTGGCGGTGGTTATGGCTGTGGAGGCGTGCGGAGGACGGTGGTGGTGCGCGGTGGAGGAGGTACGAGGGGGTTAGAAGAGAGGGGAAAAGAAAAAAAAGAATTGAAAATTAAAGGGGAGAAAAAAGGAAAGAAAAGGAAAAGGAAAAGGAGAAGAAAAAGAAAGAAGAAAGAAAAAAAAGAATTTCAAAAATCGTTTTTTCAGTTTATTTTTATTTCTTTTAATTTCGAAAATCAAAAGACAGAGTAATTTGTGTGCTAAGACAAACCACCACTTTCAATAGGGCGTGGGTACGACTTATTCCAATTGTTGTAGCAAATTAAATATTATTAAGGCGTGCCCACATATTAATGAAAGTTGTCATCTGGTTCGAGAGCACAATTTTTTAAAAGAAAAGTTCAAATGGAAACATTAACTACTACTAAAATGTATCAACTTGGGTTGCCTCCGAAAAATGCTTTTCTTTAATGTCTTTGGGTAGACATTGCTGAATCTCAATCAAAATAAGTCGGATGAACCAACTCAATTTTTTCAACCTCTGGCACCTTAACACCTTCATAAAAAGGCTTCAAACGATGACCATTCTTACCAATATCCGGGCTTTTTGTTTCCACTACTCCATGAGAGAACACTTAAGAAATTTCAAGATTTCTTTCTTCACAACTTCCATCATGGGTGGATTCAGTCGACGTTGAGCTTATCTTAAAGCCCTATTCTCATCCTTCAATAGTATCCTATGTGTGCACGTAGAGGGGCTTAATCCCTTGATATCTGCAATAGTCCAACCAATGGCCTCTTTAAACTCTCTAAGAACTCGAATCAACTTTTCTCCTACTAAATCGGAGAGTTTATTGGAGATAATGACATGAAAGGTCTCTTTTTCTCCAAGAAGACGTACTTTAGATGACCCGGAAGGGGTTTCAACTCTAATCGTGGTGCCTGGACACTCGAAGGAAGAAGTTTAGTACGAGAAAGAGGCAACTCAATATAAGAAACAATATGCTTCAAAGATTGAAGTGAATCAAGTACATAAATTGTCTCTAATAGGTCAAAATCGAACTCAAACTTCTTCATTAATCATTGAGAATTTTCGGAAGTGAAATTCCTACTAAGTGCAATTTTCAACTTATCACCATCACTCAAATCAAACATTTTCTGAGCCAAAGGTTCAATAACGTCCATAACAAAAACAAAAGATACATCACCTGGATATCTCATGGCATCATAAATATTAAATTTAATTACTTCACCATCAAATTCTATTGTAAGTGTACCATCATGCACATCGATTTTTGTCCTAGATGTTTGCAAAAAAGGTCTACCCAATAAAAATAATGAGCAAGATGAATTATCTTCTTCCATATCAAGCACATAAAAGTCAGAAGGAAAAATCAATTCGTTAACTTGCACTAAAACATCCTCCAAAGCACCTTCAGGATAAACATTAGATCTATCAGCCAATTGAATAATCACACTAGTTTCTTTCAATGCCCCAAAATTCAAGGATGCATAAATTGATAATGGCATGACATTTATGGAGGTTCCTAAATCTAACATTTCTCTCTCATCTCTAACATTATCAGCTTTGCAAGGGATAGTGAACATACCTGGATCCTTGCACTTAGGAGGTAATTTTTTCTAAAGGACAGCTGAAACATTCTCACCCATACTGACAAATTCATTACCTTTAACTTTTTCTTATTGGTGCACAACTCTTTGAGGAAATTGGTATATCGAGGGTACCTGTTTAATTGAATCAAGTAAATGGGTATTTACCTCGATCTTGCGAAAGGTGACAAAAATCTCCTTTTCTTCATCCTCTTTCTTAGATTTAGATAATCTAGAAGGGAAATGAGGGAGTGGTGCCAAAATTTTTGGATGCTCTCCAGTAGATTCTTTTGGCCGCTCATCTTGAGATGGAGGAACTGCAACTTCTTTTTCAATTTCTTCTTCTAGAGTGTATTTCCGAGTTGGCTTGGGAGGCTCCTTCAACTTGGTTCCACTTCTCAAGGTAATTGCAATAGCATTCTGTTTTGGGGTTAACTAGTGTCTGAGATGGCAATTTACCTTGAGATTCAAGTTGACTCACTGATGAAGCTAATTGACTCATTTGGTCTTTCAGTTCCTTGATGTTCGTCCTTGTTTCTTGTTGAAATTATTGTGTATTGATGGCAAGTGACTTAACAATTTTTTCATGAGACGAACTTGAGCCTGAAGAGGGTTGTTGTTGTGATGGAGCAAGTATCTAAGTTGGTAGTTTGGAATTTAGGTCTTGGTGCATAGCTAAAGTTGGGGTGATCCCTCCATCCTAGATTATAGGTATTCGAGTAAGGATCATATTTCCGTGGAGGTGGGTCTGGGAACCCTCCAACTGCATTAGCTTGCTCTTGAGGCTCATCTTGAAGTGTAGGACATGAATTTGTTCGATGTCCAATATCAACACAAATTCCACAAATCTTGACCTCTTGAGTATTTCCGGTAGCCATTTATTGAACGAGAGTAGTCGGATTAGCTATTTGATTTTTTAAGGAAGATACATTCACTTTTATTTGATATGTATCTTGTCGGAACCCAAATTGCTGTGAGTTGGCTGCCATGGTGGAGATCAAATCTCTCGCTTGACGTGGGGTTTTATTCATTATAGCACCTCCACTTGCTGCATCCATCATCGTTCTTTCCAAAGATAACATCCCCTCATAGAAATACTGGATGAGAAGTTGTTCTGAAATTCCATGCTGAGGACAACTTGCACATAATTGCTTGAATCTTTCCCAATATCCGTGGAGGTTTTCAGTATCTCTCTGCTTGATCCCACATATTTCACGTATGATACTTGCAACTCTTGAAGCAGGGAAGAATTTGTCAAGAAACAATCTCAACATCTCCGTCCATGTGGTGACAGACTCAGGAGGTAGATAGAAAAGCCAATCCTTTGCTCTTTCAGTCAATGAGAAAGGAAAAACTCGCAGTTTAATTTGTTCCTCTCTGACTCCTTGTGGTTTCAAGCTAGAACACACCACATGAAATTATTTCAAGTGTTTATGAGGATCTTCATTTTCGTGTCCATGAAATTTTGGAAGTAGATGGATCAAACCCGACTTCAACTCAAAACTAGCTTCAATGGTCGGATATTCAATGCATAATAGCTGCTGATCTATGTCTAGAGCTGCTAATTGCCTCAATGTTTGTTCCTGGTTTGCCATATCTTGCTCAACTTCAGAATCACTAGATGAATCAACCGAATCAAGGGCCAAATTCTATCCGGGGAATGACGGTGAGACTTCTTGTGTGTTTTGGAGTTTAGTTTCTTTCCTCAGTCGTTTTGTTGTCTTCTCGATCTCTGGATTATACTGTAACAATTCTCTTGCACGAGAATAACGAGGCATCAAACAAGTCTATTAAAAAAAACCACTCCCCGGCAATGGCGCCAAAAATTGATGGGTATCGAAACCAAGAATAATAAATACTTGCTCTTCAGATAATTGATTTGTAGTAGCGATGAGCAAGGTCGAATCCACAGAGATTGGCTAGACTAAGTTTGATGCAATTCACAAAACAATGAAAACAAAAAAGGGGTTTGAGATTTTAGGATTAACTAAGATGAAAAGAAGAAATAATAAAATATAAATGAAGAATAAATCAGTTTATGAAATATCCAACCAAAGGAATGATCTCTGTCATAACACGGAAAAAATAAATAAATAAATAAATAGGGGTTAATTTAGAAGATATTTTAGGGGTTAATTTAGGGGTTAGTTTATAGGAGTTATATTAGGGGTTAATTTAGGATTTAAAAAAATATAGAAATAAAAAATAAAAATTAGCCTATAAATATATGGTTAAACCACATATTGTTTCCACAACTTTCTAAACTCTTTATAATAGAAAACGAGGGAATCGAGGACTAGGATTTTGTCGTTCAATTTTTCTACATCAAGTATCTGCGGTTATTAAGGTAGGGATTTTTATATTATTTGTCTTTATTTAATATTCCAGGATTGTACTTCATTTATTGCAATATATGTCAAGAGGAATTCATATAAGCTAGGGGCTATGAAAAGGGTCCGAGATCAAATGTATCTTCGGGATGAACCCGCAATGCTATATGCAGGAACTGGCCAGGAAAAAGAGAAAATTAATGAATTTACCGTTGTAATTATGTGAATGTTTTCATGTTATATTAAATATTGACAGATATATCCCTACTGAGCAAGATAAAGCTCACCCCTATTATTATCATGACTTTCAGGTTGAGGAATCCGACTGAAGATATGATGATGTGGATGGTGGAATCAATTATGCCATATTTATATTTTAAATAATTATGATCGGACTAAATTTTGGATTTATGTCTTTAATTTTTTCGATTTATGCTTGGAATAATTGTTGGATATTTAATTTGAAAGATGTATTATTATTATTATTATTATTATTATTATTATTATTATTATTATTATTATTATTATTATTATCATCATCATTATATTTTTTTTCTTAAGAATTAAAAAAATCTAATAATTTTTTTATAATTATTGGGATCACTTTAATTTATAAATTTGTGTTTTCTTAATAATATTTTTTTTAGAGTACCTTAATTACATAAAATTGGGTCGTTACAAGTGGTATCAGAGCAGGTCTACGTTTCTGTAGGCTTGTTAACAAAAATTAAAATTAAAATGTATAGTTTTTAAAAAAAAAATAAAAAAAATAAAAGTCAAACTTTGTATAAGATAAAATGGTGTAATAACATCCACCTCCGTCATATCTTGTCGGTCTCCTCAAGGTAAGAGAATTATTAATGCGAGTTATATTATACATTATGCTCATTTATGTCATGATTCCATGTTATTATATTCTGCTTTAGAAATATAATATCAGTTTAAATGTTAGATGAATAGAAATCTTGTATTCTTTTAAAAAAATGTAAAAATAGACTTATAGTTGCAAATGCACATTTATATACATGGCAGGAACTCACACTCGCCACACTGCAAGAAAGAATAATAATAATAACTGGGGTCCGAACCATCCAATTAACCGACTCAATCATTATTTCAACTATCAAATTGAGGAGGGGGATAATATTGGAGAATATATAGTTAAAATTCACCAGTTGTGGTACAATGTGAGGAATGTCATCGGGGCTCCAAACGAACGCTTGTTGCCGCTTCTCCCGTAGAGTGATTGATAGCTTACCCTTTTTTGGAACGTCAAGGCTGAAAAGCTTTATGCCTCATTATTGGAGTATGACGGGCATGATGACCGACCCAAAATCAACTACGGGACATTTACTGCCAGGTTATACCGTAAATGGATTGAGTTTTTGAACAATGAGGCTATGGCGGAAGATGAGGAACCAGAAGGAAACCTGGAAGAAGATCCAGAAGAGGATCCAGACGAAGATCCGGAAGAAGATCCGGAGGAAGATGAAGACATGGATCAGTAGAGATAGATGAGTCTATGTATTGCAATAATTGATAAATAAATCCTTATTATATATAAAGCTTAGTTGTCCTTTAATTGATACTAATTTATTTAACCATTATATTATGATATTTAGATTTTAAGTTAGATATTTAATGCAAAATTCATTAATAACTTGGGATAAATAATAATAATAATACATTACGTATGGCCTTAGGAATATGGCTCCCCATCGTGGAAATCAAGTCAACGGTGAGAACTCCACTAACACAGGAAATCAAACCACTGCTACTGCTGGGAATAATTGTTGAGTTTCGAGGGTGTGCGTAACAACGGGGACAACAACAACAACGCACGTTCACAATTTCACTATCGTCCACCCACGTTCAACGGACGTGATAGGCCCGACAACAATGAAAGAATGGTTTCGATTGCTAGAGAGGATTTTTCAACTTATTGGATGCACGCAGACGGAATGAACAGAGAGTCGTATGTGTTTGCCTTCCAACTTATCAAGACGCTGATCATTGGTGGGAAGGGTATTGGAGGACTAAGACCGAGGAAGAGCGGAATCCTTTAACATGGGATGAGTTCAAAGTGATTGTAATGGAAAAGTTTTTCCCACAATCATATCGGGACAAGAAGGAGACAGAATTCCTTAACTTTAAACAAAGAAACTTGACTGTCACAGAGTATGAGAGACAGTTCAATCAACTAAGTCGGTTTGCTCCACACCTAGTGGATACTTATTTGAAAAAGGTCTGAGGTTTAGAAGGGGACTTTGAGCACAACTATCAGGAATACTATCTGCTCAAGGAGATTTGGAGTACTCGATGATGGTGAGAAGGGCTCATGAGGTGGAAGCAAGTTTTGCTGGGGACGAAGAGGAGCAAAAGTTGGTCGTTTTACCTGAGAAAAGAAAATGGGACGGGGTAAGACATATTAAAAATGAAAATCAAAATAAACAGATAAAGACTGATGGAAATGCACGTCCAACTATGCAAGCAGATAGGCCAACTTGCCCAAAATGCAAGAAGAATCATTTTGGAGAATGTTTAGCTGGACAAGGAAAATGCTTCAAGTGTAAGAAGCCAGGACATGAAGTCTCTAATTGTCCTCTTTTAAAAGCTGAGCGGGAAAGAAGAGAACAAACATCTGTAGGTAGAGCTCGAATGTATGCTATGATTCAGGAAGAAGCTGATCAAAACCCGAGTATAATGTCAGGTATGCTAACCATCTCTGGAATACCTGCTCTTGTACTTTTCGACACTGGTGCCACACATTCGTTTTTATCTGCCAAATTTCATGATATATTAGGACATAAGAGTGCTAGAGTAAGTGAACCCCTTGAGATTGGTTTGCCATCTGGAAATTCGATAACAACTGACCTAGTAAATAAGGATTTTGAAGTGAATATAGGGGGAAAATATCTTAAAGTTGATTTATACATAATTAAGATGAAGGATTTTGATGTAATCTTAGGTATGAATTGGTTTAGTAGATATCAGGCAGACATTTAGTGTCACGAGAAAGAGATAATATTCAAACTGCCAGGAAATGATGAGATAAAATTCTATGGGATTAAGTCTAAGACAGTACCACGAGTGATATCGGCAATGAAAGCAAGAAAGATGTTAAAAAGAAAAATTGTCAAGGATATCTAGTGAGTTTAGTAGATACCTCGACAGCCGAAGTGACACCTAATGACGTACCAATTGTGCAAGAATTTTTGGATGTATTTCCAAAAGACTTGCCGGGAATTTCTCCAGATCGCCAGGTTGAATTTGGAATAGATTTGGTACCTGGGGCAGTACCTATATCTAAGGCACCCTATAGGATGGCGCCAAAGGAGTTGCAAGAGTTAAAGGCGCAAATACAAGAACTTTTGGATTTGAGATTTATTAGACCTAGTGTATCATCGTGGGGAGCACCAGTTCTGTTTGTAAAGAAAAAAGACGGGTCACTTAGAATGTGTATCGATTATAGAGAACTTAATCGACTCACAAAAAGAACAAGTATCCGCTACCGAGGATTGAAGACTTGTTCGATCAATTGAGAGATGCCAACACTTTCTCTAAGATTGACTTGAGATCCGGATATCATCAGTTAAAAATTAAAGAGAGTGATATCCCGAAAACAGTATTTAGAACCCAATATGGACATTATGAGTTTGTAGTAATGCCATTTGGGTTAAGTAATGCACCAACAATATTCATGGACTTGATGAAAAGAGTATTTCATCGGTATCTAGACCAATTTGTCATAGTCTTTATAGATGATATACTTGTATATTCAAATAATAGAGAGCAACATACTGAGCACTTAAGAATAGTGCTAGAAACACTTCGCAAGGAAGTATTATATGTGAAATTCAAGAAATGCGAGTTTTGGCTAGATCGAGTGGTGTTTCTTGGACATGTAACCACTGCTCAAGGAATTGAAGTGGACCCGGCTAAAGTTGAAGCGATCAACGAATGGAGTGCACCTACCAATGCGAATGAAGTTCGCAGTTTTCTAGGTTTGGCAGGCTATTATCGGAGATTTATTGAAGGATTCTCAAAGATAGCTGCGCCTATGACTCGACTGATAAGAAAAGGGGAGAAGTTCCAATGGAATGAGAAATGCGAAGAAATCTTTCAGGAGTTCAAGCGAAGGCTTACTTCTGCATCAGTATTAACAATTCCTGACCCCACTAAAGATTTTGTTATTTATAGTGATGCATCAAAACAAGGCTTAGGATGCGTGCTAATGCAACATGGTAAAGTGGTTGCCTACGCCTCAAGACAACTAAAGCCACATAGTTAAATTATCCTACTCATGACCTAGAGTTAGCTGTTGTAGTGCATGCATTAAAGATCTGGCGCCATTATCTATATGGAGGAAAATGTGAAATCTTCACTGACCACAAAATCTTGAAATATTTGTTTACTCAGAAAGAGCTAAATATGAGGCAAAGAAGGTGGTTGGAATTGGTGAATGACTATGATTGCATTATCAGCTATCATCCGGGTAAAGCTAATGTTGTAGCCGATGCATTAAGTCGTAAAACAAAAGGAGAAATGTCAAGCTTGATATCTGAACAAGAACATCTTGTGAGAGAATTCACCAGGATGAGAATTGAAGTAGTCGTACCACCAAAAAGCACAAAGATAATAATAGCATCTTTGGTGGTGCAACCTACTTTGAGAGAGAAGATAAAAGAAGCTCAACCTCGAGATAAATTTTTGAGCAAAATGAAAGAAAAAGCTCGTGAAGGGAATGTAAAAGGATTTGTTATAACAAATGATGGTACTTTGACTTATGAAGGGAGATTATGCGTTCCTATAGAAGGAGGGCTTAGAAAAGGAATTCTCGAAGAAGCTCACTGTACGTCGTACACAGCTCACCCTGAAGGTACGAAAATGTATCGAGATTTAAGAGAAGTATTTTGGTGGCGAAGTATGAAAAGAGATATTGGAACTTTTTTGGAAAAATGTTTGACTTGTCAGCAAGTTAAAGCCGAACACCAAAGACCATCTGGTTTGCTCAAACCACTTGACATTCCAGAATGGAAATGGGAGCATATAACTATGAATTTTGTGGTAGGGCTTCCACCATCAGTCAATGGAAACAAGGCTATTTGGGTTGTAGTAGATCGGTTAACAAAGTCAGCTCATTTCCTACCAGTTAAGATGACGTTTGGTATGGAGCGATATGCACAAATTTATATTGATGAGGTAGTAAGACTTCATGGAGTTCCTGTGTCAATTGTTTTGCATGAGATACTGCGTTTTACTTCTAAGTTTTGGAAAAGTCTACAAAGTGCCTTGGGAACAAAGCTAAACTTTTAGTACGGCTTATCATCCACAAACAGATGGGCGATCAAAAAAATTATACAAATATTGGAAGATATGTTGAGAGCATGTGTGCTCGACTTAGGAAGTAATTGGGAAACATTATTACCTTTGGTGGAATTCACTTATAACAACAGTTATCAAGCGACTATTGGGATGGCTCCATACGAGGCGTTGTACGGAAGAAAATACAGATCACCATTATATTGGAACGAAGTTGGTGAAAGAAAAATTTTGGGGCCAGAATTAATTCGGCAAACTGTTGAGAAGATAGCTATGATACAAGATCGAATCAATATGGCTCAAGATAGACAAAAGTCGATCTTTGATAGACGCGAGAAAAAACATATACAATTTGACGAAGGAGAAAAAGTATTTCGAAAGTAGCTCTATCAAAGGTGTTATTCGGTTTGGCGAAAAAGGAAAGTTGAAACTGAGATATATCGGACCATTTGAAATCCTTACACGAGTTGGAGATTTAGCTTATCAACTAGCATTACCACCGAGTCTATCAAGTGTGCGCTATGTTTTTCACGTCTCTATGCTAAGAAAGTACATTCATGATCCAAGTCACATCGCGAATTATAAGGATCTGACAATCAACAATGGTTTAACTTATGAGGAAGCACCAGAAGCTGTTTTGGAACGCAAGATTCACCATTTGAGAAATAAAGATATTGCTTTGATCAAAATACAATGGAGACGTCATGGCAGAAATGAAGCTACTTGGGAGCGTGAAGAGGAGATTCCTGTCAAATATCCAAAATTTTCAATTCCAGGTAAGATATCGAATTTCGAGGACGAAATTTTATTTAAGGAGAGTAGAATGTGATAACACGGAGAAAATAAATAAATAAATAAATAAATAGGGGTTAATTTAGAAGATATTTTAGGGGTTAATTTAGGGGTTAGTTTATAGGAGTTATATTAGGGGTTAATTTAGGATTTAAAAAAATATAGAAATAAAAATAAAAATTAGCCTATAAATATATGGTTAAACCACATATTTTTTCCACAACTTTCTAAACTCTCTATAATAGAAAACGAGGGAATCGAGGACTAGGATTTTGTCGTTTAATTTTTCTACATCAGGTATCTGCGGTTATTAAGGTAGGGATTTTTACATTATTTGTCTTTATTTAATGTTCCATGATTGTACTTCATTTATTGCAATATATGTCAAGATGAATTCATATAATCTAGGGGCTATGAAAAGGGTCCGAGATCAAATGTATCTTCGGGGTGAACCCGCAATGCTATATGCGAGAACCGCGCGATCGAGAGGAAAAAGAGGAAATTAATGAATTTACAGTTGTAATTATGTGAATGTTTTCATGTTATATTAAATATTGACAGATATATCCCTACTGAGCAAGATAAAGCTCACCCCTATTATTATCATGACTTTCAGGTTGAGGAATCCGGCTGAAGATATGATGATGTGAATGGTGGAATCAATTATGCCATATTTATATTTTAAATAATTATGATCGGACTAAATTTTGGATTTATGTCTTTAATTTTTTCGATTTATGCTTGGAATAATTGTTGCATATTTAATTTGAAAGATGTAATATTATTATTATTATTATTATTATTATCATCATCATCATTATATTTTTTTTCTTAAGAATTAAAAAATTCTAATAATTTTTTTATAATTATTGGGATCACTTTAATTTATAAATTTGTGTTTTCTTAATAATATTTTTTTTAGAGTACCTTAATTACATAAAATTGGGTCGTTACAATCTCAGAAGTGGTTCATGAAATTGATCACTGATGCAAAAATAAAACCTTCAATTCTCTATCAAATTGGTTATGGTTATTGGTACGACCTAACAACCTATTTCTCCTTTCTTGTTTGATAATTAGGATACGATCTCTAATAATTTCCGTAGCCAATAAATAATTCTAGATACGATCTTAGAATTTAATTTATCCACATCATTAGAATCTAGAGAGACCACCAATTCTGGCCAAAAAACACACATGTAGGTTCATTTAAACTAGATTATATATCTCCATAACATATATTGAAAACCACCTATGTAATTTACCACAACAATCAGAACAAATAAACAATTACAGATTTAACGTTTTAAATGGCGATCTGTTATTTTGATAATTCAACAAAGGATCCTTTTTGTTGCAATTAATCAAACAACAATAATCAATAAGAACAGAAGATATATAAATAATAGCCAAAAGAAGAAGAAATAAAATTATTTAGATCTCACAACTCGCGTAGAGCCAAATCTTCAATTATCCTTTATTCAGAAAAGTAGTTTTGCAATCCATAGACATAGTCGTCGGAAAAATAAAGTAAAAGAGAGAACTCCGGAGAACTCACGTGAAAGACAGAATGAGGGAGAGAGAAAACTAGGGTTCAAGTCAAAAGTTAATAGATGAATCCTAATCCTAGAAGGAAACGCATTTTTCTTTGGAAGAGAACAACTTCTCTCCAAAAATACATTGTAATAACAATCCTACCATACTTAGAACTCTTAACACTAAACCAAAATATTAAAAATCTGATTTCTAAGGGAAGGGGGCGCCACTTTAGTAACTCCTGCAGGTGCCCTAGCGTGCCCACGCCTTATACTGAAAGCTCTCACAGATGCGCTGTTTGAATAAGGCGTGCCCACGCCTTAAGCAAATAGGTAATCTGATTCTCCATTTTAACAAATCTGATTCGCCTCTTCAACATCAATGAATTGAGTCCATTTTAGTCACTTTCATACAAAATATAAGAATCAATCAAAATCCATGAGTTATGCTCAATTGAACATCAAAAGTATGGGAGAAATATGACAATTTCTATGTCATTTAGGTGATCTATTAGGCCCCAAAAGTCTTTTACAGAGAGAGCACAACAACAAAAATATCTGAGTCCGGGTTCAAACCGGAGACCTCTAGTGTGTGGGACTAGCGTGATAACCAACTACACCACCCAGACCTCATGTCAAAGTGTTGAAAGAAATTTCTATAGACTATTTAGAATATCTATTTTTCAAAGGTAATGCATTTTTCCTTCTCAAGTAATAAACCAGATTTTTGTACTCAACAAAATAATAATCAGATTTTAAGTTGTTTCTGAACTTGCAAGTTGTAATGATAGTTGTTACAAGCAATTTGTAGGTTGGTGCTTCACACTCCATTTTCCTCTAATTACACTCCCACTATCTTTTTCAAAATGACTATTTACTTAATATATCCCTAATATTTCCCAATTTACTCTTCCCCAACTTCATGGTACGTTCATGTGACACATGACTTTGTGCACGATGGTGTGGCACATAACTTTGTGGTACGATCGTATAACATAATCATGTGGCACATGATTTAGGTAGTAATAGCAATATAATCTTTTGAATTCATGGCATTTACGTAATTATAAAGATGTGATATATTTAGAGGAGAATGAGGTGTGAATGCGCCACCTATTTTAATCCATTAGGTATTTAGAAATGTTGTCATAATGTAGATTTGCTGTCACAGATATGTAAGATTTGGTGGTAAAAAACTATCCTGATTCTGCACTGAGTTCACCATAAGTTGCATATTAAGGTAAGCATAGCCGTCCCTGGGGCGGTTAAGGCGGCGCCGCGCACAGGGGTCCCCTCCGGCGAGGGTCGTCGTCCCTAGATTTTTTGTTTATTTTTTAATTGTTTATTAAATACCTTTATAAACAATAAACATTGTAGGATTTATTGAATAGTTTGGTTGTGGTATGCGCGCTTCTTTTGCGTATTTTAGGTCGTGGGTTCGAATCTTTCTCCCTATAAATGTTCTTGTTTTTCCCCCTCTAATAATAGGGAGTTATTAATAACCAAAAACTAATTTTTATTAAAGAAATTGGTTGTCTATTGGTTTTTGGGCAGCTCTGACACATTAAGGTGACGAGGTCAAAATTTTCTCCCAACTTAAATTCTGTTTTTTTTCTCCTTTACACAAAGCCAGGTTTTACTATAAGGGAAAAGGACATGAATACCCAACTTTTCAAGTATAATCCCTGCACAATACGCCCCCTTCCCTGTTCATTTCCAAAAATACCAAAACTGGTAGAAATTGGACAAATATATGCTCTGCAGCGTATTGCACCAATTCCTGCTCCAAAAATCACGGTGCAACAGATCGCTGATCACAATACAATTCTCCATCTCAACAAATAATGAAAAACAGAAGAAAGACAGAGATAGCAGGAAAGAAATCGACAGAAATAGTGGACTGCTCGAGAGAACAATTCAAACTCCAGATCAAGAGGAAGAAGAAGACCAAACCAGGTAACAACAACATAATCTGTTTATCTTAATCTGAGAAAACCTTGTTTCGATCAGTTTCATGATTTTACAGATAAAAATTTAGAATTCAATATGTATTAGATGAAATTGACATTGAATTGAACCAGTAATTTTGCATGGGAATTCCAACAACTCGACAGTTTGAGCTTAAAAATGCTTATTTTGTTCGAATTGTAATCCAAAATTCTACGAAAATTACAATCGTGTGAATCTCAAAAATCTGTATGCAATACATTAATTAATTGTTTCACATATGTTTCTTTGTTGTTTCACAATTGTTTTTATTAGTAATGATTCACATAATACAACACATTGCTTCTTGTCGTACATGAAACATTGTTTCATACATGTTTCATTTATGTTTCTTATATGTTTCACATAGCGAACTTTTCATTGAATTCCACAGTTGCATGGAGAAAATCTCAGCTGTGGTATACCACAATGGACAATGGGAAGAAAATAGAGAGTATACCAACTTTGAGATAACAAGAATATTGATTCCAATGGACTGCACATTCAGCACCCTAAAAGAAATCTTGAAACAACAAATTCAATTCAGAAAATTTGAACTTACTTGTTCATCACCGGCTACGAGAAATGGACACGACTCCACTGTTAGACCAATAGATACTTTGTATTGACTTCCAACATCGTAAAATTATTGAATGCATCAACTGTAGTGGGGAAAGACCTACTAGTAACAACTTTTCTAGAGTACGTGAGATCTTTAGTTGAAGATTGGGCATACAGACATTGAAATGAAGCAAGATCAACATTTACAAGGATGACAAAAAAAAGCTGAAGAGTATATGGGGAAAAACTACACCATTTCTCTAAACTTAAAAGTAATTTACTACAAACTTTAATCACATGATCCCCTGTTTCACAATTGTTTCTTACATGTTTCAGGTGAAGAGATCAAATGATTTTATCTTTAAAATCATAGAGGCTGACAAAACATTTGTTCTGGACCTTGAAAAAAGGACTTGCACATGCAACAAGTTTCAAATGGATAAAATTTATTGCCCACATGCTATAGGAGTACTAAAAGAATTGAATGAAGATATGTATCAATACTGCTCGGATACTACATGAAGGAAACAATGGAAGCGACTTATTTGGAAATAATATATCCAATCCCACATATTGTAAATCAAAATAGCCGATAACAATCCAGACCCTAGAAAGCTAATCAAATACAAATAGTTTCATACTACTAAAAATACCAGACTTAAATATATTGTTCAACTGATTACACCATCATTAAGATTTACGTAACAATAATTCTCTAAAATCATTAGGAAGTGGAGGCAGAATCTCAATGTCGTTGTCATCATCATCACCATTTTGCAGCTGCAACTTAGCATGATTGTGAAACAGATGACTGAGCCTTGCTTGTTCATTCTCTATCTCAAACACTTCAACATCCATAGCCTTCCCAACAATAAAGTGCTCGACATAACAAACAACAAAAACCCCACATTCACTAAAAAAGAAATAAAAAAGATACACAGTCAGATAGATAACACAACAAATCAAAAACAATAAAAAAGAACAAATAAATAGAAAATACATAGCAAAAACGGGTTTTCTTGAAAGCCTCAAGTTGGTTTTCAATTAATTAGTTCTTCAAATTGTTTATAACATCAAAACAGAACCTAATATATATTCTAGTAGTATACCAGTCTTTAGGATCAACAACATATTTGAAACCCTAGAAACAACAAAGAAACAAAACAGAAACAAAAGAGAAACACGAAATCAACAAGCACTTCAACTAAAATACATAAAAGAACAAAAGAAACATAAAAGAAACAACTTCGAAACAACATCGAAACAAACGAAAAATTTCAAAATCACAAAATAATAAAAGAACACAGAAAAATCATGCATCGGCAACATCTGATTCTGCAAAAGAAACAATCTTCTTTTTTGAAGCTTTGACACCAACCTTGGATTTTGCAGTTTTAGAAGACGATTTTACCTCTGAAACCGCTTTGTCCTCAATAATCTTTTCGACTTTCCTCTTCTTCGAATCCATTGAACCAACATCGCCCTTCTGAAATTTCCTCTTTTACGAAGAATCTGGTGCTTCCAACTTCGAAGAACTTCTCAATAGCCTTTTATGAGGAGAGTTTTTAGGAGCCATTAAAACAACTAACAAAACTAGAGGTTTCAAGAAGTTACACAAATAGGGAACGTGAGGGACCTGGAAGAATTAAATCTGAAAAAAAAAGTAAGGAACGTGAAGAAGTGGCCACAATCAACCAGGGAATAGCAAAAAAAAAAACGGGGTCTCTTCTTGGGAAATTATTTTGTAGATTTTGATGAATGCCATGTAAAACTTAGAATAGGAAGTTGGCACCCCATTCTTGTTATAAATTGCATTGTAATAGATAGGTTTGGTAGAGTGAGTCAAGTCGGCCTATGCCCGAACATGCAAGAAGACAACTGGAGACTAAAGGAAGACTCACATTGTGAGGCGGTGAGTGTGGCAAAGAATAGAAGACAGAACTCGATCAAGGTGCAACTAAGATGCAACTGAGTGAAGTATCAGTCAAGTCAACTCAAGATAGCCAAGTCTCAAATTGAAGTGACAGAAGAGTCATCCAATGATTGGAAGTCGACTCTAAGTCACCTGGGAAGGCAAGGAAATGCGGTCAAGTCAAGATAATCGAAAGAGATCCGTTGCCGTAAATCAAGAGAATTACATAAACAAGTAATACTTCCATACTACCTTTCTTGAAGTGCTCAGTCCTTAAGCATGCAAAAGGAATAAACCAATGGGAAGCACGCACCATGTCGTAACTCGAAAAGTCAAGAATCGTTCATACGAGGAAACGTAAATTCCAAGGACTGCAACAAGACAAGCCAACGACCACAAGTGACTTTAAAAAATAAGCCTATCTCTTCAACGGACAAATTTTTGAAAGATCACTATAAAAGGCTGATGAATCACTCTGAGAGAAGGTAACCAATCTGAACCACGAACATTCAAGCTAACATTTGAATTGTAACCAAGAATACTCTCAAGTCATTCAAGATCAATCCTCAAGCCTACATTACAAAGGAAATCAATCCAACACTCACTTTGTGAAGGAAAGACAACTTCAATCGCTTAAAGAGGAAACATTTGAAGAATCAAGGGGTCTACATTCCACGAAGGATTGTAGAAAGGTTCAAGGTCGAACCAGGCTTAAGCTATTTGGAGGGCTTCGTGATCAAATCCAAGGAACTTAAGCAAGTGGGTCAGTAGTAGCAAGCGCAAAGCGCCCCTGTGAAGAAGCCGAGTCGTCGAGAAGCCACCGTGTGACCAAGGCATCTCCGGATCGAGTCCCAAAGGATCAAGTCACCAGTGTGATCAAGACTTGTATCGGACCGTTAACCACTCGTATATTGATCAATACTTAGTGGATTCCTCCAGGAGTTGGAGAAGAGAGGAGTAGAAGAATTACCCCATCTTGAACCTCTATAAAAACTTATCGTGTCATTTACATTTCAAAGACTTTAATTTTTGCATCTTATTTCTATATCTCACGATAAATTTGCTATCCAATTGATAATCAATCGAGTGCTAAAACCAAGTATTAAAACAAACTTAACTAAATTCAAGGGTGTTAAGTCTTCCAATAAAACATATCACGTCAAGTTAAGTCTTTAGTCAAAACAACTCGAGTTATTCTATCAACGGCTCGATCAGTGCATTGAGTGACTAACTCTGTTGATTAACTAACTTAGCCGTCCATCAAGGACTCACTTTGTGAAGTATTAACTCAACATTTTTAAAAGGACTAAATCGAAAAGTTGGTAAGGTTTATTCAACCCCCTTCTAAACCTTACACTCACACCCCGGGACCTACAAGTGGTATCGAGCGGTTGGTTCATTGAGCCTTCCGCACCGGTTACTTCTTGAACTAGATCTCCAAATTTTTCAAAGCTTGTTTTAGTACTCAATCTTTCAAAACTCTTTTATTCAAAAGTTATTATCATGGAAGCAAATTTGACACGCATCCCTATGTTCATAATTGAAGAATTTGATGATTGGAAAATTCGTATGCAGGCTCATCTATCAGCATTACACGATGAGATGTGGATAGTGATAGAGGATGGGCCACTCCAAATCTTAAAAGTGAACACAACTGCAAGGAGAGCTGCAGCTGAAGGAGAAGAAGATGTTGCTCCCGGACAACGATGGTTGAAAAACCAAGAGTCAATGGACAAATGATGACAAAAAGATATAACTTGGACAATGTGGCCAAGGACATTCTTTACAAAACTTTGGACAAAGCCATGTTCAACAAAGTCAAATCATGCAAAACGGCAAAAGAAATCTGGGACAAGCTAACCTTGATTTGCGAAGGATCAGAGCAAATCAAAGAAAATAAACTATCTGTGGTTGTACAAAAATTTGAAAACTTTAAGATGCTTGCAGGAGAAACCTTGGATCAGCTGGATGCTAGATTCACAGAAATCACCAATGAACTGTCTGCACTTGGAAAGGAATATACACGAGAAGAAATGTGTATGAAGATTCTAAGAAGTCTCCCAACTGAGTGGGATATGAAAGTCATGGCCATGAGACATTCCATGGACCTATCAAAAACATCCAACCATGAGCTATTCTCAGATCTCAAAGCCTACGAATTTGAGCTGAGAAGAAAAGATCAAGAAGAGACAACTGTGCCCAAAACAACTGCTCTAATTGTCAAAGAGGTCATTGACCAAGATGAGATCGCACTAATGGTTAAAAGGTTCAACAAGTTCTTCAATAAGAACTACAAAAGAAGCAAAGGTGAATCCTCCGAAAGACACTCGGCTCCTCCAAGTCAAGGGAAGACAGACCACCCAAGAGAGCAGAGCATCAAAAAGTTGAATATCAAAGAGCTGACAATCCAAGGATGGAAAGAACTTATCAAAAAGTTGAAAATCCATGCTGGAACTGCAGGCAATCTGGTCACTATGCCAATGAATGCCCATATCCTGTAGTCAACAAATACAAGAATGAAGAGGAAAGAAAAGTCTTCGGGAAAGAAGACGAAAAAAGAAAGGCAATGTTGGTTGCAGATCACGATGGATCCAAGTCAAAAGACACAAAGAGACTCGGAGAGTAGTGAAGCTAACTACTCAAGTGACTCTGATGAAGAAGCCTTGATCTGTCTAATGGCTAAAGAACAAAACCAACCTGACCAAGAAGATGAGGTACACTCTAACTCATCACACTCAGATACTAGTGATAGTGATTGTGACACACACACTTCATCACCTACTGATCTTTATGATTCATTAGGCAAAATGATGAAAGATTTTGAACACATTACATCCTCACACACACTACTAAATAAGGAGAACAACCTACTTAAGAGCCAAAACTCACAGCTGACTAAGGAGCTGAGTACTCTAAGTCAAATAGCTGATGAGAATAAAAGTCTAAAGGCTTGAAAATGCTAAGCTAATAAGCGAGAGATAGTCGCTATAGAAAAGAGGGAGAATGATCTCAAAATGTGATAGCCTCATTCACTAAGGCATCCAAATCATTGGATGATCTTATTATGAGTCAAAGAGAATGTGGAGACAAGCACAAGCTTAGGATTTAATTCCTCTATGCTATGTCAAGTTCCAAAAGTGATTTTGGAAAAGGGATCTTCAAGCAATGAAGTATCTCTAAAATCCAAAACTCAAAATGATACACACACATTTATTCCAAAGCACAATCACAAGCAAACTGGCCTTGGTTATAAAGGAAAAGGAAAACAACAAGTTGAGTATCTTTGAGAAGACAGTGAGAAGAAATCCAAATGAGTCACTCAAAAACTCCAAACAGAGATACTCAGTAAAGAAGAAAACAGAGCTACCAAAAACCCCGGAAGCTCTATAAAAGAAACACATATGATGGGAATGGTAGAAAATACCCAAGCCAAGCTGATTGGAATAATGTGAACTATCGGAAAGACATATGGAATATAAGCTGAAGTGGCAAAGGCCTAGAACTCAAAAAAGCCATTCCAAAGGCATAAGAGCTTTAATCAAAGACTCATATGCACCCAAACACTACACTCAGAGATATCACAACTACCCAAGAAGGCAATTGCTAAAACACATACACAGCATACTGACAAAAGAGACAGTTGTATGAACCTAGAACCCCAAGCAATTTGCCAAAATTAATTATGATTATGGCACGATAGATGGCAACCCCTTAGAGTCAAATCATTTGGCTATAGTTTGGTTGGATCATCTTACAAAACTAACCCCTCGGACCCGCACAAGTATGGGTACCTAAATCCTAATTTTCTTGATTGCGGGTTCAAGGAGGCGGTGAGTGCCAAGGAACTTGGTACATGGATAGTGGGCTGTTCCCGACACATGACAGGAAACAAGAAAAATCTATCAAAATTCAAGGAAGTCCAGAGGTGCAAAAGTCATATTTGGAGGGAATGAAGCTCCAGGAGAAATAAGAGGCATTGGATCTATCAAGAAAAATGGATTAGAAATCACGATGTTGCATATGTTGAAGGACTCAACTTCAACTCGCTAAGCATAAGTCAACTACGTGACAAAGGCTACAATGTTGGATTTAACATGGGTATATGCCAAATCAAAGACATCAATCCAATGAAGTTGTCTTTGCAAGGATGCGAGACAAAAGAACATGTATGTGGTAGATTGGTCAACCGCAACACCAAGCACCATGTCTGTTAGTGAAAAGCATAGCTGAATCAAGTTGGTGGCTTAAGAAGGCGAGTTACCGAACTTCAAAACAATTAACAAACTTGCCAGGAGTAATCTTGTAGAAGGACTTCCGGACTCGGTATACAAGAAGGAGAGTATATGTGATGCATGCCGGATGGGAAAGCAAATCAAATCATCATTCAAAGAAAAGACATGTCCATCTTCAACAAGAATATTGCACTGCTACATATGGATCTGTTTGGTCCAAAGGAACCAAATAGCATAAGTGGGAAGAAATACACCTTGGTGGTAGTAGATGACTACTCAAGATATACATGGACAATATTCATGTGTAAAAAGAAAGAAAACTCTGCAGAAACTACCACAAATGGTGATGAAGAGAATACAAAATGAGAAGAGTCAAACCATTATCAAAATAAGATCCGACAGAGAACCGAGTTTGTCAATGGTATAATAACTCATTCTTGATCGAAAATGATATTGGTCATGAATTATCTGCAACAAGGACTCCACAAAAAATGGAGTTGCGAGAAAGAAGGAATAAAACTCTCAAAGAAGCGAAAGGACCATGTTAGGTCAAGCAGGGCGCTAAAAGATTTTGGGTGAAGCAATAAACACAACATGCTATACTCAAAATAGATGCATGATAAAATGCAGACAAATGACAAAGACTCCTATGAGATCCGGGACAGGGAGAAAGCCAAATGTTGCATACTTTAAAATATTTGGATGCAAATGCTTCATCCATAACAATGGCAAAGATAATTTAAAAGCTTTTGATGCTAAAGTCGATAAAGGTATCTTATTAGGATACTCAAATGAAAGCAAAGCCTACAAGAGTGCTCAACAAGAGGACAATGGTTACGAAGAATCCATCCATGTGGTGTTTGATGAACCAAATGTAAATGGAGAAAATATTGAAGAGTCACCGATAAGTCAATCAACCAACCATGCGAAGAGTCCCTATGTTGAAGTCAAGCCGGAGTTATAAGTCCGGATGAAGATGAGATAGCCGAGTCTCAAAGACAATCGGAAAATCTGCGGCTAAGTGATGATGAGAGAGCCGATCAAAATAACACAAATTTAAGACGATCAATCCATTAACTTACTCCAACCTTGATGTAAGATGGTGAGAGATCATCCACCGAACTAATCCTTGGAGATGTAAGAGAAGGTGTAAAAACTAGATCTAGAACTCAACAAGAAGCAATGTTCACTTGCTTCATCTCACAAATAGAACCAAAAGATGTGTCACAAGCATTGGATGACACACATTGGATTCAAGCCATGCAAGAAGAGCTAAATCAGTTTGAAAGGAACAAAGTGTGGGAATTGGTTCAAAGACCTACCCATCAAAATGTTATTGGCACTAAATGGGTGTTCAGAAACAAGATGAATGAGGAAGGTTCTGTAGTGAGAAACAAAGCAAGATTGGTAGCCAAAGGGTATTGCCAAGAAGGATGTTTCTTGCCTATGCAGCTCACAAGAACTTTATTGTATATCAAATGGATGTAAAGAGTGCATTTCTTAATGGTTTGTTGGAAGAAGAAGTGTATGTTGAACAACCTCCAGGATTTGAGCAGAAGACTCTTGGAGATAAGGTATACAAACTCAAGAAGGCTTTATATGGATTGAAACAGGCACCTAGAGCATGGTATGATACATTATCACAATTCCTAACTAAGAACGGATTCACAAAAGACAAAGTGGATAGAACACTCTTCAGAATTCAAGATGGGAAGAGTATACTGCTTGTTCAAATATATGTGGATGACATCATCTTTGGATCCACAAACAAAGAGCTGTGTGATAAATTCTCAAATCTCATGCAAAGCAAATTCGAAATGAGCATGATGGGAGAGTTGACATTCTTCCTTGGACTCCAAGTGAAACAACTGAAGGATGGAACCTTCATAAGTCAGACAAAATACACCAGAGATTTAATGAAGAAATTTGGTATAGAAGAGAAGTCTTACGTGAAAATACCAATGAATACATCACCAAAATGGACATGGATGCGGATGGCAAGCCTCGTAGATCAAACAAGATAAAGAGCACTTATTGGATCATTGCTCTATCTCACAACAAGCGGGGCCGGACATCACCTTTGCTTTGTAGGTGTATGTGCAAGATTTCAATCTGCTCCAAAAGAAAGCCACATGATGCAGCCAAGAGAGATCTTGAGATATTTGAAAGAAAGCGAGAAGTTGGCTTGTGGTATCCTAAGGAAGGTGGATTCAAGCTAATTGGTTATTCGGACTCGACTATCTTTGGATGTAGAGTTGACAGAAAAGCACCTCGGCACATGTCAAATGCTTGGAAATAGGCTAATTTCCTGGTTTAGCAAGAAGCAAAATTCAATAGCCACCTCTACAAACCGGCAGAATACATAGGCAGCAAAAATTTGTGCAAGTGTTATGGATGAGACAACAAATGAGAGACTATGAAGTTGAGGAAAAGGAAATTCCTATTATGTGTGACAATACAAGTGCAATTGCAATCACTTAAAATCCTGTGTTGCACTCAAGAACAAAGCACATCGATGTCAGATATCACTTCATAAGAGACCATGTTGAAAAGAAGGACATCACCTTGGAATATATCTCAACTTATAAGCGAAGTTAATGACATATTCACAAAACCATTATGTGAATCAAGATTTGAAGAACTCAAGCATGAGTTAGGGTTAATTGAGCTCAGTTAACACTCAGAAGACTCAAAGAAAAGAGATGAAACACGAAAAGAGGAAAAAGAGCTAAACTCTTAATTCAACTAAGTGAATCACCAGATCGGAAAGTCACCGCACTGTGCAAATTAGGCGACAATTTGAGTCACAAGGAGAGAAGTGAGAAGAAGGATTGAATCGGCTAAGGAGTAAGTTTGAGTTATTTATGAGCAAAGTGACAAAAACGCGGTCGTTTTTACTAAGCGGGAATGTTTTTAAGAATGATGTCAGCATATTTATGACATGTATAGTCAAAAGCCGCACACCAAACTTATGATTGGATATAAATGCTGCCGCATTAAATGCGAGAACTTAAATGCTAATCGACGTGCAAGATCTAAGCCGTTGATTTTGATCAAATTTCAAAAACCACCCGCACGTCCTTTCATAAACCATACTTATACCATTTCATCCGATTTTCTCTCACTTTACCAAACTGTTCATCTCTCTCAAAGGCAAAAGAAAAAAACCTTCTCTCAAAACCCTACAACTCCTCAAGATCATTTTCTAAGATTCGTTCGGTAAAATACTAAGAAATGGCACCTACTCATGATTTCGTCAAGCTAGGAAAGCAAATCCATACTGGGTCTACTGTGGATTTCGATGGTATGGTTAAACAGGGGTCCGACGACACCCTCGTGAAGAAGATTGCTGAGAAATTGGAAACGTCTGGGCTGAAACCATTTTTGACATTGGAGTTTCCAATGACCTACGTAGAAGAGGTCGCACAGTTCTACGTGAACGCTGAGGTTCACGATGAGGGCATCAAGTCCTCTGTTCATGGTAATGAGTTCACCATTACTGCCAAGGATTTGGCAGAACACTGCTTGTTTCCAGCGGAAGGAGTGCCGGAGATTCATGAAGCTGAGGTTGACCTGACTGCTGCTTGGAAGGAAGTAGCCAAGTCCGATCTTTTGCCGCAAAGTGGTCTACACAGCTAACAAGAGGCTGCTGAAAGAGGACTACCACAAATTACTGGACATTGTTGCCAAATGCGTAGACATTAAATTTGGCAGCTTTGACCAGTTGTCCAAAGCTAAATTGATCGTAATGGCTGCGATCATTGAAGAGAAGAAGGTGAATTGGGCCGAGTTTGTATACAACGGACTCTGCTGCGAGAATATTGGGAACAAATCCTTCAAGGAGGATGATACGTTTGGAGGTTCCCTCGGGATACGGCCTGTGATTGGCCGATGATGGAAGTAAAAGGGGTACCTCTTCGGCATGGAAAGGCGTTCCATGTAAACAAGAGAATGTTTCGATCAAACCTCTCGCACGTAAGAGAGCTTACGCCAAGAGGGCGATCGAGTGAGGGGGAATCACCCTGAAAGATTCACCGCCTCCTCACCTCCCAAGAAGATCTGCTAAGAAAATCTGCTGCCCCGGAAAAAGAAAAAAGAAATCTGACACTGCCCTGCAGCTAGAGTCACCCGCCCCCGCAGCCGTGTCTCTCCCGCCCTGCGCCGCAATGGAGAAGGAACCATTAATCCCTTCTCCAGTGATCAAGAAGAAGAGGATCGCCACAACAAGGAAGGCAAATTTGCCTAAGACAATGCGAAGGCATTTACCTTCAACGAACCGAGGAGGAAGTGGAACCGATGTTCCTCCTGGTGAAAACAAAAAGAAGAAGAAGAATTTCCAAGCTCTCCGAGCTTGAGAAGACGGCTGAGTCTACCACTCAGCTGGAAAAGATACCCGAGACTGCTGGAGAAGTAGAGTCTTCGGAAGTTATCGATGAAATGGCTAAGTCTGCTGAGGCCGATCAGCAGAGGCAACTCAAGACCCAGTTTGTAAGACAGAATAGCAGTGAAACAAGAAATAGCCGAGACAACCAAATCACCTATTGATAGGGTTGTGTCTCCGCTTAATGAGGCTATCAAGATGTCGAGCAAAGAAAGTTTGCTACCCTCAATCCCTGAGCTCGAGGGACAACAGGGAGATGATGACAAGGATAATGATGTGATGATCCTATCCCCACCATACCCAGACATTCAAAATCGTCTACAAGAATGGAGGAAATGGAAGCTGAGTCGATCCAGAGAACAGCTTCCAAAGACCGAATTCATTGAAGAAAAGACGAATCGATGAACTTCCTTGATTGACCAATGTGGTGCAAGCTCTTGATGAAGAAAATTGTTTGGACATTCTAAATATCTTTAAAGAGAAGGAGAAAGAAAGATTGGCGAAGAAAGAGCCGAGGCACGTGAGAAGGCCAACATCCCCCTCTCACCGGCACCACGTAACATACACATCCTCACCTCGACATTCTATCGAAAAGTGATGAGGATCTGGACCTGTTCTTTGCCGCTACGAAGAGTTGCAAATGCAACAAGCAATGCAAGAATCCGAGAATCCTACATGAGCAAAGAATGATGGAGGGACCAGGAGTCATCCAAATCACAGCTGGAGATAGATCCTATGGGAGTGGTGCATCATATTGCCATCAAGTTGTCGCCGCCACCATTTCCCAACTCATTCGGAGGAAGGTGTTAAGGAATTGGCGATGAAACCGGGATTGTGGGGACCCCATCGAGCCAACCCCTAATGAAGGTGTCTTACCACCGCCCCAACTACTGAATACTCAATGGGAATAGCCGGGAGTCCGAGACGAGTGACCGCATTCCAAGTCACTCACCGGTGGTGTGCCGAGGGGGAAACTCCTCCACCGCACAAGGTCGGAAGATGTTTGCGGTGACTCCACAACGAATCTCGGAGGCGAAGTGGAGAGGGAACAACAACAAAATACACAACAAGTTGTCATCAACGAGGCTCGATGATTGAGACTGTCTCACCGAGGTGCCAACGCTCTCGAGCCAATGACACTCATGATGCGGTCGAGGCGCAGAAGGAATCGCGCCCGAGAGTTAACACTGGGCAATGAAAGTGCAATCCACGGAGTTGAGACTCAATGGATGCCACCTCGAAAGACCCCAAGACAGTGACACTGTCGAAGGAGCGTCCAGACCTCGCCGCATTGAGACTGCGGGGGTAATGAAGGCTAACGGGAGGTTGAGACTTCCCGGTAAAGAGATCAAGCACGAACATCCCTCCCGCTATCATTGATCCATTAGAAAAGGAGATAAGTGCTCTTCACGATTCCCGGATAATCTGATGTAACTTTTTAGGATCCGAAGGTGAAGATGAAGGCGAGTCATCCCATATTGCGAGATCCAAAAGACTCACCAGGATGTTCCAACCACGAGTAAGTCGACCTCAAGACTACTCGCCAAACATTCAACTTTGATGATGAGCCACCCATGGAAATCTCATCATCATCCGATGACGCTCGATATGGCCGAGACCAACAACTCATTTGGAAAAACCACTAAGACCAACGGTTAATTAAGATACCGAGGCTCGGCAAGTCGGGTCGACTTCACAATGACCATCACAGTGAAACAGTCCATCACGCGGGCTCCCAAGCCGCAGCAGTTCGACTCCACAGGGGACTTCACGAGCACCAATTATCATTGAACAATTCCGATTGCCCGTGATGATCCTTTTGTAGAATCATTTCCCTTCTCTCTCTGGAGGTACACGACCTCCCCCAAGAATCGCCTAGAGATCGCGAGCGCTTCCACAAACTCCGATCCTGTTATTCCATCGTGACACCATTGTTCCAAATGACTATGACTTTGACGCTTGCAGGCAGCACCAAACAGAGGTGACAAACTGAAGTTCGGGAAGTTTTCAAAGCCTTATTTGCTGAGATTGAAAAGATGGAGAGGCACCAGCCTCACCGGACATGAGGTCGATAACGAGATGCCAACCTTACTGGCGATTTGCGAGGCATAATAGTTAGGATCCGGGAATGGTGGCAACAACAAAGCAGACAATGCGTGTGGAACAAGCTCGATATTTCGTGACATTGTTCAACAAGTTGCTAGTCCTGGGCGGGCCGAGAATGCTTTCGATGCAAAGACAAAATTGCAAGAGCACATCGAACAAATGCGTGAATCTCACACCTTAGAGATAAAGTCTGCTGCGTGAACATAATAAGAACGAGCTCTTGCGCGTGGAAGAGAACATGGATCGAAAATTCAGTCTTCTCATGGCTGAAATGAAGTTGGTAGCAATGAATCCAATGCCACCCGCTCTGAGTTCCGTGCGATACTCCGTAGCGGTTGATTCGGCAGACCCTTCGGCTATCGCCAGACTAGACTTCTTGCTTGCTAGCTTGTTTCAGGGGTTTCTCTCTCCTTTGATGATGCCAAAAAGGGAGAAGAGGAATACCTAAAGGTCTTGAAGGGATCCAAATCGAGAAGGAGGACGCACTTGTTGAAGGGAAAGACAACCGAGGAAGTAATAAGAGAGAAAGAAAGGAAAATCTGTTGAGGGGAAGGTTCGAAAGATTGGACCTTGATGATTGCTAAAACCCCCAACAAGGTCTTGTCACACAAACGGTGATATCATCGACAAAAACTCCCATGACTCGCCACTCCAACACTCTGCAGCACCTATGGTGAAAAGAGACAACATGGAGGCATTCCAACAGACAGAGACACCTATGCCATTTCGGATGCCGAACAAGCCAAGATCTGTTGATGAATTCAAGACGCTCGCATCCAAGGTTACTTCGCAAACATGTCCGTGGCTCAAGCTCGGGATTTGTCTTGGGAAAAGGGGTCTCAAACTATGTGAAGAAGGCGACAGTGAAGCAGACCATCGGCGCGCACTGGGTCACTCTGCTAGTCACTCACCTGGGAAAAAGAAAGACCCCAAGATAATACATGCCCGGAGGCGGAGGAAGAAGCGTGGTGGAGGAAGAGGTTTCGAGACCTGATCTCGCCCAAAACATTGAGTATATAGATCCGGGAAAGAAATGAGGGATCTATTGGGTGATTTGTGAAATAGCCAACCCGCAAGTGGCTAAGAATAATCTTGAGTATGTGAAGAGAATTGAAGAGGAAATAAGAGACAAACTCAGCTATGGGAGGAAAGACAAGAAAGACTGAGAAGAGATGAAGCTGCCCGGAAGGCGTATGAGAAAAAGAAGACAGCTGAAGATGAGAAGAAGAGAAAGAAGTCAGAAGATGACAGAGCTGAAGGAGATGAAAGAAGGAGGCAGCGAAGGAGATGAAGTGTTGCTGTCCACCCCTTCATGTATTTTACTATGTAAATACATTCTATGTAAGTCCTATGTACATCGAGTAAAATTGTACAATTTCTATACTTGTGTAGATATAGATCATCATGGTAACTTTAAGTTCCATTTAAGCTCTGATACATTTTCTTTTGGTTCAAGCTCTGATACACTTTGTAAACAGCTATGTAAAGAACAAGAATATTATGATCAATAAAAGATCGATTCTAAGCATACATTCTGTGATTCTACATTTGTCTGTATGCATCTTTGCTGTTTAATTATTGTATAAATGTTTTAAGTTTTGGCATCATCAAAAATGGGGAAATTGTTGGGAAATTATTTTGTAGATTTTGATGAATGCCATGTAAAACTTAGAATAGGAAGTTGGCACCCCATTCTTGTTATAAATTGCGTTGTAATAGATAGAAATGGTAGAGTTGAGTCAAGTCACTATGCCCGAACATGCAAGAAGACAACCGGAGACTAAAAGGAAGACTCAGCTGTGAGGCAGCTGAGTGTGGCAAAGAAGAGAAGACAGGAACTCGACTGAAGGTGCAGCTGAGTGAAGTATCAGTCAAGTCAACTCAACATAGCCAAGTCTCAAATTGAAGTGACAGAAGAGTCATCCAATGATTGGAAGCTGACTCTAAGTCACCTGGGGAAGGCAAGGAAATGCGGTCAAGTCGAGATAATCGAAAGAGATCCGTTGCACGTAAATCAAGAGAATTACTTAAACAAGTAATACTTCCATACTACCTTTCTTGAAGTGCTCAGTCCCAGAAGCATGCAAAAGGAATAAACCAATGGGAAGCACTGCACCATGTCAGAACTCTAAAAAGCTGAAGAATCGTTCATACGAGGAAACGTAAATTCCAAGGACTGCAACAAGACAAGCCAACGACCACAAGTGACTTTCAAAAATAAGCCTATCTCTTCAACGGGCAGATTTTTGAAAGATCACTATAAAAGGCTGAGGAATCACTCTGAGAGAAGGTAACCGATCTGAACCACGAACATTCAAGCTAACATTTGAATTGTAACCAAGAATACTCTCAAGTCATTCAAGATCAATCCTCAAGCCTACATTACGAAGGAAATCAATCCAACACTCACCTGTGAAAGAAAGACAACTTCAATCAGTTAAAGAGGAAACATTTGAAGAATCAAGGGGTCTACATTCCACGAAGGATTGTAGAAAGGTTCAAGGTCGAACCAGGCTTAAGCTATTTGGAGGGCTTCGTGATCAAATCCAAGGAACTTAAGCAAGTGGGCAGTAGTAGCAAAGCAAATGCCTGTGAAGAAGGCCGAGTCGTGCGAGAAGCCACTGTGTGACCAAGGCATCTCCGGCATCGAGTCCCAAAGGATCAAGTCACCGTGTGATCAAGACTTGTATCGGGATCATTAACCACTCGTATATTGATCAATACTTAGTGGATTCCTCCAGGAGTTGGAGAAGAGAGGAGTAGAAGAATTACCCCATCTTCGAACCTTTATAAAAACTTATTGTGTCATTTACATTTCAAGACTTTAATTTACTGCATCTTATTTCTATATTTGCTGATAAATTTGCTATCTAATTGATAATCAATCGCGTGTGCTAAAACCAAGTATTAAAAAAACTTAACCAAATTCAAGGGTGTTAAGTCTTCCATTGAAAACATATCACGACAAGTTAAGTCTTTAGTCAAAACAATGAGTTATTCTATCAACAACTCGATCGAGTCTGTTGAGTGACTAACTCTGGCGATTAACTAACTTAGCCGTCCATCAAGGACTCACCGTTGTGAAGTATTAACTCAACATTTTTAAAAGGACTAAATCGAAAAGTTGGTAAGGTTTATTCAACCCCTTCTAAACCTTACACTCACACCCCTTGGGACCTACATTTTTCCTTTAAATATATTGATTATTGAAATATCTCTTTTGTAGCACTATTGTAATGAAATTAGAAATATTGAAATTGAAATATAATGTTTCATTATTTATGTTTAATCAATATTTTTTTTAATATACATACAAATGACCTATTTTTTTTCCCCACACCAGGCCCTTCAAAATATAGCAACAACCCTAAAGGTAAGTACCACATTTATTCAAGCAAAAGAAGGGAGTAACAACGATAATCGACACGCTTATCATTACTAGTTAGGTGTACGTGCGTTGCAAGTAATCCAAATAATTTCTTTTTATTTAATTAAAATTAAATTTTATAAATGGAATATTTTTTAAATTATTTTTTATATATAGTATATGCCAGTCGTGTAGTTTGATTTTAAAATAAAATTTACAAAGTTAAAATTAAATCTTCTTGGTAGGTAAAATATGGTTAGAATTAACATTCCCTCAAAAAACATAAAAATATTAACCCGAAACACGATACTTACATGATATTATAATTGAACAAAATACAATGGATATTAAAAAAATCAAATAGGAATTAAAAAAAAGTTATTCCAAAAACGCATTTTGCATCAATTCAACTCTTGTTTTACTTTTTTAAGTGTCTCATTCTTCTTCATGTTTGGCTTTGAGATTTTTTTGCAACGTTTTCCAATGCATTCTTAGCCTAAGCATGATTGATTGACATATGGATGTCTTCCTATTTTTCTCCATCTCCAAAATGTGGTTATCTCTCGACTAAACTATAACATTAAGTTTTAAATTCACCACCCGTGCCTTTGGTTTTTTGTTAAGAGTGGTGAGCACGTACAATTTCTTTTCATATGTTCTCATTTTCAAACACCTATTTTCGCTTTTGTACTATTCATAAAATCGAAAAAAGTTTGTTTCAAGTGTTTTTACTAAAACTAACTCATTTTTAATTAATTTTCAAAGCTACTTTTCTTACATTTTCTCCTACGGCTACCTTGTCATTCAATCACATCTATCAAATTTACATTACTACCTCTCACTTTTCACTAAAAATTAATTGTTAGACCAACCCTTAACTTACCAATAAAATTATTTTGAAATACATAAAATATATTTTTATTTGTATGACGTGTTTTTGTGTAAAAAAAGTTTTAAAAAAATACTCAACCAAATATCAATTTAATTCTAAACCTATATTTATTTTAAAAAAATTACATTCCACCAAACATATTTCCAATTCTCATGCGAAAACTAACACTCACTCTCAAGAAAAATAGTGGAAATGAAAATTCTCAATTGAAATGTGGCCATATGAGCCCTTAGCTCCATATAATGTTCTCACTCGCATGATTTTCCTGATTAAATTAAATATTTATATATTAGAAATGAAGATAAAATAAACTAATCAATACAATTGAAAATGGTCAATAAATTAAAATTGAAAGAAAAGTCGCATGTTTATATCATATAAATTAACAAACCAGATCCATTTTCATATAATATTCAAACTATATATTAATAAAAAAGGAAAAATAAAAATATGAAGAAATATAGTAATCTATTATATAATATTATTACATATTCAATCATTGTTGAATATTCACTTAATGGAAATCCGATATATATATATATATATATAGTCACTGTCTACCCAAATATAAATTAAAGCACTTTATACGACATTCAATAATTGTAATCTATATTTAATATTCATGAAATAATGATTAGTATTAAATGGATTAATAAAATATTTAAGTACTTCAAATATTATTAATACCTTGGTGTTGTTTCAAAATCTCTCTTGTTAAATTTATTACAAGTGACATTTTCTTTATGTATGCTTCGTTTTTCGCTTTATCAATAATTTCTTTGAAATAATAATACATTATAAATAGAAATTAGTTAATATACTACACACGTTAATTATAGATTGTGAGTACATGTATAACATTGTTGATATGAGTGTTAAATTTTCAGAGTTGTGTAAATATATAATTTATTTTTAGTAAGTATATATCGAAATGAATTATTAACTAAAATGTTTATATGACTCAATTCAAGAAAAACTTATAGGTTGTTATGTTTAGTTTACAATTTCGTCTTGTTTGGTTTTGATGGTTGGACATGTCTTTTTTATAATTACTTTTAATAATTTTGCATTAGATGCATTATAAGTAATTAATCGTATAATTTTACATGCTAAAATTTGATAAACCAATATTTTGCATTGGTAAAAACTGAATCTAAATCATATTAAATTGTATATCCATTGTTACAAAACAAATATAAATAAAGATTAATGAATAAAGCTTGGATAACAAAATATTTTTTTTTTCAAAATTTTAGTAATAACTTATAATTCACTAATTTAAACTAATATTTTTTTATATTAAAAATACTTATATTTCTCTGTAATTCTCAATGGTCTCAAACCCCCATCTTCACGTATCTAAAAAATATGTCATCTAATTATCTCATAATTTAGGGAAGGTGATAGATGGTGAATTTATTATTTTATGGGATATTTGCAACCAGAAAAGAATTTAGAAAATATATTTTGTCCTCCTATTTATTTAAATCAAACTAAATGAATTAATCTTATTTTTTTTTATCATCGTTTAGTTGTAAATTCAAACTCTTATTTCTTTTTGTATATGTATTTAGTTATTAAGAAAATAAAAGAAAAATATTATAAATGTGCATTTTACATAATACTCAACTTTAAATGGCTCAAATTATCTCATATGAAGTCTTTTATATATGCTTATGACATATAATTGGAAAGCTCTGATTATATAAATTAATATGAAACGAATATTATTTAAAAAATAAATAATTAATCATATAATTTCACATGCTAAAATTTGATAACTATATATTTTGCATTGGTAAAAAACAGAATCTAAATCATATTAAATTGTATATCCGTTATTACCAAAATAAAAAAATATAGATAAAGATTAATGAATAAAGCTTAGATAACGAAATATTTTTTTTTTCAAAATTTTAGTAATAACTTATAATTCACTAATCTTAAAACTAATTTTTTTAATATAAAAAAACATATATTTCTATGTAAATGTTAATGGTCTTAAACCCCCATCTTCACGTATCTAAAGAATATATCATTTAATTATCTCACAATTTTGGGAGGGTGATAGATGGTTAATTTATTATTTTATGGGGTATTTGCAACCAAAAATGAATTTAGAAAACATATTTTATCCTCTTATTTATTTAAATCAACTAAATGAATTTATCTTATTTATTTATTATTTTATCTTCATTTGGTTGTAAATTCATACCCTTGTTTCTTTTTGTATTATTAAAAAAATTAAAGAAAAATATTATAAATGTACATTTTTACATAACACTCAACTTTAAATGGCTCAAATTATCTCATACGAAGTCTTTTATATATGCTTATGACATATGATTAGAAAGCTCTCGATATATATTTTATTAAATGAATATTATTTAAAAATTCAAAATATTCTAAGAATTACAATTAAATGAAAACATATAATAAGAGTTTGGAATTCAAACAGACACTAATCATATTATCAAAAAAATAAAAATAAAATCAATATAAAAAACTACTTAATTGCCCTTAAAACTAACTTTACTATAAAGATATGTTTGGCAAATCTAATTTTTCAAGAAACCTTCAAATTTTTCAAAATTTTAGCAATAACTTATAATCACTAATCTTAAAACTGTAGGTCCCAAGGGGTGTGGTGTAAGGTTTAGAAGGGGGGGTTTGAATAAACCTTACAAATTTTTCACTTTTTAATCCTTTTAAAATATTCAACAGAGTTGACTCAAATCAGCTAAGTCCTTAGGGGACAGCTAGGTTGGCTTTCTACAACAAAGTTACGCACTCAACAGGCTCGACTGAGCTGTTGATAGTATAACTTAGCTGCGTCAGCTAACACTAACTTTTAGATGATTTGGTTTTTAACAGCGGAAGACTTAACACCATTTGTTGATTTAAGCGCATTTTTAACACTTGTTTTAGCACTTGTTATTATCAGTTGGATAGCAATATAACTTATCAGCATATATAAAATATAAGCAAGAATGTAAATGCTAAAAGTAAATGACACAAGCAAATTTATAGTGGTTCGAGGATGGGGTAATTCCTCTAATCCACTCTTCTCCAACTCCTGGAGGAATCCACTAAGTAACATATCAAGTTACTGAGCGCTTCTCGATCTAGAGACAACGCTTGATCACACAGCTTGGCTTCTCTCCGCGAGTCGGCTTTCTTCACAAGACATTTGCCTTGCTACTTCAACTTCCTTCAAGTCTTTGGAATTGATCACACAACTTTCCAACAAACTTAAAACTCCCCCGGTTCGACCTTGACCTTTCTCGCAACTCCTTCAACTTGGAGAGTAGGCCCCTTTTCGTTCTTTAAACTTTTCCTCTTCAACTGGTTGAAGTAATCTTTCCTTCATAAAGTGTGTTGGATCGAGTTGCTTCGAGTTTTAGGCTTGAGGAATTCTTTGATAGGCTTTGAGAATATTGCATGTTATGCTTACTTGAATATTGCTTGATTCATTTGAGCTTGGTTCAGGTAACCTTTTCTCAAATGCTTCCTTAGCCTTTTATAGTGCTCATTTGAAAATTTGCCCGTTGAAGAGATAGACTATTTTCAAATGACACTTCTTGTTCGTTGACTTGTCTTTTCTTCGCCTGCAACGATGTGATGTTGACCCTTCCTTGTATTAAATGACTCTGCAGCTTTACAGGGTCCGACACATGCTCCAGTGTTTCCCATTGGTTTATTCCTTTTGCATATTTCTGGGCCAAACACTTTAAGACCGGGCAACTTGGACTTATTACTATCGAGTAATATACTTGACTTTCTCCCAACGGATCAATGTCAGTTGTCTTGACTTAACTGCTGCCTTTACCCCTTTGACTTGAGTCTGCTCCAATCATGGGAATGACTCAACTGTCACTTTAACTGTTAGACGTGGCTCCTTTTGCTAACTCACTGACACTTTCTCATACTTCACACAGCTGCTCCTCAGCTGGCTCTCCTTCAGTCGAGTCTTTATCTTCCATCTTGGACATACTCAGCTGACACACATCGGAGTCTTCACTCTAGTCTATAGTTGACTTCTTGCATTCTTCGACATAGCTACTTCAATCAGCTCTTTCAGTCCTATCTATTACAATATAGAATTACAAGAAAAATGGGGTGCCAACTTCCTAGTCTAAGTTTTACATGGTATCATCAAAATCTTACAAATAAATTTCCTAACAATTTTCCCCTTTTGATGATGCCAAAACTTAAATAAAATAAACAAAGAAACACAAGCAAAGCAAGAATAAAGAATATTTGCTTTGAATAATCAATTTTATTGATCATATCATTATTGTCCTTTACAAAGTTGTTTACAACAATATACTCTATACATACATTGGAATACAATATGTATTAGAGCAAACTTACAAAGAAGTATCAGAGCTAACATCTAACTTACAAAGAACTTACAACTGTGTATTTACAAAGTAAAATACATAAAGGGATTGTAGCCGTCTTCAACGCCTTGTCGCTTCCTTTTTTCTCTCTTCATCTTCTTCTCTTCTTCTCGTCATCGCTCTCATTCTCTTTCTTTCTTCTTCATCTCTCTTTTCTTCTCACAGGCACGCCTTGCAAAGGGTCGTCCCTACGCTGCCTTTCTTCCCATTCACAATTTACCCTTTCATTCTCGGCTTCTTGCCTCCTCATAGCTTCTTCATTCTTGCGCTGGACTTCCAAATTTGCAAGATGATCATATCTAGCCCAGTAAGTGATCCCTTTCTTCTGTGGATCAATATACTTGATGTCCTGAGGATTTGGCTGCAGCCGAGAGCCTCTGCCTCTTCCACTTCCACTTGATCTTCCCCTTCCTCTTCCTAACTCAGCTCCTCTGGGAGTGTGCTATACTGGTGCTTTTCCTTTTCCAGTTGAGTGATCACTGAACTCACGCACATCAACTAGGTTTCACACATCGTGACCCTTCTCCCAGTACATGTCCCAGGCTTGCGGTAAAGTCATATCTCTGAAGTACCTTCTGCCTCTAGAGTTTGAAACTCCTCTAGGGATCTGGGCTCAGACCCAGCTTTAGGCATATCAATATCTCTTGGGGGCTTGATCGCAGGGAAATCCTTTCCAGCTGGAGGAACATCATATTGCATCCTTATATTCTGAATCCGCACAGAATGCTTCTCAGCCACCTTTTCGAACTCAACTTTGATGGCTTTCCTTGATTCTTTCACTGCCAACTCAGCTTTCTGTTCCATTGACAGTTCTTTCGGTAGCTTGCTGAGAAGTGAAGCTGTAATCTCTCCTTGCTGAGGAGTCTGGGCATACATAAGCTTCAAAAGGGGTTTTTTCGAGCTTCCTTCCCCATTAGCTTGTACTTCCTTCTTCTCCACCTTATGACTCATTTTCCTTTCCTTTAGTTCCTTCAAGGCCTCATCTTTCCCTTTTTGGCATCATCACCAAAATATAGGGTCAGGCCAGGGAACATTCCACTGAGAATGAAGTCAAGTCGGCTGTTTGTAGAATTTTGCTTGTCATCTGCTTTGGAGTAAGCTGTTCTGAATTCTGATTGTGTATCCTTGGACTCAGCTTTCATTAATTTAATTTATGTCTGGAGAACACTGAACTGCTGGTTCATGTTGGCCTCCAGTCTTGCAATTTCGCTCTTTTAAGTAACTCCACGTTCGACTTGTGGGATTCTTCAATTCTCACCATATACTCCTTCTGCCTCGGCTGAAATTGTATATTATCCGCACTCCAGGCTAGCAACTCTGCAAAGAGTGACTTGAAGTAACGGACTTGCTCTAGTCTCATAGTAGTTGTTTGTGCAGCCCATTCTCTGATTCGTAGAACAACACCACGAATATCCCCATTGATACTTGTATCACGGTTGTCCAACCTTAGGTCTAATGATGCTAAGCCGTGTTCCATTTTCTCAATTTCTTTGCAAATGGCTTTAAATGCCTTTCGAAGTCGGCTGTAGAAGCGGACTCTTCCTCAGGCCAAACAACATCGAAGTCGAAACCTATAGGCACTATTGTGGAATCAGCTGGAACTCATGGTTCTACTTCCATAGTGTATTTGGCTTGTTCTCTAGCAGACTCGGCATCTAGAGGTGGCAACTCGGCTTCAAAGTGGAATATTTCTTCAAACATGTTGTCCGGGATGAGAGGGATTCTCATAAAGGCTAACTTGTGGAGCCTTTCCCTTCTCCCCTTCGAGTGGAGTCACTTGACTTGCCACAATCGCACCACTAGCAGATTGGGAGCAAATTGTCTTAGTCTGCTCACCGACTGTTTCTAGCTTGAGCAACAAGTGTTAGCTCAAGGTGGCCCGACCTCAACTCTCTTAACAGCTTCCTCGGTATCAGTTTGCATTTCCTTTTGAGTCAACTGGTCCTCAGCTATTTTATCAGTGTTATCAGAGTGTGATGTAGCCATTGGGGTTGGCTCATCATCGAATACGAACCTCATTGGAACTGTTTTATCACTGACAGTACTCCGAGAGTATTGAGCATCCTCATCCTTGTCCTTGGTAGATTCATCAATAGGTGTGGACTCGGCTTCATTGTCGGATTCCAGAAATGTCGTGTCAATGTTTTCCTGAGAATCACTAAGAGCGCTGATGTTGGCTTATTCATCAACCGTGTCTACATGAGGAATTTGCACTTTCTCAACTTATTTACCTAAGGAAGTCTCAACCTCCTTTAGGCCTTCCTTACCCCCAGCAGTCTCAACCGCTATAGGGCCTTCAACATCCCTATGTGTAGTCTCAACTACAGTAGGGTCTTGGACAGTTTTCCCCGCAGCAGACTCATCTGCCTTAGGGTCTTTAGTGGCATCCGTCGGAGTCTCAACTCCTAGGATTGCACTTTCAGGACCAGGAGTCTCAACTCCCATGGTCTCCATTCCATCATTTACCTTAGCCATCAAAGAACGCCATCGGCCTTCGGTCGAGGAAAGAAGTTTCACCGAGATATTCTCAATTATCCGAGCTTCACAACTTCACTCTCTGTTGATCCATTGATTTCTCTCCTTCGCCTCCTAACTTCATAATTTGGTCTCCCACAACATCCTCCGACCTAGCTGTGGTGGAGAGAGCTTCCCCCTCAGCTGGCGCACCAACTAAGTTAATGGTTGTGCGATTACTCTGCTCCTGAGGCTCGACTATTTTTCCTTTTGAGTAATCAGCCGTGGGGGAAGGTGTTTCAACACCTTCAGGAGTTGACTTGGCTAGGGTGCCCACTACATCTCCTTCCCTAGCTTCATCGCCATTCCCCTGAGACCCATTCTCAGAATGCACGGGGATGACGTGGCAACAATAACAGTAGTTATCTTCTGCACCACATCCAAAGGGTTAGAGCTGGGAGTGAGTTTAGAAGATTCTCCTGGACCCTCTTGCAAATGTTGTTCGTGCATGGCTTTTGATTCTTTGATGGCCTGTTGGAACTCAGCCTTCTCAACTACTTCAGCAGGATTGATCTCTTCTAGGTCGCTGTTGTCAGTCGATTCCATGTGATGCTCATGACCTCCAGTGAACATGCACATCTTTGATTTTTCAAGAGCTTTGGCTTTCTCCTTTTTATCTTCTTTGATGGCACGAAGGGCATCCATTCAAAATTCTTCATTGAGAGCATAGTGGACAGAGACATTACCTAGGAAGCTTAGGAGCTCCTCCTCTTCTTCGATGTACTCTGGGTGCTCAAATTGTTGTCGAGAGAAGTCCAACTTCCATCTTATCCAATCCCTCAATCTCTGCTAAATATTCGGGTAGACTAGAGAGTACATTATCACGTCATCATCATCATCTCCATCTTTCGTAATCGTAGCAAGTGGAGCTTGCTCCTCCACAAATATATTGGCATCAGTCTGAGGGGATGAGACATCTCTTTCCTCAAGAGTCTCAGCTGACTCAGCTCTTTGCTTCTCCACAACTGTCTCACGAGCAGCTGGGTCTTTTGTGCTCTGCTGATTGGCATCAGCAGTCTTCTCTGTATCCATGGTGGCTGCATCTCCACCATCCTTCGCTTTAGACTGATCTTCTTGAACATCAACAGTCTCCTTGGGCTTCTCTGGCTGAGTGGCAGACTCAGCTTTCTCAAGATCATAATTCCTAACAAGTCTTTTTCTCTTGGTCTTGACAAGAGGAACATTCTCTTCAGCTGTTTTGGTGGTGGCTTCTGGCTCCACCATCTTTATCTTTTTTTCAACAACTGGCTTGTGAGGCACAACTGTCTACTTCTTCTTCACAACCGGAGAAGGCATAGACGAATCCTTCTCGGTCTTGGCTGCGGGGGCAAGGGCTTCTGGGTCAGCTGCTGGGGTAGGTGCTTGTGGCTCGGCTGCAGGGGCATGAGCCTTCTTGGACTTGGATGCAAGGGCAAGTGCTTTCTTAGCTGCCACAACTCTCTTCTTTTGAATAGGCTTTGGAGAGAGAGTCGAGCGGTTTTTAACAGTCTTTCAAGCAGGTTAGTTGACTCACCCTCACTCGTGTCAGCTTTCCTGGCATGCGCCTTCCTCTGAGCTCCAGAAAGGTTTGCCTTGAACATTTTCTTGTTCACATGGAATGGCTTTCCATGGCGCAGGACAATTCCTTTCACTTCCATCAAATGGCCAATCACCAGGCCATAGCCCAACGAACATCCGAAACTCCCATCTTCCTTAATGGACTTATTAATGACATTTTGGCAGATACGACTGAAGATAAACTCTTTCTAGTTAATCTTCTTTTCTTCCATGATCGCAACCTTCACCACCAACTTAGACCGAGACAGCTGGTTAAATCTTCCAAACTTCATATCCACGCACTTGGACACGAAGTTCATCAATTTGTGGTAATCTTCCTTGATCAACTCCTTCTTGGCTGTATAGACAACCTTCACAGCTGACTCAGGCTTGGCTATCTCTTTCCAAGCCACAACAATGTTGACATCCTTCTCGGCGATATCCTTCAGCGCATCAGTAGGCAACTTGCAATGTTCAGCAAGGTCCGCATCAGTGATCTTGATAGCCTTGCTATGAACAGATGAGCGAATCTCATCATCATGCACTTCCGCGTTGACATAGAACATCACGAACTCTTGTAAGTAAGTGTGAGAGAACTCCATGGTGAGAAAGTCCTTTAGACCAGACTTCTCGAGTTTCTCAGCAATTTTCTTCACCAGAGCTTCATCAGCACCCTATTCACCATCCCCTTGAAGTCGACTGTCGATCCTGAGTGGATCTTTTCAGATAACTTAACGAAATCATATGATGCTTCCATTTTTGAAGAACATAACCGGTGAAAAATACGTAAAATCTTGAGTTTTGAAAGTAGGGTTTTCGAACTTTTGCAGAGAGTTTTTCTTGCTTGTTGAAGATGAGAGAGTTTTTGTGAGTAGAGAGAAAATGCATTTTCGGCTTATATTGGACTTGAAAGGACGATTTTTGGAATTTGAAAAACTTGATCAAAATCAACGGTCAGGATTTAACCTTTGAAACCACATTAATTTCCCCGCATTAAATGCAACAACATTTATATCTAATCATATGCTTAACCGTGCAACTTTTGTACTAGCAGCCATAATTACGCTGATGTCATTGTTAAAAACATTCCCACTCGCATAAAACAATCGCGTTTTTGTCACTTAGCTCATAAATAACTCAGCTATCATCCAAAAGTGACTTAACTCTGCTTCTCTCTTCACATTAGGCAAGTCAGTTGTCAGCTAACTCGATGCAACTGATTTCCCGTCTAGTTGTTTCACTTGGCTGAATTGTGGAACTTGCTCATTTTTCATTCTCTTTTCTTTTGTCTCTGCTGATTGAGTCTTCGGAGTATCCTAACTTGGCTCAATTAACCCTAGCTCATTCTTAAGCCCTTCAAATCTCGATTCACATAAGGGCTTTGTGAATATGTCAGCCAACTGCTTATCAGTTGAGATGTATTCCAAAGTGATGTCTTTCTTTTCAACATGATCTCTTATAAAATGATATCTTACATCAATGTGCTTTGTTCTTGAGTGCAACACTGGATTCTGAGTGATTCCAATAACACTAGTGTTATCACACATAATTCGAATTTCTCTCTCTTCAATATCATAGTCTCTCAGCTGCTGTCTCATCCAGAGAACTTGGGCACAACAACTTCACGCAGTTATGTACTCTACTTCAGCTGTGGATGTAGTAGCTATTGAATTTTGTTTCTTGCTGAACCAAGAGACTAATCTGTTTCCAAGCATTTGACATGTACCTGATGTACTCTTCCTGTCAACTCTATATCTAACATAGTCTGATTCTGAGTATCCTACTAACTTGAATCCTCCTTCCTTTGGATACCATAAGCAATTTTCTTGGCATCCCTTCAAATACCTTAGGATTCTCTTAGCTGCAGTCATATGACTCTCTTTTGGTGCAGATTGAAATCTAGCACATACACCTACAATAAAGGTAATGTCTGGCCTGCTAAATAGAGCAATGATCCAATGAGGGCTCTATATCTAGTTTGATCAACAGCTTTGCCATCTGCATCCATCTTCATCTTGACTGATGTATTCATATGAATCTTCACTGATAACTTCTCTTCCATACCAAATTTCTTCATTAAATCTCTAGTATACTTGGTTTGGCTTATGAAGGTCCCATCCTTCAATTGCTTGACTTGAAGTCCCAAGAAGAAAGTCAGCTCTCCCATCATGCTCATCTCAAGTTGCCTTGCATGAGGTTTAAGAACTTGTCACACAGTTCTTTGTTTGTGGATCCAAAGATGATATCATCCACATAAATTTGAACAAGCAGTATACTCTCTCCATCTTGAATCCTGAAGAGTGTTCTGTCAACCTTGCCTCTGGTGAATCTATTGTCAATTAGAAACTGTGACAATGTATCATACCATGCTCTTGGTGCTTGTTTCAATCCATTCAATGCCTTCTTGAGCTTGTAGACTTTATCTCCAATAGTTTTCTGCTCAAAATCAGGAGGTTGTTAAACACAGACTTCTTCTTCTAACAGTCCACTCAGAAATGCACTCTTCTCATCCATTTGATATACAATGAAGTTCTTATGTGCAACATAGGCAAGAAACATCTTTATTGCTTCCAATCTGGCAACAAGAGCAAATGTTTCATCAAAATCTATACATTCTTCTTGGCAATACCCTTTGCTACCAATCTTGCTTTGTTTCTGACTATAGATCCTTCCTCATTCATCTTGTTTCTGAATATCCACTTAGTACCAATGACATTTTGGTGGGTTGGCCTTTGAACTAATTCCCATACTTTGTTCTTCTCAAACTGATTCAACTCTTTTTGCATGGCCTGAATCCAATGTGTGTCTTCCAATGCTTGAGACACATCTTTAGGCTCTATATGGGAATAAAATAAGTGAACATTGCTTCATACTATGCTCTGGATCTGGTTCTAATGCCATCTCTAACATCTCCAATGATTAACTCAGGTGGAAGGTCTGTTAGCCATCTCACATCAGGTTGGAGTAAGTCTGCGGGATTCAGCCGTCTTGCAGCTAAGTTGTCTTGAACAACTTCTTCATCATCATTCAGCTGCAGACTTTACCAATATTGAGATTCAACTATCTTATCATCATCAGGGTTGAGTGCTCTCACTTCTGTTTCAACATAAAGACTCTTCTGCATAGTCGACTGATTCTGCGTATCAGCTAACTCATCAATGTCTTCTCCATTTACATTTGGCTCATCAAACACCACATGGATAGACTCTTCTGTAACCATAGTCCTCTTGTTTAGCATTCTATAGACTTTACTCTCAGCTGAGTATCCCAAAAAGATACCTTCATCAGCTTTAGCATCAAAAGCCTTCAAATTATCCTTGTCATTGTTGTAGATGAAGCACTTACATCAAAATATCTTGAAAATATCCAACATTTGGCTTTCTCCATGTCCAAATCTCATATGGAGTTTTGGTTAATTGCTTGTTTATCATGCATCTATTCTGAGTATAACATGCCGTGTTTATGACTTCAGCTCAAAATCTCTTAGGCAATCCACATTCAACTAACATTGTCGTTGCAGCTTCCTTGAGAGTTCTGTTTGTAGGTCCTAAGGGGTGTGAGTAAGGTTTAGAAGGGGGGGTTGAATAAACCTTACCAACTTTTCGATTTAGTCCTTTTAAATAAGTTACAGAGTTTAATACACAACTAAGTCCTTGAGGGACAACTAAGTTAGTTAATCAGTAGAGTTAGCCACTCAACACACTCGATAGAGCTTTTGATGGAATGACTCAGCTGTTTGGTCTAAATCTTAACTTGGTAGTGATGAATTTTTCAGCGGAAGACTTAACACCCTTAAATTTGTTTTAACTTTGTTTTAAACACTTGATTTTAGCACTTAGTTATTTATCAGTTGGATAGCAAATTATCAATAGATATGAAGTGAATATGCAGAAATAAAATGCTGAAATGTAAATGACACAATAATTTTTATAGAGGTTCGAAGATGGGGTAATTTTTCTACTCCTCTCTTCTCCAACTCCTGGAGGAATCCACTAAGTAATGATCAATTCACAAAGTGGTTATCAGTCCAGATACAAGTCTTGATCACACAGCTGACTTGCTCCTTTGGGACTCAGTTTGGAGATGTCTTGGTCACACATCCGGCTTCTCGTCCGACTCAGCTTCTTCATAGGGCAGCTACCTTGCTACTTCAGCTTACTTTATTAAGCTTCTTGGATTTGATCACGAAGCCCTCCAACAACTTGAGATTAGTTCGACCTTGAACCTTCCTACAATCCTCCTTGGAAAGTAGACCCTTTTGATTCTTCAAAAGTTTCCTCTTCAACAGTTTGAAGTTGTCTTTCCTTCACTAGTGTTGGATCGATTTCCTTCGAGATTTAGGCTTGAGAATTTTGCTTGAATAACTTGAGAATATTTTGCAGGTTACAGTATAAATGTTGCTTGATCGTTCGTAGTTCTGGTATTCAAGGTAACCTTTTCTCAAAGTGATTATTCAGCCTTTTATAGTGAACTTTTCAAAAATTTGCCCGTTGAAGAGATAGACTGATTTTCAAAAGTCACTAGTGTTCGTTGGCTTGTCTTTTATTGGTCTTCAGTCTTGAGATGTCGACCTTTCCTCGTATTAAATGAATGTTCATCTTTTCAGAATCTGACACGAGGTGCAGTGCTTCCAATTGGTTTATTCCTTTTGCATGCTTCTGGGACTGAGCACTTTAAGACATGGCAGCATGGAAGTATTACTTATTTAAGTAATATTCTTTACTTTTGTGCAACGGATCCTTTTCAGTTAATTCCTCTTTGCAACTGCCTTTTCCCTAGGCGACTTGAGTCTATTCTAATGATTCAAAGACTCATCTGTCACTTCAACTTGTGTTTTAACTTCTTGGGTTGACTTCACTGACTCTTCACACAGCTGTCCTTCAGCTGTTACGTCTTCAGTCGAGTCCTTGATCTTCTTCCTAGGCCATACTCAGCTGTTCCTCAGCGGAGTCTTCACTTCACTTCTTCAGTTGACTTCTTGTATTCCCAGCCATAGCTGACTTGACTAAGCTCATTCAGCCTTAACTATTACAATGAGAATTACAAGGAAAATGGGGTGCCAACATTCTAATCTAAGTTTTACATGGCATTCATCAAAATCTATAAAGTAAATTTCCTAACAATTTCCCCCTTTTTGATGATGCCAAAACTTAAATTCATACAAACAAAATGCAAACATCAAAGATACATACAGACAATGCAGTAACAAGAGATGTATGTGTAGAATCAATCTTTTTGTTGATCATAACATTCTTGTCCTTTACAAAACTGTTTACAATGTGTATCAGAGCAATCAGAGCATACATATAACTACGCAAATTACAGATTTTTCATTGAATGTACAGAAGACTTACATGCATGTGTATTTACAAAAGTAAAATACATGAAGGGGTTAGCAACAACACTTCATCGCCTTCGCTGCCTCCTTCTTTCTTCTTCAGCTCTGTCTTCATTAGCTCTCTTTCTTTTCTTTTCTTCTTCAGCTGCTTTATTCTTTTCATAAGCTCTCTTCGCAGCTTCATCTTTTCTTTTTCTTTCTTGTCTCTCTTGCCACAGCTGAGTTTGCCTCTTATTTTCTTCTTCGATTCTTTTGACATATTCAACATTTTTCCTCTCCACCTCAGATTGGCTACTTCATCGTATCTAGCCCAGTAGATCCTTCCCTTCTTGCCTGGATCTATATATTCAATATTTTTGGGTAGAGGTCTAGGTTTAAAGCCTCCACCTCCACCACTTCTTCCTCATCTGGGCGTATATTGTACCAGAGTCTTCTTCTTACCACCGAGTGATCTAGTAGTCTGCGTCAGCTTATCGCCTTCTTCTTCGAGCTTCAGACCTTTCTCCCAGTACAAGTCCCAGGCTTGGGCTATGGACATGTTTTTGAAGTATCCTTCGGATTCAAGCATTTTGAACTCTTCAACTGATCTTAGCTCTCGTCCGTCATCTAGAATGGCATCTGTATCTTTATCTGCCGGAATGCCTCCAAATTGTTTCAACATTTCTTCAATATGGACATCCGTTCTCTTGTCGAACTCCTCCATCTCTGCTTCTACAATTTTTCTCTTTTGAGACATAGGCATAACCGAGTGTTGGAGCGGCAGAGTCACCGGAAGTTTGCTGATTATGCTAGCTATGACATGACCTTGCTGAGGGGTTTTAGCAAGCATTAAAGTCATATCCTATGACCTTTCTCCCTCAATAGCTTTTCCCTTCTCCTTCCTCTTCTCATCAAATGTCTCTTTCTTCTTCTCAACAACTGTCTCCTTCAACATCTTCAGGTATTCCTCTTCCCCCTTTTTGGCATCATCAAAGGAGAGAGGAACCCCTGGAAATATCCCAGCAAACATGAAGTCTAGTCGGTGATAGATAGTCAATTCTTGAGTTTGTCGGAGTATGTTGTTCGAAATTCTGAGCGGGTGGCTTTGGACTCGGCTACCACCAGTTTCATTTCAGCCATGAGAAGGCTGAATTTGGCATTCATATTCTCCTCAATGCGCAAAAGTTCTTTTCTGTGAAATTCACGCAGCTGCTCCATCTCTGTTGTATGAGAGGCATGCATTCACAATATTTTCCTGCATCCTCCGCTTCATGTCGGCATTATCGCCTCCGCATCAAAGATTTTGTTGTACAATGCTTTAAAATATCTGACTTGTTTGTATCGCAGTGTACACCATTCCCTGATTCTGACCACTATCCCTCGCAAGTCTGCTGTGAGGTTGGCATCCCCGTTGTCCAAATCGCATATCCAAAGTGAGGCCTAGTGCGTTCAATCTTCTCAATCTCACCAAGGATTGTCTTGAAGACTTCACGCTTTCACCGGTGTCACCTCGGTTTGGTGCAACCAAGCAACATCAAAATCAAAATCTCGAACAATTGAATCGGAGGAATAATCGGATCGGCTCTTATGTTGAAGAGTCTCTGCTCATGAGTGCTTTTTCTTCAAGATCGGGCAACTCAATCGAAAGGGAAAGTTTCTTCAAAGCATCATCACGCACATATGGAATTGATTCTACGCTTGGTAGTACTGTGATGTGCCTGGTTGAGTCGAGCCTCGCCGCAGCTTTGGGAGCTGCGCGAGATGACTCGGTCTCACCGGGCCTTGTTGAGTAGATTGGCTACCGATCGAGCCTCAGCTGTCTTAACAGCTTCGTCGGCCTCAGTAGATTCTGCTAAATGAATTTGCTTGTCCTCAGCTACTTTTTTAGCATCATCGGAGGATGATTGAACCTGGGGGTTAGGTTCATCATTGAAGTTAAAAGTTTGACGAGCAGCTTTGAATTCTGGCTTACTCGAACTTGGAAGAACATCCTCGGCTGAGTCCTTTTCAGCAGGGGTTGACTCAACTTCGTCTTCAGATCCCAAGAATGTTGTATCAGGATTATCCTGGGAATCATGAAGAGCGCTGATTTCCTCTTCTGAGTCAGCCATGATGACTTGAGGAATGCTCTTTTCTCCTTGATTTTTACCCAGGGAATTCTCAACCTCCCTTGGGCCTTCATTACCTCCTGCAGTCTCAACTGCAGCAAGGCCTTGTACATTCCCTTTGACAGACACAACTGTCTTAAGGTCTTCTGCAGTGGCATCCACAGGAGTCTCAACTCCTTGGATTGCACTTTCAATGCCCAGTGTTTAACTCCCGGGCGATCCATCTCAGGCCTCGATCGCAATAAAGAAGATCCTCGGCATGCAATGCTATTGGCATCTCGGGGACAGACTCAACCGTCCGAAGCCGTTAGTGACAACTTGTCTTTGTTGGTCTTTTTCTTTTTCTTCTCCACTTCGCCTCCTTCCTTCATTGTGGAGTCATCTCGCAACATCCTCCGACCTAGCCGCAGCGGTGGAGTGAGTTTCCCCACTCGGGCGCACCAACCGAGCGATCGATGGTGGGGTCACTGCTCCCGACTCATTTGTTTCCATTGAGTGTTCACCGTGGGGCGGGTGGTAAGACAGCTTCAACATGGGTTGGCTCAACTTGGGTGCCCAAGTTCCCAGTGTCATTGCCAAGTCCCTTAGATCCGTCCTCTGAGTGAACTGGGGATGTGGTTGCAGCAATAACTATGGCAATCTGTTGTACCACTCCCAACGGATCAATTTCCAGGAGAGATTTAGAGGACTCTCCTGGTCCTTCCATCATCTGCTGCTCATGCATCAATTTGGATTCCCGCATGGCTTGCTGCATGTCCAAATTCTCCTTTGCAGCAACCGGATCCATGTCCTCATCACTTCCCGATAGCATAACAATGTGAGGATGAGTATGGTCGCTGGTTCCAATGAGAGGGCATATATTCGCCTTCTCACGAGCTTCAGCTTCTTTGGCTTTTTCCTTCTCCTTGAAGATGTGGAGAATATCCATATAGTTATCTTCACTCAAGGCCTGAAGCACCATGTCGACTCCGAGAAATTGCAATAACTCCTCTTCTTCTTCTATGAACTCAGGGCGTTCAAACTGCAGCCTTGAGTGACTCAGCTTCCATGCCCTCCATTCGTGTAGACGGCGCTGAATGTCTAGGTACACAGGAGAAATAGCAACCACATCATCATCTTCATCCTCTTCCTGTCTTTCTGTTTCAGGAATGGACGATAGCAAATTCTGCTGCTCTTCTCCTTCAAAGCAAAGATTCATGTGGCGGTGGAGACGCAGTCCTTTCAAAGAGGGGATTCTCATTGTCTCCGCCACTTCTTCATCCTCACTTTTGTCCCATAGTGGGTCTTGACTTGCCTCTCGCGACTAACCTCAACAGACTTGGCTGTTTCTTCAATAACTTCTGGAGACTGCACTTCTCCAGCAGTCCCAGAGATTTTCTCCACCGAGTAGCGAGACTCAAATTTGTCTTTTCAAGCTCTGAGAGCCTGGTGAGTCTTCTCCTTCTCTTGGTCCTCACCAGAGGAATTTCTGGTTCGGAGACTTCTTCTTCAGATTCCTTGGTGGTGGGGGTCGGAGCATCTTTCTTTGACTGAGGAGCTGCCTTTCTGGGCTTGGCAGTCCTCTTCTTTCTGATGGCTGGAGAAGGTATTTGGGCTTCCTTCTCCGCCTCGGCTGCAGGGGCAGGTGCGCCTTTCTTCTTTGCTGCAGGGGCAACTATCTTCTCCGCAGCTGCATGGGCAGCTCTCTTCTTTGGAGGGGAGGAAGTAGCTGTATCAATAGGATCAGCTGATTCTCCCTCACTAGTATCTGCTCTCTTGGCATAGGCTCTCTTCTGGGTTCCAGACAGGTTGGCCCTAAACATCTTCTTGTTTACATGGAAAGGCTTTCCATGTCTAATAGGGATTCCTTTTACCTCCATCAAATGGCCAATGACTAGGCCATAGCCAAGTGATCCTCCAAAGGATCCATCTTCCTTGAACAATTTATTCACAATGTTCTAGCAGAGTCTGCTGTACACGAACTCAGCCCAATTTATCTTCTTTTCTTCCATGATCGCAGCCATGACGATCAGCTTGGTCTTGGACAGCTGGTTGAAGCTTCCAAACTTCATGTCTACACTCTTGGCGATGATATCCATCAGTTTATGATAATCGTCCTTCAAAACTTCTTCTCACCGTAGATCACTTTTGCAAAGACACTGGTTTGGCCACTTCCTTCCATGCAGCCCAAGTTGAAATCGACTTCATATATCTCCGGATACCTTCCGACGGCGAAACAAAAAAATGCTCCGCAAGGTCCTCAGCAGTGATTAATATGTCCTTGCGGTGGACGGAGGACTTAATCCCTTCGTCCTGCACCTCGGCGTTAACGTAGAACTGGGCAACTTCTTCAACATACGTCATTTGATATTCCATCATGAGAAAAGGTTTGAGTCCTGATTTCTCGATTTTGTCTGCTATTTTCTTCACAAGGGTTTCATCGGAACCCTGTTGTACCATCCCCAAAGTCCACAGTTGATCCTATGTGGATTTGCTTGCCGATCTTAGCAAAATCATGTGCTGGTGCCATTTTTAGTGAGTTTTACCGAATGAAATCTGGTAGATTGACTTGAGAACTTGTAGGGTTTTCGAGAGAAAAGTTTACTTTCTTTTGCTTGGGAAGATGAACAGTTTAGGAAAAAGTGAGAGAGAGAGGATTGAAAACCGTATATAAGGGTTATGAAAGGATGGGTTTTTGGAATTTGAAATGTGATCAAGATCAACGGCTCAGATTTAGCATGTCACATTGCATTTAATTTCTCGCATTTAATGCGGCAACATTTATATCCAATCATATGCTTATTTGTCGCACTTTTGATCATGCGTCATTATTACACTGACGTCATCCTTAAAAACATTCCCGCTTATTAAAAACGACTGTATTTTTTTCACTTAGCTCATAAATGACTCAGCTTACTCCATAAATGACTCAACTCTTCTTCTCTCTATTCGTAAAGTGACTCAGCTGTCAGCTAACTTGATACAGCTGACTTCCCGACACGGCTGATTCACTTTGCTGGTTTATGAGATTGATTCTATTGTCATCTTTTCACGTTCCATCTTTTCTCTTCTAAGTGTCAACTCATCTCAATTAACCCTAGCTCATGCTTAAGCTCTTCAAATCTTGATTCACATAAGGGTTTGGTGAATATATCAACTAACTGTTTATCAGTTGAGATGTATTCCAAGGTGATGTCTTTCTTTTCAACATGATCTCTTATAAAATGATATCTGACATCAATGTGCTTTGTTCTTGAATGCAACACAAGATTCTGAGTGATTGCAATAGTGCTTGTGTTATCACACATAATTGGAATCTCTTTTTCTTCAATTTCATAATCTCTCACCGTTGTCTCTCATCCATAAGACTTGGGCACAATAAATGCCCATAACGATGTACTCTTTCAATCGTGGATGTGGCTATTGAGTTTTGCTTCTTGCTAAACCAGAAACTAATGCTTTCAAGCATTTGACAGTTCCTGAAGTACTTTTCTGTCAACTCTACATCCAAAGATAGTCGTAGTCCAATAACCAATAAGTTTGAAACCACCTTCCTTTGGATACCATAAGCCAACTTCTTGGCATCCCTTCAAATATCTTAGGATTCTCTTAGCTGCAGTCATATGGCTTTCTTTTGGAGCAGATTGGAATCTTGCACATACACTTACTGCAAAGGTGATGTCTGGCCTGCTTGCTGTTAGATAGAGCAGTGATCTAATAAGTGCTCTGTATCTTGTTTGATCTACAACTTTACCATCTGCATCCATGTCCATCTTGACTGATGTATTCATTGGTATTTTCACAGAAGACTTCTCTTCCATACCAAATTTCTTCATTAAATCTCTGGTGTACTTTGTTTGACTTATGAAAGTTCCATCCTTCAGCTGTTTTACTTGAAGTCTTAAGAAAAATGTTAGCTCTCCCATCATGCTCATTTCAAATTTGCCTTGCATGAGGTTTGAGAACTTATCACACAGCTCTTTGTTTGTAGATCCAAAAATGATATCATCCACATATATTTGAACAAGTAGTATACTCTCTCCATCTTGAATTCTGAAGAGTGTTCTGTCCACTTTGCCTTTGGTGAATCCATTGTCAGTTAGAAATTGAGACAATGTGTCATACCATGCTCTTGGCGCTTGTTTCAGTCCACATAAAGCTTTCTTGAGTTTGTACACCTTATCTCCAACAGTCTTTTGCTCAAAGCCTGGAGGTTGCTCAACATAGACTTCTTCTTCCAACAATCCATTTAAAAATGCACTTTTCACATCCATTTGATATACAATAAAGTTCTTGTATGCAGCAAAGGCAAGAAACATCCTTATTGCTTCTAGTCTTACAATAGGAGCAAATGTTTCATCAAAATCTTTTCACACCCATTTTGTGCCAATTACATTTTGATGGGTTGGTCTCTGCACCAATTCCCATACCTTGTTTCTTTCAAACTGATTCAGCTCTTTTTGCATGGCTTGAATCCAATGTGTGTCATCCAATGCTTGGGACACATCTTTTGGCTCTATTTGGGAAATTAAACAAGTGAAAATTGCTTGTTGCTGAGCTCTGGATCTGGTTCTCACACCATCTCTCACATCTCCAATGACTAGCTCTGGTGGATGGTCTCTCGGCCATCTCACATCGGGTTGAAGCAAATCACTGGTTCAAATTCTCGCACTGTGTTGTCTTGAGCAGCTCTTTCATTATCATTCAGCTGCAGGTTTTCCACCTGTCTTTGAGACTCAACTGTCTCATCTTCATCTTGATTAATTGCTCGACTTGCTTCAACATAGGGACTCTTCTCGCATAGTTGGGTGATTCACTTTTTATCGCCTAACTTTTCAATATCTTCTTCTCCATTCACATTGGGCTCATCAAAACCACATGAATAGACTCTTCGTGACCATAGTCCTCTTGTTCAACACTCTATAGGCTTTACTTTCAGCTGAGTATCCCAAAAAGATACCTTCATCAGCTTTAGCATAAAAAACCTTTAGATTATCCTTGCCATTGTTGTGGATAAAGCATTTACTTCCAAATATTTTAAAATACCCAACATTTGGCTTTCTCCCTGTCCATATTTCATAGGGAGTGTTTGTCAGCTGTCTGTTAATCATGCATCTATTTTGAGTATAGCATGCAGTGTTGATGGCTTCAGCCCAAAATCTCTTAGGAAGTCCTAACCCACTAACATGGTCCTTGCAGCTTCCTTGAGAGTTCTATTTCTTCTTTCTGGCTACTCCGTTTGCTTGTGGAGTCCTTGCTGCAGATAACTCATGAGCAATGCCATTTTCAACACAATACTGAGTTATTATCCCATTGACAAACTCAGTTCCCTTATCAGACCTTATCTTTATAATGGTTTGACTCTTCTCATTTTGAACTCTTCTCATCAGCTGAGGTAATTTCTGCAAGATTTCCTTCTTTTTGCACATAAAGATTGTCCATGTATATCTTGAGTAATCATCCACCACCACTAAAGTGTATTTCTTTCCACTTATGCTGGCTGGTTCAACAGGGCCAAATAAATCCATATGCAAATGTAGATGCAAGATTCTTGTTGAAGATGGACTAGACTTCTCTTTGAATGATGATTTGATCCGCTTCCCATCTGTCATGCATCACAAACACTTTCCTTCTTGTACACTGAGTCTGGCAGTCCTTCTTCAAGATGACTCCTTCAAGCTTGTTGATTATCTTGAAGTTCAGATGACTCAGCTTTTTGTGCCACAACCAACTTGATTCGGCTGTACTCTTTGCTAACATACAAGTGCTTGGTGTGGCAATCGACTGATCTACCACATATATGTTCTTTTGTCTAGATCCTTGCAAAGACTATTTCATTTGATTCCATATCTTTAATTTGGCACACTCCCATGTTGAATCCAACATTATAGCCCTTGTCACGAGTTGGTCGATGCTTAACAAAGTTGAAGTTGAGGCCTTCAACATATGCAACATCCGTGATTTCTAATCCATTTTTCTTGATGGATCCAAAGATTGCCTCTTATTTCCCCGAGCTTCATTTCCTCCAAATATGATTTTGCGCCTCTAATCTCCTTGAATTTTGACAAATTTTTCTTGTTTCTGTCATGTGTCCGGAATGTACCACTATCTATGTACCAGGTTCATTGGCACTCAGTTGTTCCTTGAACCTGCAATCAAGGAAATTAGTTTTTAGGTACCCATGCTTGCCTGGGTCCTGAGGAGTTAGTGCTGTAAGATGATCCAACCAACCTATAGCCAAATGACTTGACTCTAAGAGGTTGCCATCTATCTGTGCCATAATCATAACTCACTTTGGCAAATTGCTTGGGGGCTTTAGGTTCATACAACTGTCTCTTTTGTCTGTATGCCTGTGTGTGTTTTAGCAAATGTCTTCTTTGGATAGTTGTGATATTTCTGAGTGTAGTGCCTGGGTGCATATGTGTGCTGATGATAGCTATTTTGCATTTGGAATGACCTTTGCTGAGTCATTTAGGCTTGTATTCCATAGGTCTTTGCTAATATGTCACATTATTCCAATCAACTTGGCTTGGGTAGTTTATACCATTCCCATCATAGGTGTTTCTTTGATGAAACTTCTGGGGTTTTTGGTAGCTCTGTTTTACTTCATAGAGTACTTCCTATTTGGAGTTTGCTTTGAGGAACTCACTGTGATTTCTTCTCACTGCCTCTCAAAGATATTCAATCGCTATTTTCCTTTTCCTTTATATCCAAGGCCAGTTTGTTTGTGATTGTGCTTTGGAGTAAATGTGGGTGTAACATTTGGTGTCTTGGATTTTTGAGATGCTTCATTACTTGAAGATCCTTTTTCCAAAATCACTCTGTGAGTTTGACTGTGTACAAAGGAATTGAATCCTATGCATGTCTTATCTCCATATTCTTTTTGGCTCATAATGAGGTCATCCAATGATTTAGATGCCTTTGTAAATGATGCAATCATATTTCTGAGATCATTTTCCTCTTTTCTATAGCGGCTATCTCTCGCTATTAGTTTAGCATTCTCGGCCTTGACTCTTTGTTCTCATCGGCTATGTGACTTAGAGTACTTTCACTCCCTTAGTCACCGTGAGTTTTGGCTTTTGAGCTGACTGTTTTCCTTGTTTAATAGTGTGTGTGAGGATTTAATGTGTTCAAAGTCTTTCATCATTGTGCCTAATGAATCATAAAGATCAGTGGGTGATGAAGTGTGTGTGTCACAATCACTATCACTTGAATCTGAGTGAGATGAGTTAGAGTGTACCTCATCTTCTTGGTCGGAGTTGATCTTGTTCTTTAGCCATTAGATGGATCATTGCTTCTTCTTCGAATCACTTGAGTAGTCAACTTCATCGCTTTCTCGAAGTCTGCTTCTTTTTAGACTTAGCTGTTTCAGCAGTCTCTGCAGCCAACATGGCCTTTTTCTTTTCTTGTCTTCTTTCTCTGAAGACTCTTATTTCTTCTTCATTCCCGTATTTATTGACTACAGGATATGGACAGTCAATAGCAAAGTGTCCTGGTTGTCTACAGTTCCAACATAGGTTCTCAGCTCTTTGATCAGCTCTTTCCGTTCTTGGGTTATCAGCTCTATGATATTCAACCTTTTGATGCTTAGCTCTCTTGGGTGGCCTATCTTCCCTTGACTTAGAGGGAGCTGAATGTCTTCTAGAGGATTAACCTTTGTTTCTTTTGTAGTTCTTGTTGAATAACTTGTTGAATCTTTTAACCACTAGGGTAATTTCCTCCTGATCAATGACTTCCTTGATCGCAACTCTCTTCCCATCCTTGACTATAAGTGCAACTATTTTGGGTACAACTGTCACCTCTTGAGCTTTTCTTCTCAGCTCGAATTCATAAGCTTTGAGATATGAGAATAACTCATGATTAGATGTTTTTGATAGGTCCATCGAGTGCCTTAGGGCCATAGTCTTCATTTCCCATTCAGCTGGGAGGCTCCTTAGGATCTTTATACACATCTCATTTTGTGTGTATTCCTTTCCAAGTGATGAGAGCTCATTTGTAATTTCAGTGAATCTAGCATCCAGCTGATCCATTGCCTCACCTGCAAGCATTTTAAAGTTTTCAAACTTTTGAACAACAACATATAATTTGTTTTCTTTAATTTGTTCTGATCCTTCACAAATTAAGGTTAGTTTATCCCATATTTCTTTTGCTGTTTTGCATGACTTGACTTTATTGAACATTGCTTTGTCTAAAGTCTTGTAGAGAATATCCTTGGCCACGTTGTCCAAGTTGTATCTCTTTCTATCATCATTGGTCCATTCAGTCCTTGGTTTTTCAACTAAGGCTGGTCTTGCTTCAACCACAACTTCTTCTCCTTCAGCTGCAGCTGCTCTCCTTGAGGTTGTGTTCACTTTCAATATTTGTAGTGGCCCATCCTCTATCACTAGCCACATTTCGCCATGTAAAGCAGATAGATGGCCTGCATACGAATTTTCTAGTCATCAAACTCCTCAATAGTGAACATAGGAATGCGTGTCAAATTTGCTTCCATGATAATAACTTTGCTGAATAAAAGAGATGATTTTTGAAAGAGCAAGTGTTAAAAAAAAGTTCTTTGAAAAATTGGAGATCTAGTTCAGTAACAAGTGCGGAAGGCTCAATGAACCACTTGTAGGTCCCAAGGGGTGTGAGTAAGGTTTTGAGGGGGGGTTGAAAAAACCTTACCAACTTTTCAATTTAGTCCTTTTAAATAAGTTATAGAGTTTAATACACAACTAAGTTCTTGAGGGACAACTAAGTTATTTAATCAGCAAAGTTAGCCACTAAACAGACTCGATAGAGTTGTTGATAGAATAACTTAGCTGTTTGGTCTAAACCTTAACTTGGTTGTGATGAATTTTTCAGCGGAAGACTTAACACCCATAAATTTGTTTTAACTTTGTTTTAAACACTTGATTTTAGCACTTAGTTACTTATCAGTTGGATAGCAAATTATCAGCAGATATGAAGTGAATATGCAGAAATAAAATGCTGAAATGTAAATGACACAATAATTTTTATAGAGGTTCGAAGATGGGGTAATTCTTCTACTCCTCTCTTCTCCAACTGCTGGAGGAATCCACTAAATAATGATCAATTCACAAAGTGGTTATCAGTCCAGATACAAGTCTTGATCACACAACTGACTTGCTCCTTTGGGACTCAGTTTGGAGATGTCTTGGTCACACAACCGGCTTCTCGTCCGACTCAACTTCTTCACAGGGTGGCTGCCTGGCTACTTCAACTTACTTTCTCAAGCTTCTTGGTTTTGATCACGAAGCCCTCCAATAACTTGAGATTGGTTCGACCTTGAACCTTCCTACAATCCTCCTTGGAAAGTAGACCTCTTTTGATTCTTCAAAAGTTTCCTCTTCAACAGTTTGAAGTTGTCTTTCCTTCACAGCTTGGTGTTGGATCGATTTCCTTTGAGATTTAGGCTTGAGGATTTTGCTTGAATAACTTGAGAATATTTTGCAGGTTACAGTATAAATGTTGCTTGATCGTTCGTAGTTCTGGTATTCAAGGTAACCTTTGCTCAAAGTGATTCCTCAGCCTTTTATTATGAACTTTTCAAAAATCTGCCCGTTGAAGAGATAAGCTGATTTTCAAAAGTTACCAGTGTTCGTTGGCTTGTATTTTCTTGGTCTTCAGTCTTGAGATGTAGACATTTCCTCATATTAAATGAATGTTCACTTTTTCGATCCGACACGAGGTGCAAAGTGCTTCCCATTGGTTTATTCCTTTTGCACGCTTCGGGATCGAGCACTTTAAGACATGGCAAAGATGGAAGTATTACTTATTTAAGTAATATTCTTGACTTTTGTGCAATGAATCCTTTTCAGTTAATTCCTCTTTGCAGCTTCCTTTTCCCCAGGTGACTTGAGTCTATTCTAATGATTGAAAGACTCATATGTCACTTCAACTTGTGTTTTGGCTTCTTGGGTTGACTTCACTGACTCTTCACACAGCTGTACTTCAGCTGTTACGTCTTCAGTTGAGTCCTTGATCTTCTTCCTCGGCCATACTCACTGTTCTCAATGAGTCTTCACTTCACTTCTTCATTGACTTCTTGTATTCCCACCATAGGTCGACTTTGACTAAGCTCATTCAAATTTAACTATTACAATGAGAATTACAAGGAAAATGGGGTGCCAACACTCTAATCTAAGTTTTACATGGCATTCATCAAAATCTATAAAGTAAATTTCCTAACATTATTCCTTCTTTCAGCTACTCCATTCTGTTGTGGAGTCCTTGCTGCTGATAACTCATGATCAATACTATTTTCAACACAATACTGAGTTATAATCCCATTGACAATCTCAGTTCCCCTGTCAGACATTATCTTTATAATAGTTTGACTCTTCTCATTTTAAACTCTTCTCATCAGCTGAGGCAACTTCTCCAGTGTTTCCTTCTTTTTACACATGAAAATTGTCCATGTATATCTTGAATAGTCATCCACCACCACTAAGGTGTATTTGTTTCCACTGATGCTAGCTGGCACAACAGGGCCAAATAAGTCCATATGCAACAGATGCAATATCCTGGTTGAAGAAGGACTTGGCTTATCCTTGAATGATGATTTGATCTGCTTTCCCATCTGGCATGCATCAAATATACTTTCTTTCTTGTACACTAAGTCAGGCAATCCTTCCACAAGATGACTCCTTGTAAGCTTGTTGATTGTCTTAAAATTCAGGTGACTTAGCTTCTTATGCCACAGCCAACTAGTTTCGGCTGTACTCTTTGCTAATAGACATGTGCTTGGTGTAACAGTAAACCAATCCACTACATACATATTCTTTTGCCTTGTTCCTTGCAGCACTATCTCATTAGATTCGACATCCTTGATTTGGTATATCCCCATGTTGAATCCCACATTATAGCCTTTGTCACAGAGTTGGCTGATGCTTAACAGGTTAAAGTTGAGGCCTTCAACATATGCAACATCTGTGATCTCCAGTCCATTCTTCTTGATGGATCTTGTGCCTTCTCTGGAGCTTCATTTCATCCAAATATGACTTTTGCACCTTTGGTCTCCTTGAATCTTAACAGATTTCTTTTATTCCCTGTCATATGTCTGGAACAACTGCTATCCATGTACTAGGTTCCTTGGCACTCAGCTGTTCCTTGAACCTGCAATCAAGGAAATCAGTTTTTAGGTACCCATACGTGTCTGGGTCCTGGGGGGTTAGTGCTATAAGATGCTCCAACCAACCTATAGCCAGATGATCTGACTCTAAGAGGTTGCCATCTATCAGTACCATAATCATAATGCACATTAGCAAATGGCTTGGGGGTTTTAGGATCATACAACTGTCTCTTTTGTCTGTATTCCTGTGTGTTTGTTTTAGCAAACGCTTTCTGGGGTAGTTGTGGAATTTCTGGGTGTAGTGCTTGGGTTCATATGTGTGCTGATAACAACTCTTTTGCTTTGGGAATGACGTTTGCTTAGGTTGAGGTCTTTGCCATTTTGGCTTCTATTCCATAGGTCTTTGCTGATGTTTCATAGGTCTTTGCCCGGTTCCATCCCCGACGTATCCATTCCGACTGTGAGCTCGACACACCAAGTTGACCCAGCAGAAAGTAAATACAAGTACAGCAACAACCGCACAATCGAGTATTATTGATTCAGGGAGCGAGTTCAATTTTTTTGAAAATTCACGAGTAGCAATATGGCGTTGGTGGAGTTATTTGGATGGAGATGATTATCGAAAGGATAAGCAATCTTCGATATCTTGAAAGATTAGGTGGAACATAAGTCCCGTCATAGATTCAAAACCGCAAGATTTAAAGTCGCCCCGCGATTGGGTATTAATTGATTGAATCGGTCCGATAAGTCAAGGGTTTTTGAGAAAATAAGATACTTTAATTAAATCTCCAAGTCAGAGGGTCCAGGGCTATTTTAGTAAAAGAGAAAATAATTTGAGTTAGGTCCTTTATAAAAGAAAAATTACAATTTAGCCCCATTTTGTAAAAACCAAAACTTTTGGGGTTAAAAATTGAATAATAAATATCCCGACCTTGAAATATTATGAGGTCGGTTCCTAAATTCTCCAAATTGTCCATAGATTCAGGTTTTTAAAGTTTTGAGGTCGAGTTTTTATAAAATTCTCACATTGGCCCCAAATTTGTAAAAATTGTCATTTCGGGCCCTTATTTTAAAATAATTGGAACTCACAAACCGGAAGGGTTTTTAATGTGATTCAAGTTGGAAAATATCATTAAGGTTAGTAGGATATTGGGACAAAAGCAGTTTTTAAAAGAAATAAGTGTAGGTCCTTTAACTTTTGAAAATCTCATTTTTGTCCCGTTTTGAAATAATTGCCTTCAAGGCTTTTAGGGGTCCAATTGTTATGAAATTTGAACCTTGGGTCCAAAATATAATTAAGTTACAGTTAAGTTAGTATTTCCAGGTGCATGGGCTGCATAAGTCCTGGAAATTTCATTTGGGTCCTCAAGTTTAGTCTTTTACACTTTAGTCCCTCAATTTTAGAAAAAATACTTTCCAAGCCCTAAACACTTGGATTTTGGAATACATTTGAAAATATGTCATTTCCAGTACCTTAAGAGTGAAAATTTCAAATTTTAAAATTAAGGTCTGGTACAGTTTCTAAATTTGCAAAGTAGCCCTTAAACTTTTAAAATTTTACAATCTAGTTCTTGGGCTTTTAAAGGTTGATTTTATTTATCTTAAAACTCTTAAAACTTTATTAAAATATCCAAAAGTCATTTTTGAACCTGAGTGCAGTCCCAAAATTTGAAATTTGCAGAGGGGTCCTTTAACTTTTATTTTCTTGCAATTTAGTCCACCAATTTTCTATTTTTGCATTTTTAAGTCCAAAATTGAAATTTAATCAATTATGCTCGACTTTTCCAGGTTATAAGTCATCCAAGACATGGATTTCAAAGATCATACACATGCCTGTCCAATACATACAAGAATTCATCAAATAGAACATTAAATTGTACATGCATGCACCTAAAGTTCAATAAATAGCAATTTTGAGCAACACTTGAGAAATTTCATGACTTGATACATAAAATTGACATGCAATACATAGATTATATATCTCAAGGGCTCATGATTAAAATTCTACATGCATTTTAATAAAACACCTAGAAGTTGGAAAGTATTTTTCCACCCACCTTAAATTGGAAAATTGTGAAATAAAAAGGGAAAATTTCACAACTTTGGATGAGGTCACTTAGGTCAGCCCCTAAGTCAAGAAATATCAAAAAATTGGAGTTAGAAAAATGGAAGAAAAATTAAGGAGAAAAAGAAGGAGATAAGACAATTAGAAAGACTACACTTTACCTTGTGTAGTAGGTGATTGGAGACTAGTTGAAGCTTCAAATTTGGAAATTTTGGTTCAACTCCAAAATCACCTAAGGTCAGCCCCTATTTCTCAAAAATGAAAAAGGGGTGTTAAAATTTGAAAAAAATAGGAAGAAGAAGAAAGAAGGGTTCTAGTGTCCAATTCTTACCTTGTAGTCCAATTTTCTCTACTAATTATTGTTCAAGTCTTCTAATTTCACCACCATGCATGCATGTCTCCAAGTGGTCTTCTAAGTACCTCAAAATCCAAAATTCAAACTTATATTAAAAAGAGAAGGTGATGAGTAGTAAGATTTTAAGTTGAATTGAGGAGTGAAATTTCTTACCTTGAGATAGGGGGTGTTCGAATTTTTGGTGTTCAAGTGGAAAGATTGTTTGTTTTGGTTTAGATGTTTGAAGAAAGAAAGTATGTTTGATGTTAGGAAGAAGATGTTCTTGAAGATATGAAGATGGGTTTGAAGATGTGAAGGACTTGTGTTTGAATATTTGAAGATGTGAAGAAGTGGTACTTGAAGATATGAAGAACTTATGTTGAAGATTTGAAGATGTGAATGATTTTGTGTTTGAAGATTTGAAGATGTGAAGGATTTTTAGAGAGAGATTAGAGAGAAGTTGGAGAAAAGGCTTGAGAGATGAAGGTGTTGGATGGAAAATGAAATTTTGGTATCATTTTTGGCCTAATGGCCGATCCATGTGTGTGTAGGAGGGAGAGATGGATTTTTTTTTGAAGTCTTGCAAATTGTCTCTTGCATGGAGACAATTAGACTACTCAAAGTATGTGCAAGGTATGGGAAGAGAAGGAATGTTGGGAAGACTCCAACATGTTGGGAAATTTTAATAGTAAAGAATTGATGTATATGATGATGTGTATAATGTTTGAATTAATGGTATAATTATACACAAGATGACTACATAAGGTGTACATGTACAAGAGTTGGGTGGTATTTATACACCAAAATTTATCACCAATGCCGTCCACTATATGGGTAATTGGTAATTCCATATATTTGTTTTTGTCCCAAATTTGATGATAATAGATGAAATATATCAATCTCCAAAATAGTTAGTGATTTTCTTGATCACTTATAAGTCTCATGATCACTTAATCTAAATCAAAATCTTAATTCTATAAAGTAAAAGTCTCTAAAATAAATAGTCTCTTAAAATTCTAAGGTGACTAATAAATACAAAAATAGTAATAATGATCAATCAAGTGATCATAAATGTGAAATAGAATTAATGAATGATCATGGTCACAAGTAATAAATAAAATGAAATAAATACAAAATATATATATATATATATATATATATATATATATATATAATAATTATCCGTCAAAGTGACGCGGTAAAATAGTCGATCAATACATAGACGACAAAAGGATCAATCATAGTTCGGAAAAATCGAGGGCTTCACATCCTCCCCTCCTTAAAAGAATTTGGTCCCCAAATTCTCTTCAGAATAGTTCTCGATATTGATTCTCATGTCTTCTTCCATCTCCCACATTGCGTCTTCGCCTCGGTTGTGGTTCTCGCCACACCACTTTAACCATCGAAATTTCTCTCTTACGCAATCGTCGTATCTGGATCAATGATCCGGGATCGGCCTCTGTAGGATAGATTTTCCATTAGAGGAGGAGTATCATGAGTGATGATGTGTTCGGGATCTGGTTGATACTTCTTCAGTGTCGACACGTGGAATACATCATGCATTCCCGCATATGGTGCTGGTAACTCGAGTCGGTAGGCTAACTTCCCGATCCTTTGTAAAATCTTGTAAGGTCCAACATATCTCGGACTCAACTTGCCTCCTTTCTTCGGATTGATTAATCCTTTCCGTGGTGAGAGTCTGAGAAATACTTCATCTCCGACTTCAAATTCCAAATCCTTTCTTCTCTTGTCCGCGTAACTCTTTTGGCGGCTCTGAGCTGTGCGAATCCGCTCCTTGATCAGCTTGACCTTCTCCATGGCCTCCTGAACTAAGTCGACCTTTGGAATCGAGGGCGACTTTCATTTCTCTTTCGGAGTCCATTGGTCATCAATCTCCCAGTGTAGTGGGGATCTACATTTTCGCCCATATAATGCCTCGTAGGGTGCCATCCCAATCGTGGCCTGATAACTGTTATTGTAGGCGAACTCGGCTAATGGTAAGTGCGAATCCCAACTTCCTTGAAAAACCAATGTGCAGGCTCGCAGCATATCTTCAAGGGTTTGAATCGTTCGCTCAGACTGTCCATCAGTTTGTGGATGTGCTGCTGTACAGAAACTTAGCGAGGTACCCAATTCCTCGTGAAAGCACTTCCAAAATCTAGAGACAAACCTCGGGTCTCTGTCGGATACTATGTCGACTGGTACTCCATGCAGTCGAATAATTTCTGATATAAATCATGCAAGTTTTACGCAAGCTATCAGTTTTCTTGATGGGTAAAAAGTGTGCAGATTTTGTGAGTCGGTCTACAACTACCCAAATAGCATCATGGCCTCCTCTGGTCCTTGGTAGATCCATCACGAAGTCCATCGTTATGTGTTCCCATTTCCACTCGGGAACTCTCAACGGTTGTAGTAAACCAGATGTCGTTGGTGTTCTGCTTTCACTCGTTGACAAGTTAAACATCTCGCAACGAACTCTGCTACCTAGTTCTTCATGTTTACCCACCAATAACTCCGTTTCAAATCCTTATACATCTTATTTCCTCCAAGATGTATAGTGTATTTTGATCGGTGTGCCTCTGCTAGGATTTTATTCTTAATCTGCTCGTCATTCCGTACACACACTCGATTCCGAAATCTGATAACCTCATCTTCGTGTACCGAGAATTCTGGTCTCTCTCATTTAAGTATCTTTTCCTTCAGTTTTTGAAGATGTGCATCTTTCCCTTGTGCTTCTTTGATCTCATTCAGCAGATCGGGTTTAACCAAAATGTTAGCACATGAAATCTGAGTATTGGTTCTCGTCAGATTCCAATTGCTCAGCTCTTCTAATGATTCCCACTCTCGAATCATAAGCCTGGCTAAGCTCGCCTTTCTGCTTAGAGCGTCTGCTACGACGTTAGCTTTCCCGAGATGGTATTGAATATCGAAGTGATAGTCCTCAATCAACTCCATCCATCTCCGTTGCCTCAGATTGAGATCTTTCTGGGAGAATAGATACTTCAAGCTCTTATGATCTGTGAAAACCGTGAATGTTGCTCTGTAGAGATAGTGTCTCTATTTCTTTAATGCGAACACTATCGCTGCCAATTCCAAGTCATGCGTTGGATAATTGGCTTCATACGGCTTGATCTTTCGTGATGCATAAGCGATGACCTTTCCTTCCTACATGAGCACTGCTCCTAGTCCTTCATTTGATGCATCACTGTAGACGACAAAGTTTTCTGTTCCATTTGGAAGAGCTAAGACTGGAGCTGTAGTAAGTCGTTTCTTCAGCTCTTGGAAACTAGCCTCGCACCTGTCATTCCACTCAAACTTGACTTGCTTCTGGGTTAGTCAAGTGAGCGGTTCGGCTATCTTGGAGAAGTCCTGGATAAATCTTCGATAATATCCAGCTAGTCCTAGGAAACTCCTTATCTCCGTTATAGACTCGGGTTGTTTCCATTCAACCACTGTCTATACCTTCGAAGGATCTACGGCGATCCCGGTGCTGGATACTATGTGTCCCAAGAATGCGACTTCACTAAGCCAAAATTTACACTTGCTGAATTTGGCATACAGCTTATGCTCTCGTAGTGTCTCCAAAATGATTTTCAGATGACGTTCATGCTCTTCTCTAGATTTAGAGTATACGAGTATGTCATCAATGAATATCACTACGAATTGATCCAAATAAGGTTGAAAGACTCGATGCATCAGGTCCATTAATGCTGCCGGTGCATTTGTTAGACCGAAAGGCATCACTACAAACTCGTAGTGTCCATATCGGGTTTGAAACGCAGTTTTGGAAATGTCTTCTTCGCGGATCTTCAGTTGGTAATATCCTTGTTGTAAATCAAACTTCGAGTACACCGTCGCTCCTTGAAGTTGATCAAATAGTTCGTCTATCCTAGGGAAAGGATATTTGTTCTTGATGGTCACACTGTTAAGACCACGATAATCTATACATAGTCTTAATGTGCCATCCTTCTTTTTGACAAATAGCACAGGTGCTCCCCACAGAGACGTACTCGGGCGGATAAATACCACATCCATCAGTTTCTGTAATTGCGTCTTCAACTCTTGTAACTCAAGAGGAGCCATTCTATACGGTGTTCTGGCAATCGGGGCAGTCCCCGGTAACACCTCGATGGTGAACTCGACTTCCTTATCTGGAGGGACAGTGGTGAGTTCTTGTGGAAATACATCCGTATATTCTGATACTATAGGTACTTGGTTGATTTGTGTCTCAACCTTGGGTTTGTTGATTACAAACGCCAAGTACCCTTGTGCCCCTATAGTGATCGCCTTCCTCGCTTTCATTGCTGAAATGATCGGGGCAATCTTAACTCGTGCCCTTCCCGAAATTTCCACTTCGGGTTTTCCAGGTTCACATAGCTTAATGGACTTGTTATGGCAGTCCATTTGTGCATGGTGTGCAGACAACCAGTTCATTCCCAATATCACGTCGTATTCGGATATAGGTAATAAGATCAAATCGACAGGAAAATTTATCTCATCAATCTTAACTTCGCATGCATTATAGATAATATTGTAAGTCCAAGTGGCTACGATAATCTAGAGGGGGGGTGAATAGATTATCTCCATCTTTTCGATTTTACCCTCTTTTTCAAACCGAAAGCTCAAAGACAATAATGAGGGTGCAGAATATAAACAACACACGTCGATTTATAGAGGTTCAACCCACCTAGGGCCTAATCCTCTACCACCGCAGTATATCCGGGATGGATTTCAAAAAGAAAAAGAATTTTATTAATTACCAAAATTAATACAAACTCAACTTACAACACCTTGAAGAGCACCACACCCTTCTTCAACACCACCTTTGGAGATTACCACAATCTCCCTTTGAAGATTATCACAATATTTCTTCAACGGCACCTTTGAAGATCACCACAATCTTCAATCTTGAAGAATACCAAATTCTCCAACACCTCAAGAGCACCACACTCTTGAAACACCTATCACCTAGATCACCCAAGTGTATTCTTACCACAAGAATACTCACAAGAATGTCTTGTGTTGAATGATGACCAAAAAACAAGATTACAACTCAATAATGAATATTACAATATGAGTGCAAAGTGTAATCAAGAATAGCCTAGACCTCAAGGATGTGAAAGTGATAAGCTAGGAAAAATTACAACAAGAATAATAACTATGAAGAACAAGTGTTTGCTTGAAGTGTATCTTGTTGTGTTGTATCTCAATTGTTGTGTTGGTTGCTCCAAAACTTCCTCTATTTATAGGAGATGATTGATCAAGCATAGGCTCCTCTTGGGGATTGAAAATCTACAGAAAAATACAATTAATATCAAGAATATAGCTGTTAGAAATCAATCCCACATTTTAAGGAAAAGATGTCTCACATGTCAAACGGTCGAAATTTGTCATCAAAACATAGAGACGACGGTCGCACATAAATAGAGTTTGAAATAAACGTATCAACAATTTACACAGGGCGACCGATTGACGTAGGGTTCGACCGGTCGTCCTCTATGTTGGCTGGTCGCACAAACCAATATTAAGAAAGCAGGAGTTTTGTTTCAGGCGTGACTCCAGTGCCGGTCGACAGGGTGTCGACCGTCGACGCCACCGGCGGCATACCGGTCGACCGACCTTTTTCTTTTCGCTCCTTTTTTGTTCTAAAATTCATCTTCAAAGGGTTGCCCTCTACGGCGACGGTTGACCTCGAGATGCAAATGTTGTCCAATTTTTGTCGAAAATAAAACTCAAAAAATACTCCGAAAATTTAGTAAAAACATTTTAAACCAATCGGGAGTATTTAGACAACATTTAGGAACCTTGTTTTGAAGTAAAAACTAATAAACATAAAATCATTAAAAGTGTTGTCCAATTTTATCTAAAATAAAACTTGAAAAAATACTCCGGAAAATATTAAAACCATTTTAAATCATTTAGGAGTATTTGGACAACAATTAAAAACATTGTTTTGGTGTAAAAATAAAATCATCAAAATTAAGATAAAAACACGTATCAAACAATCTCCCCCATTTTGATGATTACAAACCAAAACAATTTTTAGAAATATTAGGAGGACAATTTTAAAAACGATTTTCCGGTAAAAACATCTAACCGTTTAGAAACAACCAAACTTTCCAAAATACATAAGCAACCAAGATAAAGGAGTAAATAAAGAAAGAACACAAGCTCCCCCTATCAACAAGCACATCAAGAATAATGTAAAAGCAATTAACCATAAGCTAAAAGCTTAGCTTTTATATTTTGTTCAAGAGCTTATAAGCTCCCCCTGTCAACAAAACGTCATTAGACAAGTATAAGTCCATCAAGCAACAATTGGACTAAATATAATTCACAACTTATGGCTTTTAAGATGCCATAGCTTATAGCTTTTATAACAAGCTTTTATTAGCTTCTTTGAGCTAACGAGCCAATATCCTGTTTCTCCCTCTTTGGAATCATCAAAAAGAATGTTAGGATGATAAAAACATCATATAAATTTATCAAAGTGCGCCAACAATACGATTTATCATCATTTGAAAGAATTAAGCTTGGAATCCAAAGAAAAATAGGAGAAATGTATCATAAGAAATCCATAAGCTCATTTTGTTAGCCAAAAACATGATCTCAATAAGAATTTAAGACATTTCAAAATAAGAGAATTATATAGGTGTTGAATCTTTCATTGAAACATTTTATCGAACACTTGGCGGGCGTCAAAATTTGAAGAAGATGTATATAGCCCTTGTAAAAGAAATTAAGCCAAGTTTTTCATATCATCACCAAAAGCAATTTTCAACATATGTCCAATAAATAAGAGGCCTAACAAAGTAAATTCTCAAGGGTTCAACCCAATTGAGATAATTTTATCCAAATAAGGCATTACGAATGCCATCAAGGCATTACAAATGTCCCAAATCATCCATTTGAAAAGATCAAGGCATCAAAAAATAAGAGAAGCGCTTTTAACATCAAGTACTTCATACCAACAATACCGAACTAGAGTATTTTTACCATCAATTACTCCATCAATATCATGATCATCCAATAGCCATTTTCAACTTGCTATTTTAACCCTTTCAAGAAAACAAGCAAATCTCATTAGTGCAATTTAGAGTTTTACAAGATAGTTCATAGAAATACAAAACAACATGAACAAGAGAAAATGCTAAGATAATAAAGGGGTGGGGACATCATTCCTCGTCCGAAGAGAAGCAAGTTCCGAGAATAAGATCTTTGATGAATTTCTTCAACTTGCCGATTGATTTTTGCATTTTGGAGGTTTTTGCTCCAAAGCCTCATACCTAGCTTCATGAAATGTTCTTAAATCATCATACTCGGCTTGGGTGTACCTCCTAGACGGTTGAGCACTGATATTACCCTCCGGATTGCTCGGTTCGCTTTCCTCCGCCAATATCACGGCCTCGGCATCATCAAAGAAGTCGTTTGGATCTGGGGAACCTTGGCCTCTTCCTCTAGCCATTTTAGTTGGTCGGATGTCCATATTTTTGCGCATAGTGACCATTTGGGAGATGTTATCAATGTCAAAATCATTTTGAAATACCTCCGAATTACACTCCGACGAAGGTAGTCCCGATTGTATAAGAAGTTTACAAATCCAATTGCCCATAACAAACTTCTTATTTCCTTGAGTAATAGATTCAATTAGACATTGAATAAGAATAGCGCCAAAATTAAGCGGTTCCCTTCTAGCAATCTTATAAGTCAAAAAATAATCCATGTTGCTAAGCATTTTTCCCGCTTTTCCACATATGCAATAGGCGACAATAACCGATATAATCCGGTGTTCAAGAGTCATCGCCAATAATGAATATTTTGGCCACACACCCAAATAAGTTTTGACTTCTTTCATAGAAACCCCCAACATCTCATCATTCCAAATAGCACAAGAAAAATAGTCCCAACCACCTTCTTGCACATGTAAAATCCGACAAATGTCATTAGGAGTCCATCTAAAATGACGACCCCTTACAAACAAATTCAAAGCAAGAGGCTTCCTTTGAGCATCATATTCAACCCACATATTGGCATAAAAATGTAGAATTACATCATCATCATATAAAACATAAGGATGCTCCCATAAGTACATCCACCCTTGCTCTTCAAAGAATCCTCTAATAGTAGGATATTCATTTGTAAACGAATTAAATCGACAAATTTTCGTACGAGCTATCGATTTTGCACCCATGTTCAAATTTTCATAGTACCACTCCGCATATTTGTTGATAAAATCTAAAACATTATTAGAGCGAGGAGCTTGAGGTATAAGAGGTTTCTTACTTTTTGCCCAACGGCAATTGTTGAATGAAATCGTCCCGCGGAGTTAGGAAATTTGAGAATTGGAGAGTACCGGATTTTCAATATCATCACGTTCTTGAGCTACACTCCTTTGGGTAGCTCGAATATCCCTTTGTTCGGCTTCTTCTTGCCGATTTCTCGAAGAACCCTCTCCGCCTTTTCTACGCTTGGAGGTGGGATTTCGACCGGTAGAATTGCTTGGAGGAGCCATTTTTGAAAGATTCTTGTAAAATGAAGTGGATTGGCAACAAGAATCACAAGTTTTGATGAAGAATTGAAGATTATGAAAAAAAAAGGGGGAAGTTTATCGCTGAAACGAGGGTTTTAGAAATGTTGAGTTCTGTTTGAGAAAGAAAGACAGATTCGTTTTAAGACAGAAAATAGGCCTGGGCTACCGGTCGAGGTAGGGTGCGACTTGTCGACGTGCAGGGCGACCGGTCGGCCCTGCCTTGACCGTCCCAGGCAATTTTCCATTCTCCAGATTTTTTCAAAATTCGATTTTTCACCCCAAAAGTTATAAAACTTTGCAAAAATGTAATCGAGGACTAAATCCGACGAAATATGAGTTTCGATAAAACATATATTCTAGAAAAACGAGATTTTGCAAGTAGTGCCCTTTTGAGAAAAATTTACAAAATCATTTAGAGGCACTTAAGGGGTTGAAATGAAATATTTTGAAAGATAAGTGCATAAACATGACATGAACACAATATCGAATACTAAGAAAAATACGAGTGAACATACCTTGATGGTTTAAGAAACTCTTGATGAAGAAATAGACGATAGCCAATGAATATGAGATATATAACCTACACAATTCTTTAAACGAATTTTCCACAAGATATGATAGCACAAGTGTAGGCAAGTAATAAGAGATATCACAATAAAAATGCTTATGCTATAGAAATCTATAAGAGTTTAAAAACAACATGTAAGGTCTCATTTTCAAAGGAGTTTAAAAACACAAATATTTATTGAGGACCTCAATTTTAAAATTATGAAAACTCATTTTGAAAATATAGGCACAAATAAAGACATGCATAATAACTAAATAAAATGCATATTTAAATGGGGAGATACGGTTTACCAATTACGCCATTTCCATGGGTTGTGCCATTCCCGTTGTTGATGATATCTTCCCCTTTGAAAATCATCTTGTTGATGATGGCTTCTCCAATTGCTCCATTTCCAAGCATTGTGTTCTTCCCATTTTTGATTATATTTTCTTCTTGGAAATTGACTTTGTTGAAAATGTTTTCTCCTTCTTTGATCAAATGAGATGTTCATTTGATGTTTCCTTGGCGGTATGAATTTTCTTCGATTATTGTTCCGCCGAGTACCTAATATGACATTGTTTTGTGGTACCCTCAAGTGTTTGGGTCCTTTGGGATTAGTCTTGAGACTTTTAGGTCTCCAACAATAATTAGAGCTATTTCTAGCCCGACAAGTATTAACGGCGTATCCCTTCTTACCGCAATAAAAACAAGTATTACTAACATGCATAGGAACTCGATTCTTTTTCATATGCTTGATAATATTAGGCTTATGATCAAGTTCACTATTTAAATTATCACAACCATTAGCATTCACAATATTGGTCAATTTATTGGTACTCAAGTTTGATTTTGATAAATCATTTTTCATGCAATTCATATCCTCAACAAGAGTACTATTTTGTTTTTCAAGGTTTCTAACCTTGTCAAGTGTGGTCGTGTGAGCACATGATAGCGATTCATAGGAAGTAAATAAACTATCCTTTTCATTTTTCAAAACATTGAATTCCTTTTTCAAATTTTTGTACTTAACAAGTAAATTTTGGAATTCATTTTGAAGATCGTCAAAATCATTTTGCAAATCACTATAATCATTTTGAATAACAATATCATAGGAAGTAGAGGGATTAAAACATACTTTGTTTTCTTCTTCGATGCCCATAAAACATTGTTCAACTACTTCATAATTGGAAGTTGTAAAAGGCTTGTTCCTTAGATTTGAACTTGTATCCCTTTGAGAAGTAGATGCTTTTGTTTGACTCCTTTCATTTGCAAATACTCCATAGATGGCTTCTAATTTTTGCCATACTTCATGTGCCGATCGAATTCCCACAATATGTTCATATTCCAAATTAGTAAGTGAACAATACAAAATATTGAGAGCTTTACCGTTTAAGGAGATGATTTTCTTCTCTTCATCATTGAGCTCTTTGAAGGCTTTGGAGGTGTATGGTGTGTCTATCATTGGAATGGATTCTCCATTTATGACGATGTTCCAAATATCGAACCCGCAACCTTGTAGATAACATTCCATTCTTTCTTTCCAAAATATAAAATTTTTGGAATCAAATAGTGGTGGCTTGGTGGTGGAGGTGCCGGTAAGGTGAGCTTCATTCGTAGCCGACGATCGTTCCTCTTCACTTGCAATGTGAAACGAGCTTGCCAAAGAGTTTGGCTCTGATACCACTTGTAAGTCCAAGCGGCTACGATAATCTAGAGGGTGGGTGAATAGATTATCTCCATCTTTTCGATTTTACCCTCTTTTTCAAACCGAAAGCTCAAAGACAATAATGAGGGTGTGGAATATAAACAACACATGTCGATTTATAGAGGTTCAACCCACCTAGGGCCTAATCCTCTACCACCCCAGTATATCCGGGATGGATTTCAAAAAGAAAAAGAATTTTATTAATTACCAAAATTAATACAAACTCAACTTACAACACCTTGAAGAGTACCACACTCTTCTTCAACACCACCTTTGGAGATTACCACAATCTCCCTTTGATGATTACCACAATCTTCATTCAACGGCACCTTTGAAGATCACCACAATCTTCAATCTTGAAGAATACCAAATTCTCCAACACCTCAAGAGCACCACACTCTTGAAACACCTATCACCTAGATCACCCAAGTGTATTCTTACCACAAATATACTCACAAGGATGTCTTGTGTTGAATGATGACCAAAAAACAAGATTCCAACTCAATAATGAATATTACAATATGAGTGCAAAGTGTAATCAAGAATAGCCTAGACCTCAAGGATGTGAAAGTGATAAACTAGGCAAAATTACAACAAGAATAATAACTATGGAAAACAAATGTTTGCTTGAAGTGTATCTTGTTGTGTTGTATCTCAATTGTTGTGTTGGTTGCTCCAAAACTTCTTCTATTTATAGGAGATGATTGATCAAGCATAGGCTCCTCTTGGGGATTGAAAATCTACAGAAAATTACAATTAAAATCAAGAATATAGCTGTTAGAAATCAATCCCACATTTTAAGGAAAAGATGTCTGCTGTCAAACAGTCAGAAATTTGCTGTCAAAACATAGGGCGACCGGTCGCACATAAATAGAGTTTGAAATAAGTATCAATAATTTACACAGGGCGACCGGTCGACGTAGTCGTCCTCTATGTTGGCCGGTCGCACAAACCAATATTAAGAAAGCATGAGTTTTGTTTCAAGGCGTGACTCCCAGGTACCGGTCGACAGGGTGTCGACCGGTCGACGCCACTGGGCCGACGCCCGAGTCGGCCGACCGACCTTTTTTCTTTCCATCTCATTTTTTGTTCTAAAATTCATCTTCAGGTACGGGTTGCCCTCTACGGCGACCGGTTGACCTCGAGACAGAAATGTTGTCCAATTTTTGTCGAAAATAAAACTCAAGAAATACTTCAAAAATTTAGTAAAAACATTTTAAACCAATCGGGAGTATTTAGACAACATTTAGGAACCTTGTTTTGAAGTAAAAACTAATAAACATAAAATCATTAAAAGTGTTGTCCAATTTTATCTAAAATAAAACTTGAAGAAATACTCCGGAAAATATTAAAACCATTTTAAATCATTTAGGAGTATTTGGACTACAATTAAAAACATTGTTTTGGTGTAAAAATAAAATCATCAAAATTAAGATAAAAACATGTATCAGACAAATATCTGTTATCTGACTTGCGCCCATAGGAGTTGACACTTCTAGACATATAGGCATATGTTCCATGCATGCATGCAGTTCGTGTACAAAATGCGGTGTAACAAATGAATGCGTTGATCCAGGGTCGATCAATATTTTAGCGTAGTGGTTAGATACTAGAAGCGTACCTTCCACCACGTCTGTTGCCTCCGGAGCCTCTTGTCCGGCTAGTGCGAATGCTCAAGCGGGCATCCTTGCTCGATTACCCTGGCCATTTCCCGGCCTCTGCGGCTGCGTCTGTTTGGTTCGGTCATCGTACTTCGGCAATCTTTCACCAGGGTGCGACATTACCACAACGCAAACACCTTCCTTGTTTACGCCAACATCATTGGCGGTATGTACCGGTTTCCGCAATGTGCACACACTTGACCCCGCTTCCTTGTATCTTGTCCTTTTCCTTATCTCTGTCTTATTAATCGTCCTTCTCAAACTTAGCAAAGCGGTTTAGATGATCGTCCCCACAATGTCTTCTTAAGATCGTTTCGATGGCCTACTCTGCTGAATGGCCCAATACGGTTCGATTCCCGACTAATGCGGAGAGTTGCCTTTACCGCACTGAGTAGGTTGTCAATTCAACAATGATCAACAGTTGTTTCTGTTCTAGTTTCAATCCTCGAGTGAACTTGTAAAGCTTATCCTCTTGATCGATTGTCCCCGAGCATATTTGGACAATCGATGAAATTCAGACTAGATCGAGCTACGATCATGTTCCCCGCCTCAACCTATGGAATTCATCCCTGTGCCTCTTTCACAACCTCGTGGAATATACATTCATTGAACTCGGCCAAGAAATTTCCCCACATTCTCGCTACTCGGTCCTGTTCCCTTCTTTCAACCGCCCTCCACTGGTCTCTAGCGGCCGATTCTAGACGGAATACGGCGAGTGTGACTTTCTATTCATCCGAATATTGGAGAGCATTGAAGATATTCTCGATTTTTCTATCCATTCTTCTCGCTTCAAATCATCCTGGCTCTCCTAAGAAGGCCGTGGGTCGAACCGTAGAAATTGCTCCAACGTGCGATCGTTCGCCTCTCTGGCGGGTTCGGGAGCACGGGGTTGAGGCTCTGCTTGTTGCCTCATGAAAACCAGTATTTGTTGCAGGGCCTGCACAGTCAAGTTGTCTCCTGCAGCAGGTGGAGGAGGCGGTGGTAATTTAGGGGAGGGTACCCGGTCCCTGGGTACATCGTCATCCCCTCGGGGAACGCAGCGGGTCTCCCACGTCCACGATGTTCGGCCATTTTGTATCTTGAAGTGTTAGTTGCGATCCACGAGTAAATGAATACAATAATTATCCGCGTAAAGCAAGTTATATCGTAGGGAAAATAACAACAAATACAAGACACTGAATAAATAGCAAAAGGCATATCCATTAATGTAAACCTTGAATACACCCATAGTACAACAATAGTAACACTGAGTCAAAGATACATCAGAACCAAAATACAACTGAATCTAATACAATAGAAAGTAAGGTACAACACTGGAATAAGCATCTACAACTACGAAAGTACAAACTGACAATCAAGCTAACTAATCAGTGAGATCGCCATCATCGTCACTCGCAGCTATGTCCATAATCGGGGCCTAGTCGGGCCGAGGTGGCGCCTCGACCTCGAGCCAATCAACGAAATCCAACCACCGCTCGAATCCCTATGCATCATCATCAAGTGGAGCGACCTCAGTGCCTCGGGCTCTCAGACCGATCCTCCTCGGGTCCTCCTCAAGATCGGTACGGGCTCCACCTTGGTGGTGGCAATGGCCGTGCATTAGCCGCCGAGCACCTCCGAGCGGCGTCTCTCGAGCTAAGGCCCGTGTAAGGTCCTCTATCACTTTGTCATCCGCTTGATGAGGGTCTCCTCAAAGCGCTCAACGGTGTCGCGAGATAAAGCGGGCGTCAATCTCCCATTTCTCGCGGCCGTCACTTGCCCTCTTTCATTTTCTCTTCGCACATTATCCAGGCGCTCCCGGATATTCTCAGATCGATCCTCCCGCGCTCGTATGGTGTTGTCGCGGTCCTTAATGATAGTGGTCAACTCGCTCTTTTCATCTTGGCTCCTTGCCAAGCGCCGTGTCGAGTCCCTCACATACCGCACTCCTCGGATAACTCGAGGTCGCTCGATCACTCTCGGTTGGGAAATTTATTGTTTAGATTTTGATGAATGCCATGTAAAACTTAGAATAGGAAGTTGGCACCCCAATTTTTGTTGTAAACTCGCATTGTAATAAATAGGGTGGTCAAGCCGAGTTAAGTCGCCTATGCCCAAACATGCAAGAAGACAATGGAGAATAGAAGGAAGACTCTCATTGCAAGACAAAATGAGTATGGCAAAGAAGAGAAGACGGAACTCGATCAAGGAGCACCTAAGATGCAAATGAGAGGAGTATCGGTCAAGTCAACTCAAGATAAGCCAAGTCTCAAGTTGAAGTGAAAGAGTCATCCAATGATTGGAAGTCGACTCTAAGTCACCTGGGAAAACAAGGAAATGCAATCAAGTCGAGATAATCAAAAAGATCCGTTGCACGAAATCAAGAGAATTACTTAAACAAGTAATATCTCCATGCTACCTTTCTCAAAGTGCTCGGTCCCCGTAAGCGTGCAAAAGGAATAAACCAATGGGAAGCACTACACCGTGTCGAACTCGAAAGTCAAGAACAATTCATACGAGGAAATGGCAATTCCAAGGATCGCAACAAGACAAGCCAACGACCACAAGTGACTTTCACAAATAAGCCTATCTCTTCAACGGGCAGATTTTTTGAAAGATCACTATAAAAGGCGAGGAATAACTCGAGAAAAGGCTACACAAAGCTACGCAGTTACCTTGACCATACAAGCAAGAAAGAAACATTTTGTAACCTCGAAATATTCTCAAGTTATTAAACGCTCAATCCTCAAGCCTACACTACGAAGAACATCAATCCAACACTCACCGTGAAGGAAAGATAACTTCAATCGGTTGAAGAGGAAATTATCAAGAATCAAGGGGTCTACATTCCACGTAGGATTGTAGGAAGGTTCAAGGTTGAACCAAGTCTTGAGCTTTTGGAGGGCTTAGTGATCAAATCCAAAGAGCTTGAGCAAGTGGGCTGTAGTAGCAAGTGCAAATGCCCCTGAAGAAGCCGAGTCGTCGAGAAGCCAAACGAGTGATCAAGGCGTCTCGGGAGAGTCCCAAAGGATCAAGTCACCGTGTGTGATCAAGACTTGTATCCGACTTACCACTTTGTATCTTGATCAATACCTAGTGGATTCCTCCAAGAGTTGGAGAAGAGATGAGTAGAAGAATTACCCCATCTTGAACCTCTATAAAAACTTATCGTGTCTTTTACATCTCAACACTTTAATTCCCCGCATCTTAATTGTTTAATTCTCACGACATATTTGCTATCCAACTGATAATCTCTAAGTACTAAATCAAGCTTTATATCTCTCGCTTAACCATAATTAAGGGTGTTAAGTCTTCCAATAAAACAAACCACGCTTGAGCTAATTCGGTCTTAACAAATGAGTTATTCTATCAACGGCTCGATCGAGTCATTGAGTGACTAACTCTCTTGATTAACTAAATTGGTCAGTCCTCCAGGACACAAATTGCAGTATCAACTCGAACTTTTAAAAGGACTAAATCGAAAAATTTGGTAAGGTTTATTCAACCCCCTTCTAAACCTTACACTCACACCCCCTTGGGACCTACAAGTGGTATCGAGCGGTTGGTTCATTGAGCCTTCCGCACCGTTCTTGAACTAGATCTCCAAACTTTTCAAAGTCTCGCTTTAGTACTTAAATTTTCAAAACTCCTTTTATCATTAAAATTTATTATCATGGAAGCAAATTTGACACGCATCCCTATGTTCACAATTGAAGAATTTGATGATTGGAAAATTCGTATGCGAGCTCATCTATCAAAGATTACATGATGAGATGTGGATAGTGATAGAGGATGGGCCACCTGCAAATCTTAAAGGTGAACACAACTGCAAGAAGAGCCGGTGAAGGTGAAGAGGATGTTGCCCTAGACCCCTATAGTTGAAAAACCAAGAACTGAATGGACAAATGATGACAGAAAAAGATACAACCTGGACAATGTAGCCAAGGACATCCTTTACAAAACCCTGGACAAAGCCATGTTCAATAAAGTCAAATCATGCAAAACAAATGCTAAAGAAATCGGGACAAACTAACATTGATTTGTGAAGGCTCGGAGCAAATCAAAGAAAATAAATTATCAAAATGGTCAGTACAAAAATTTGAGAATTTCAAAATGATCGCAGGAGAAAACCTGGATCAACTGGATGCTCGGTTCACGTAAATCACCAACGAGCTATCTCGCACTTGGAAAGGAATATACACAGAAAAATGTGTATGAAGATCCTAAAAAGTCTCCCACCGAATGGGAAATGAAGTTCATGGCACTAAGACATTCCATGGACCTATCGAAGACCTCCAACCATGAACTATTCTCGGATCTCAAAGCCTACGAATTTGAGCCGAGAAGAAAAGATCGAGAAGAGACAGTTGTACCCAAAACATTGCTCTAATTGTTAAGGATGGAAAGAGAGCCGAGGTCAAAGAAGTCATCGATCCGGAAGAAATAGCCCGATGGTTAAAAAGTTCAACAAGTTCTTCAATAAGAACTACAAGAGAGGCAAGGGCGAATCTTCCCGAGAAGACACTCGGCTCCTCCAAGTCAAGGAAGATAGGCCAACCAAGAGAACATATCATCAAAAAGTCAATATCAAAGGGGCGACAATCCAAGAATGGAAAGAGTGATCAAAAGGTTGAATATCTATCTTTGAACTGTAGGCAACCAGGTCACTATGCCATTGATCGCCCATATCCTCGTAGTCAACAAATACGGGAATGAAGAAGAAAGAAAGGTCTTCGAGAGAAAGAAGACAAGAAAAGAAAAAGGCAATGTTGGGCTGCAGAGAATCTTTGAGTCAAAAGACATAGCCGAGTCGAGAGTAGTGAAGTGACTACTCAAGTGACTCAAGAAGAAGCCCGATCTATTTGATGGCCAAGGAACAAGATCAACTCGACCAAGAAGATGAGGTACACTCCAACTCATCAAACTCAAATTCTAGTGATAGTGATCGTGACACACACACTTCATCACCCACTGATCTTTATGATTCATTAGGCAAAATGATGAAAGATTTTGAACACATTAAATCCTCACACACACTACTAAATGAGGAAAACACCTACTCAGAGCAAAACTCACAAATGACTAAGGAGCCGAGTACTCTAAGTCAAATAGCCGATGAGAATGAAAGTTTAAAGGCCGAAAATGCCAAGCTAATAGCGAAAATAGCTGCCATAGAAAAGAGGAGAATGACCTCAAAAATGTGATTGCCTCATTCACTAAGGCATCTAAATCATTGGATGATCTTATTATGAGTCAAAGAGAATGTGGAGACAAGACAGGCTTAGGATTTAATTCCTCCGTGCTATGTCAAACTCCAAAAGTAATTTTGGAAAAAGGATCTTCAAGCAATGAAGAGTCTAAAAATCCAAAACTCCAAAGGGTGCACACACATTCACTCCAAAGCACAATTACAAGCAAACGGCCTTGGTTATAAAGGAAAAGGAAAACAACCGGTTGAGTGCGGCTGAAAGGACAGTGAGAAGAGATTGATCGAGTTCTCAAAAACTCCAAATGAGAAAATACTCAGTAAAGAAGAAACAGAGCTACCAAAAACCCTTAAAATATATAAAAGAAATACATATGATGGGAATGGTAGAAAATATCCAAGCCAAGCCGATTGGAATGATGTGAACTATCAAAGGCATGTAGACTTATGGAATATAAGCCCAAATGGCAAAGGCACTGGAACTCAAGAAAGGCCATTCCAAAAGTATAAGAGCTTTCATCAAACACACATATGCACCTAGGCACTACACTCGGAGACACCACAATTACCCAAAGAAGGCGATTGCTAAAACATATACACGGACATACGGACAAAAGAGATAGTTGTATGAACCTAAAATCCCAAGCAATTTGCCAAGATTGATTATGATTATGGCAATCGATAGATGGCAACCCCTTAGAGTCAAATCATTTGGCTATAAGTTGATTGGATCATCTTACAATTATAACCCCTCGGGACCAGGACAAAGTATGGGTACCTAAAACTTAATTTCCTTGATTGCGGGTTCAAGGAAGTGAGTGCCAAGGAACCTGGTACATGGATAGTGGCTGCTTCCGGACATATGACAGAAACAAGAAAAATCTGTCAAAATTCAAGGAAGTCAAAGGAGCAAAAGTCATATTTGGAGGAAATGAAGCTCCGAAATAAGAGGCATTGGATCCATCAAGAGGAACGGATTAGAAATCACAGATGTTGCATATGTTTAAGGACTCAACTTCAACTTGCTAAGCATCATCCAACTCTGTGACAAGGGCTATAATGTTGGATTTAACATGGGTATATGCCAAATCAAGGATCTTGAATCGAATGAAGTTGTGTTGCAAGGATGCGACAAAAGAACATGTATGTAGTAGATTGGTCAACCGCTACACACAACACTGTCTATTAGCCAAAAGCACAATTTGAATCAAGTTGGTTGTGGCACAAAAGCCGAGTCACCTAAATTTCAAAACGATCAACAAGCTTGCCGTAAGTAATCTTGTGGAAGGACTTCCGGACTCGATTATACAAGAAGGAGAGTATATGTGACGCATGTCGAGAAGGGAAAACAGATCAAATCATCATTCAAAGAAAAGACATGTCCATCTTCAACAAGAATATTACACCGCTACATATGGATCTATTTGGCCCAAAGTGGAACCAGCTAGCATAAGTGGAAAGAAATCCACCTTGGTGGTAGTAGATGACTACTCAAGATATACATGGACTATATTCATGTGTAAAAAGAAAGAAACTCTCTAAGAAACCCCATTGATGAAGAAAATTCAAAATGAAAAGAGCCAAACCATTATCAAAATAAGATCGGGAGAGGAACTGAGTTTGTCAATGGGATAATAACTCGATATTGTATTGAAAATGGCATTGGTCATGAATTATCTCGCAGCAAGGACTCCACATCGAATGGAGCTGCGAAAGAAGGAATAGAACTCTCAAAGAAGCAGCAAGGACCATGTTAGGTGAAGGGGTTACCAAAAAGATTTTGGGGTGAAGCAATCAACACAAATTGACTTGCTACACTCAAAACAGATGTATGATAAACAGACAATGACAAAGACTCCTGTGAGATTTGGACAGGAGAAAACCAAATGTTGCATATTTTAGAATATTTGGATGTAAATGCTTCATCCACAACAATGGCAAAGACAATCTAAAGGCCTTCGATGCTAAAGGCGATGAAGGTATCTTCTTGGATACTCAAATGAAAGCAAAGCCTCTGAGTACTCAACAAAAGGACTATGGTTGCGGAGGAATCCATTCATGTGGTATTCGATGAGCCAAATGTAAATGGAGAAGATATTGAAGAGTCACCGATAAGTCAATCATCCAAACATAAAGAAAAATCCCTATCTTTGAAGCCGAAACTGGAATTGTAAACTCGAAGAAGATGAGATAGCTGAATCTCAAAAACAATCGGAAAATTTGCGCTAAGTGACTACGAGAGGGCTGATCAAAGCAACACAATCTGCTAGACGATCAATCCAGCTAACTTACTTCAACCGGGATGTAAGATGGCCGAAAGACCATCCACGAACTTGTCATTGGAGATATAAGAGAAGGTGTCAAAACAAGATCCAGAACTCAACAAGAAGCTATGTTCACATGCTTTATCTCGCAAATAGAGCCCAAAGATGTGTTACAAGCATTGGATGACACACATTGGATTCAAGCTATGCAAGAAGAGTGAATCGGTTTGAAAGAAATAAAGTATGGGAATTAGTTCAAAGACCCACCCATCAAAATGTCATTGGTACTAAATGGGTGTTCGAAACAAGATGAACGAGGAAGGTTCAGTGGTAAGAAACAAAGCAAGACTAGTAGCCAAAGGATATTGCCAAGAAGAAGGAATAGATTTGATGAAACATTTGCTCCTGTAGCAAGATTGGAAGCAATAAGGATGTTTCTTGCCTATGCAACTCACAAGAATTTCATTGTATATCGATGGATGTAAAAAGTGCATTCCTAAATGGTTTATTGGAAGAAGAAGTGTATGTTGAACAACCTCCGAGGATTTGAGCGAGAAGACTCTTGGAGATAAGGTATACAAACTCAAGAAAGTTCTCGTATGGATTGAAACAGGCACCCGAGCATGGTATGATACTTTGTCACAATTCCTAACCGAGAATGGATTCACAAAAGGAAAAGTAGATAGAACACTTTTCGAATTCAAGACAAGAAAAGCATACTTTGCTTGTTCAAATATATGTGGATGACATCATTTTTGGATCCACAAACAAAGAGTGTGAAAAATTTTCAAACCTCATGCAAAGCAAATTTGAAATGAGCATGATGGGAGAGCGACATTCTTCCTTGGACTCCAAGTGAAACAACCAAGGATGGAACCTTCATAAGTCAAACAAAATACACCAGAGATTTAATGAAGAAATTTGGTATGGAGGAGAAGTCTTCGTGAAAATACCAATGAATACATCACAAAATGGACATGGATGCGGATGGCAAGCCAATAGATCAAACAAAATATAGAGCACTTATTGGATCATTGCTCTATCTCACAAAGAAGCAGTGCTAGACATCACCTTTCTTTGTAGGTGTATGTGCGAGATTTCAATCTGCTCCAAAAGAGAGTCATATGACAAAGCAAAAAAGAATCTTGAGATACTTGAAAGGAAGCCAAGAAGTTGGCTTATGGTATCCAAAGGAAGGTGGATTCAAGCTAATTGGCTATTCGACTCGACTATCTTTGGATGCGAGTTGACAGAAAAAGCACCTCGGCACATGTCAAATGCTTGGAAACAGGCTAATTTCTTGGTTTAGCAAGAAGCAAAATTCAATAGCCACCTCAAAATTTGACGAATACATAGGCAAACAGGCACTCTTTGTATCCCTATGGATGAGGCAAAGAAATGAGAGACTATGAAGTTGAAGAAAAGGAAATTCCAATCATGTGTGATAACACAAGTGCAATTGCAATCACTCGAAATCTGTGTTGCACTCAAGAACAAAGCATATCGATGTCGATATCACTTCATAAGAGATCATGTTGAAAAGAAGGACATCATATTGGAATATATCTCAATCGATAAACAATTAGAATGACATATTCACAAAACCATTATGTGAGTCAAGATTTGAAGAACTCAAGCATGAGTTAGGGTTAATTGGTGAGCTAACACTCGGAAGACTCAAAGAAAAAAGAGATGAAACACGAAAAGAGGAAAAAGAGCTAAACTCTTAATTCAACTAAGTGAATCACCAGATCGGAAAGACAACTATAACGAATTAGGCCGACAAATGTCACTTAAGAGAACTCGTGACCAGAAGAGTTAAATCGGCTAAGGGATAAGCTTTGAGTCATTTATGAGTAAAGTGACAAAAACGCAATCGTTTTTACTAAGCGGGAATGGTTTTAAGAATGACGTCAGCATAATGATGATGTGTACAGACAAAAAGCTGCATACCAAGCTTATGATTGGATATAAATGCTGCCGTATTAAATTCGAGACATTAAATGCTAATCGGCGTGCAAAATCTAAGCCGTTGATTTCGATAACATTTCAAAAACCACCCGCACGTCCTTTCAGAAACCATACTTACCCCATTTTCGTCTGTTTTCTCTCACATATCACCAAAAACGGTTCATTTCTAAAGGCAAAACTCTCTCAAACCCTATCAGTATTCAAATCAATTTCTAAGTTTCTTTTAGGTGAAATTCTGAAAAATGGCATCAACCTATGATTTTGTCAAGCTAGGAAAACAAATCCACACAGGGTCGACCGTAGATTTTGAGGGCATGGTCAAACAAGGGTCCGATGATGCCCTTATAAAGAAAATCGCTGAAAAGATCGAAAAATCAAAAAAACCATTTCGACAATGGAGTTCTCAATGACCTATGTGGAAGAGGTCGCACGTTCTACGTGAACGCCGAGATTCACGATGAAGGGATAAAATCATCTGTTCATGGAAAGAAGTTCACCATCTCGCCAAGGATTTGGTGAACACCGCCACTACCGACGGAAGGAGCATCGAAATCAACGGCTGATGTAAACCTGGCCGCTTGGAAGGAAGTAGCCAAGCCCGACTATCTTTGATAAAATAGTTTACACAAACAAGAGGTCTTGAAGGAGGATTACCACAAACTGTTGGACATAGTTGCCAAATGTATAGACATCAAATTTGGCGCTTTTGACCAATCAAAAAGCAAAGTTGATCGTAATGGCTGCGATCATTGAAGAAAAGAAAATAAACCGGGTTGAGTTTGTCTACAAGCAGACTCTGCCCGTAAATGTAGGAACAAATCCTTCAAGGAAGATGGTGCATTTGGAGGATCCCTTGGATATGGCCTCAGTGATTGGCCGATGATGGAGGTGAAAGGAGTCCCTCTTAGACATGGAAAGGTGTTCCATGTAAACAAGAGGATGTTCGAGATCAAACCTCTCTGGCGCACGAAGAGAGCCTACGCCAAGAGAGCTAACACGAGTGAGGGGGAATCACCACCACTCAAGATACAAACTGCTTTCCTCTCCACCAAAGAAGAAAAAAGCCGCCTGCGCTAAGCTAAGAGAAAGCTACGCCCCTGCACTGCTAAGAAGATCATTGCTCTGCGGCAGCACGAAAAACCAAACCCGCTCCGGCCCCTGCCAAGTCACCGCCCGCAGTAGTGTCTCCCCGCCCAAAGAAGATCGAGAAGGACTCTCAACTACCTTCTCCGATCGTCAAAAAGAGGAGAACTAAAAAGCCACGACGGCCTGCTCCTCGAAGAAAACACCAAGACGCCCCCGCCGCCAAGACTCGAAGAAACTCTCTCGAACCAAGTCCCTCAGTACGAACTAAGAGACGACGAAGAATCATCAAGCGATCCGAGCTTGAGAAATCGGCCGAGTCACCACTCACCGAGCAAATACCGAAAAATCTTTGAAGAAGTAGAGTCCCCGGATATAATTGATGAAACAAATAAGTCTCGCTGAAGGCGATCAAGAGGCAAATCAAGACACAACCGGTAGTCCGCGCACCGAGACACAAGAAGAAGGCGATAGAGATGATAGTGATGTGATGATCCTATCCCCACCTTACCTAGACATCCAAAATCGCCTGTGAGAGTGGAGGAAGTGGAAATTGAGTCGATCCAGGGAACAATTCCAACGGCCCGAGTTTATCGAAGAAGAAGAAGAATCGCTAAACTTCCTCGACTATCCTCTGTGATCCCAAGATCGATGAAGAAAATCGCATGATATCCCGCAGATCTTCAAGGATAAGGAGAAGGAGAGATCGGCGAGAGGAAAGGCGAGGCACGAGAGAAGGCCAAAGATCTCGCCCTCTCACCGGCACCACAGAACATACACATCCTCACTTCGACATTCTATCGAGAAAGTGATGAGGATCGGGACCCCGCTCGCTTTGCCACGAAAAAGTTGCAAATGCAGCAAGCAATGCATGAATCCCGAATTCTTCATGAGAAAAGCATGATGGAGGGACCAGGAGAGTCCTCCAAAACACACAGTGAAATCGATCCAATGGGAGTAGTGCAGAAATCGCCACCGTTGTTGCTACCACCACTTCCCTCACTCACTGGAAGAAGGAATTAAGGAACTGGCGATGAAAAATTAGTGGGGACCCCATTGAGCCACCCCTAATGAAGGTGTCTTACCACCGCCCCAATGGCGAACACTCGGAGAAACAGCCGGGAGTTTGGAGACGAGTGACCCCATTCCAAGTCACTCGGTGATGCGCCACCGGTGGGAAACTCCCCACCTGCAGCAAGGTCGGAGGATGTTGCGGATGACTCCACAACGAATCTAGAAGGCGAAGTGGAGAAAGTACAAACACAAAATGAACAGAAAGTTGCCATCAATGAAGCTCGAGGCAGTTGAGACTATCTCACCGAGGTGCCAACCGCTCCTCGAAGGCTAATGACGCCGCGATGCGATCGAGGCACGAGGAAGGAACAACCCTGGGAGTTAACACTGGGCGATGAAAGTGCAATCCATGGGGTTGAGACTCAATGGATGCCACCACGAAAGACCCTAAGACAGTTGACACTGTCGAAAGGGAGGTCCAGCCTCGCTGCAGCTTGAGACTGCAGAAAGTAATGAAGGCCCACGGGAGGTTGAGACTTCCCGGGTAAAGAAGCTAAAGTAGAGAACATCCCTCCCGCTATCATTGATCCATCCGAAAAGGAGATAAGCGCTTCATGATTCCCAGGATAATCTGATGTAACCTTTTTGGGATCGAAGAAAGCGGCGAAGAAGAAGCCGAGTCATCCCCGTGACAGATCCAAAAGACTCACCGAGGATGTTCCCGATATGAGCAAGTCGATCTCAAGACTACTCACAAACTTTCAATTTTGATGGTGAGCCACCAATGGAAATCTCATCATCGTCCCAATGACGCTCGATAAGGCCGAGGACCATCCACTCAATTGGAGAAACCAAACGAGACCAACGGTTAAGCTATTGAGGCAGAGGCTCGGCAAAGTCGGGTCCACTTCACAAAAGACCCCAATTTGAAAGCAGAGTCCATCGCGCAGCTCCCAAGTCAGCAGTTTGACTCCAAAAGGAACTTCACGCTCACCTCTCATCATTGAACAAATCCCGGGCGTGATGATTCCTTTGTAGAATCATTTCCTTTCTCTCGAGAGGTACCCGACCTCCCGACGAGTCCGAGAACGATCTCGCGCGCCTTCCCACACCGAGATCCTGTTCTTCCATCCGACACCATCGTTCGGCTAACTATGACTTTGACGCCGATGGCCGTCACCGCAAATCTAAGAAACAAACAAAGTTCGGGAGGTGTTTAAAGCATTATTTGCTTTGAAATTGAGCGGATGGAGAGGCACCAGCCTCTATGGACATGAGATCGATAACAGAGATGCTAACTACTGGCGACTTGAGAGGCATAACAATCGGATCGGGAATGGTGGCAACAAAGATCAAACAATGCGTGTGGAACAAGCTAGATATTTCGAGAACATTGTTCAACAAGTCAGGTATGGAGAGCCGAAATGCTTGATGCAAAAACGAAATTGAGAGAACACATTGAGCACATGCATGAAGCTCACACCGCCGAGATAAAGTCTGCTGCGTGAGCAAAATAAGAGTGATCTCCAGGCGTATGGAAGAAAACATGGATAGAAAATTCAGCCTTCTCATGGTGAGATGAAGCTAATTTCAGAGAGTCCAACGCAGCAGACTTTGGGCGAACCTCGGCTATCGCCAGGCTCGACTTCCTACTTGCCAAAGATGTTTCAGGGGTCCCTCTCTCCTTTGATGATGCCAAAAAGGAGGAAGAGGAATACTTTAAAGCGCTAAAGAGATCCGAAGGTAAAGAAAAGGAGGAAGCAACGAAGGAAAGACAAATGAGGAAGTGTCAAAATAAAAGAAAGGAAAGTCCGTTGAGGGGGAAGGATCGAAAGATGTGACCTTGATGATTGCACAAACCCCCAACAAGGTCTTGTCACACCGATATTATCGAACAAACTCCCAGTGATTCTGCCACTCCAACACTCTGCTATATCTATGGGCAAAAAGAGAAAGACAATTGAAGCGGGGGATGGAGGAAGTGGAAGGAAGAATGGATGCCCGAGTTATGAACATCTTGAAACAACATGGAGGCATTCCAAGAGAGCAGAGACACTTATGCCATCTCGTATGTCGGGGACCGAGCCACGATCGCTTGATGAATTTAAAACGCCGCGATCCAAGGATACTTTGCAAACATGTCTATGGCTCAAGCTTGGGACTTATCTTTGGGAAAAGGGTCTCACGTTATGTGAAGAAAGGCGACAGCAGCAGACTACCGCGATCGCTCTCTCTGGTCACTCCGCCGGTCACTCACCGGAAAGAAGAAGACCCCAAGACAATACACGCCCGAGGTAGAGGAAGAAGCGATGGTGGAGGAAGAGGTTTCGGACCTAGGCCTCTGCCCAAAAACATTGAGTACATAGATCCAGGCAAGAAAGGAAGGATCTACTTTGGGCTGGTCTTGACCAAGTAGCCAATTTGCAAGTGGCTAAAAGCAATCCGAGTATGCGAAAAGAATAGAAGAAGAAAATAAGAGACAAACTCAGCTATGGGAGGAAAGACAAGAGATTAAGAAAGAGATGAATGAAGCCGCCCGGAAAGCATATGAAAAGAAGAAGAAGAAGGCGGCCGGAGATGAGAAAAAGAGAAGAAGACCGAGAAAGATGACAGAACTCGGCGAGGAAGATGAAAGAAGGAGGCGGAAGGAGATGAAGTGTTGTTGTCCACCCCTTCATGTATTTTACTATGTAAATACATACTATGTAAGTCTTCTCGCAATAAAGCTATAAATTTTTTTGTAGACAAATGTTTGCTCGATACACCTTGTAAACAAATGTGTAAAAGAACAAGAATGTTATGATCAATAAAAGGATTGATTCTACGCATACATTCTATGTGAATGCACTATCTCGTATGTATCTTTGCTATTTACATTTTGAATGTTTTAAGTTTTGGCATCATCAAAAAGGGGAAATTGTTGGGAAATTTATTGTTTAGATTTTGATGAATGCCATGTAAAACTTAGAATAGGAAGTTGGCACCCCAATTTTGTTGTAAACTCGCATTGTAATAAATAGGGCCGGCTGGTCAAGCCGAGTTAAGTCGCTATGCCCAAACATGCAAGAAGACAACTAGAGAATAGAAGGAAGACTCACGCGCAAGACAAATTTGAGTATGGCAAAGAAGAGAAGACGGAACTCGATCAAGGAGCGGTAAGATGCACTGAGAGGAGTATCGATCAAGTCAACTCAAGATAAGCCAAGTCTCAAGTTGAAGTGACAAAGAGTCATCCAATGATTGGAAGTCGACTCTAAGTCACCGGGGAAAACAAGGAAATGCAATCAAGTCGAGATAATCGAAAAAGATCCGTTGCACGAGAAATCAAGAGAATTACTTAAACAAGTAATATCTCCATGCTACCTTTCTCGAAGTGCTCACCCTTAAGCGTGCAAAAGGAATAAACCAATGGGAAGCACTACACCGTGTCGAACTCCGAAAAGTCAAGAACAATTCATATGAGGAAATGGCAATTCCAAGGATCGCAACAAGACAAGCCAACGACCACAAGTGACTTTCAAAAATAAGCCTATCTCTTCAACGGGCAGATTTTGAAATATCACTATAAAAGGCCGAGAATAACTCGAGAAAAGGCTACGCAGAACTACGCAGTTACCTTGACCATACAAGCAAGAAAGAAACATTTTGTAACCCGAAATATTCTCAAGTTATTAAACGCTCAATCCTCAAGCCTACACTACGAAGAACATCAATCCAACACTCACCTATGAAGGAAAGATAACTTCAATCGCTTGAAGAGGAAATTATCAAGAATCAAGGGGTCTACATTCCACGTAGGATTGTAGGAAGGTTCAGTTGAACCAAGTCTTGAGCTTTTGGAGGGCTTAGTGATCAAATCCAAAGAGCTTGAGCAAGTGGGATGTAGTAGCAAGCGCAACCCCTGTGAAGAAGGCCAGTCGTGCGAGAAGCCACCCGAGTGATCAAGGCGTCTCGGATCGAGTCCCAAAGGATCAAGTCACCGTGTGTGATCAAGACTTGTATCCGGACTTACCACTTTGTATCTTTGATCAATACCTAGTGGATTCCTCCGGGAGTTGGAGAAGAGAGGAGTAGAAGAATTACCCCATCTTCGAACCTCTATAAAAACTTATCGTGTCTTTTACATTTCAAAGACTTTAATTCCTGCATCTTAATTGTTTAATTCTCACGACATATTTGCTATCCAACTCGATAATCTCTAAGTACTAAATCAAGCTTTATATCTCTCGCTTAACCATAATTAAGGGTGTTAAGTCTTCCAATAAAACAAACCACAAGTTGAGCTAATTCGATCTTAATAGGTAAAGTTATTCTATCAACAAATCGATCGAGTTTGTTGAGTGACTAACTCTCTTGATTAACTAAATTGGCTGTCCTCCAGACACACAGTGTAGTATATCAACTCAAACTTTTAAAAGGACTAAATCGAAAAATTTGGTAAGGTTTATTCAACCCCCTCTTCTAAACCTTACACTCACACCCTTTGGACCTACACTCTCCGGTGCGGTGAATCATCGATTGTGCCGTAGTACTCCCGCCAAAGACAGGCATGAAAAACGTCCCACCAAGAAGGTGGCACTGCTCCATCCCGATCAAACAAAACTAAGGCGGATCACCAAAGGTAGAGGAAAGATAAGAAGAGAATAAGGAAAGAATGAATAAAGAAAGTCAATCAAGAATCAACTAAGTCAAGACAAGTATGACTATGGAACCTCAAAATATGCGTTCTAACTTAGTTCAAACATCAATAAGACGGTTCTATGCCAATTTGAAATCGATTTCACACTTAATTGGTCAAGTCACAGACTACCCAAAACACGGATCGAGGTCCTATCCTGGGTTAGCTCGATATAAGTTTCCATCTTACTAGCCGAGCTCTGATACCACTCTAACTGTCACGCCCCAAACGGGACGCGACGACGATCCACAACTTAAATACAAGTAAACCAAACATTCAAGACGAATATCATCAAAACCGAATGGAACAGAGTCTAAATAGCAGCGGAAATAAAGACACACGTTACAACTTACAGTCCATAATATCCATAATCCAAATTACATCCCCGATATGATCTAAAGATAACAACTTAAAAGTCAAAGGGTCCTACGCCCTTCAGTTACAAACCGGAATGAAAAGAAATACAAGAGTCCAACAACAACCCAAGAAAAGAATCCAACAACAACAACAAGAAGAAGTAGTAAGTCCAAAAACAAATAATAGTAACAAGTCCAGCGACATCAACAACAAAAGATAATAAATCCAACAAGCGGAGTACAAGGGCTCAATCCGTAGTCGGTTCAGCATCTTCAACGAAGTCCTCATCTAAGGTTAGAAAACGGTGGGGATGAGACAAAATCTCGGTGGATGGGGTGATCGTGTGCAAGTGTGGCGATATATAGTTAATGCGAGAAACAATTATATGAAAACGCGTGAGTATGATGCATGAATTCACACACACCACAAGCGTCGTGATAAATATATTTAAGTAATATACTTATACGATTCAAGAAAATAGTTCGTGGTCACACAGCACTATGTGATTTAGGCAAGATAGGTAGGATTGCGTACGGAATGTAACGCCAATCCCTATGCAAGACAAATAATGGTTGCGTCACGGATTTGTAGCGCCAACCAATGCAAAACAAGTAATTCAATCACGGATTTGTAGCGCCAACCAAACGGGTCCGATAACTCCGAATCGTGTGGATCGGACAATGATTACTTCTGTTCTTCCTTGTAACTCCCGGCAAGATGGTCCAGGGACCGTCACCTTATCGCCTCCGTAGGCAAAGACAAAATCCACAATGGAGCTTGCAAGGCTCGGATTTGTCATAATCATGATTATACCTCAAGTACTACGACCCGCTTCCCTCGATACTCCGTCCCGCCTTGCGGGATTAGGGCGATGGGGCCGGAAGAGTGGAATAGCAGCCGAGCCGCCCCCATCCCCGCGTATCCATTCCGATCGCGGAGCTCGACACACCAAGTTGACCCGGACATGAAAGTAAATACAAGTACAAGACAGCAACAACCAGCAAATGAGTATTATTGATTCAGGGGAAGCGATTCAGAAATTTTTGAAAATTCACGAGTAGCAATATGGCGTTGGTGGAGTTATTTGGATGAAGATGATTATCGGAAGGATAAGCAATCTTCGATATCTTGAAAAATTAGGTGGAACATAAGTCCCGCCATAGATTCAAAACCCCAAGACGAGGAAGTCGCCCCGCGATCGAGTATTAATCGGTCGAATCGGTCCGATAAGTCAAAGGTTTTTGAGAAAATAAGATACTTTAATTAAATCTCCAAGTCAGAGGGTCCAGGGCTATTTTAGTAAAAGAGAAAATAATTTGAGTTAGGTCCTTTATAAAAGAAAAATTACAATTTAGCCCCGTTTTGTAAAAACCAAAACCTTTGGGGTTAAAAATTGAATAAATAAATATCCCGACCTTGAAAAATTATGAGGTCAGTTCCTAAATTCTCCGAATTGTCCAGAAATTCAGGTTTTTAAAGTTTTGAGGTCGAGTTTTTATAAAATATTCACACAGGCCCCAAATTTGTAAAAATTGTCATTTCGGCCCTTAGTTTAAAATAATTGGGACTCACAAACCGGAAGGGTTTTTAATGTAATTCCAGTTGGAAAATGTCACTAAGGTTAGTAGGATATTGGGACAAAAGCAGTTTTTAAAAGAAATAAGTGTAGGTCCTTTAACTTTCGAAAATCTCATTTTTGTCCCATTTTGAAATAATTGCCTTCAAGGCTTTTAGGGGTCCAATTGTTATGAAATTTGAACATTGGGTCCAAAATATAATTAATTTACAGTTAAGTTAGTATTTTCAGGTGCATGGGCTGCATAAGTCCTGGAAATTTCATTTGGGTCCTCAAGTTTAGTCTTTTACACTTTAGTCCCTCAATTTTAGAAAAAATACTTTCCAAGCCATAAACACTTGGATTTTGGAATACATTTGAAAATATGTCATTTCCAGTACCTTAAGAGTGAATATTTCAAATTTTAAAATTAAGGTCTGGTACAGTTTCTAAATTTGCAAAGTAGCCCTTAAACTTTTAAAATTTTACAATCTAGTCCTTGGGCTTTTAAAGGTTGATTTTATTTATCTTAAAACTTTTAAAACTTTATTAAAATGTCCAAAAGTCATTTTTGAACCTGAGTGCAGTCCCAAAATTCGAAATTTACAGAGTGGTCCTTTAACTTTCATTTTCTTGCAATTTAGTCCACCAATTTTCTATTTTTGCATTTTTAAGTCCAAAATTGAAATTTAATCAATTATGCTCGACTTGTCCAGGTTATAAGTCATCTAAAACTTGGATTTCAAAGATCATACACATGCATGTCCAATACATACAAGAATTCATCAAATAGAACATTAAATTGTACATGCATGCACCTAAAGTTCAATAAATAGCAATTTTGAGCAACACTTGAGAAATTTCATGACTTGATACATAAAATTGACATGCAATACATAGATTATATATCTCAAGGGCTCATGATCAAAAATGTACATGCATTTTAATAAAACACCTAGAAGTTGGAAAGTATTTTTCCACCCACCTTAACTTGGAAAGTTGTGAAATAAAAAGGGAATATTTCACAACTTTGGATGAGGTCACTTAGGTCAGCCCCTAAGTCAAGAAATATCAAAAAATTGGAGTTAGAAAAATGGAAGAAAAATTAAGGAGAAAAAGAAGGAGATAAGACAATTAGAAAGACTACACTTTACCTTGTGTAGTAGGTGATTGGAGACTAGTTGAAGCTTCAAATTTGGAAATTTTGGTTCAACTCCAAAATCACCTAAGGTCAGCCCCTATTTCTCAAAAATTAAAAAGGGGTGTTAAAATTTGAAAAAAATAGGAAGAAGAAGAAACAAGGATTCTAGTGTCCAATTCTTACCTTGTAGTCCAATTTTCTCTACTAATTATTCTTCAAGTCTTCTAATTTCACCACCATGCATGCATGTATCCAAGTGGTCTTCTAAGTACCTCAAAATCCAAAATTCAAACTTATATTAAAAAGAGAAGGTGATGAGTAGTAAGATTTTAAGTTGAATTGAGGAGTGAAATTTCTTACCTTGAGATAGGGGGTGTTCGAATTTTTGGTGTTCAAGTGGAAAGATTGTTTGTTTTGGTTTAGATGTTTGAAGAAAGAAAGTATGTTTGATGTTAGGAAGAAGATGTTCTTGAAGATATGAAGATGGGTTTGAAGATGTGAAGGACTTGTGTTTGAATATTTGAAGATGTGAAGAAGTGGTACTTGAAGATATGAAGAACTTATGTTGAAGATTTGAAGATGTGAATGATTTTGTGTTTGATGATTTGAAGATGTGAAGGATTTTTAGAGAGAGATTAGAGAGAAGTTGGAGAAAAGGCTTGAGAGATGAAGGTGTTGGATGAAAAATGAAATTTTGGTATCATTTTTGGCCTAATGGCCGATCCATGTGTGTGTAGGAGGGAGAGATGGATTTTTTTTTTGAAGTCTTGCAAATTGTCTCTTGCATGGAGACAATTAGATTATTCAAAGTATGGGCAAGGTATGGGAAGAGAAGGAATGTTGGGAAGACTCCAACATGTTGGGAAATTTTAATAGTAAAGAATTGATGTATAAGATGATGTGTATAATATTTGAATTAATTGTATAATTATACACAAGATGACTACATAAGGTGTGCATGTACAAGAGTTGGGTGGTATTTCTACACCAAAATTCATCACCAATGCCGTCCACTATAGGGGTAATTTGGTAATTCCATATGTTTTTTTTGTCCCAAATTTGATGATAATAGATGAAATATATCAATCTCCAAAATAATTAGTGATTTCCTTGATCACTTATAAGTCTCATGATCACTTAATCTAAATCAAAATCTTAATTTTATAAAGTAAAAGTTCTAAAATAAATAGTCTCTTAAAATTCTAAGGTGACTAATAAATACAAAAGTAGTAATAATGATCCATCAAGTGATCATAAATGTGAAATAGAATTAATGAATGATCATGGTCACAAGTAATAAATAAAATAAAATAAATACAATATATATATTAATAATTACCCGTCAAAGTGACGTGGTAAAATAGTCGATCAATACATAGACGACAAAAGGATCAATCATAGTTCGGAAAAATCGGGGGTTTCACATGCAACATATGGTGTTTTGGACTTTTGGATTCCCTCATTTCTTGAAGATCCTTTCTCCAACATCACTCTGGGAGGTTGACTATGCACAAAGGAATTGAATCCTATGCTTGTCTTATCTCTACACTCCTTTTGACTCATAATAAGTTCATCCAATGATTTGGATGCTTTTGTAAATGAGGTAATCACATTTTTAAGATATTTTTCTCTTTTCTCAGTGGAAGCTAGCTCTGCTAAGATCTTGGTATTTTCACCCTTCAACTTAGTGTTCTCATCAGCTATGTGACTTAGAGTACTCGACTCTTTAGTCACCTAGAGGTGTCAAACGGGCCTGGGCGGGCGGGCCGACCGTGGGTTCGCAAAAAACCCGCCACTTGGCGGGCGGGGGCCGGCCCGCCAAGGTGGCGGGCGAGAAAACCTCAACCCAACCCAACCCGCCTGAGGTCATGCGGGTTGGGCGGGCCGCCAAAAATTAAAAATAAAAAAATAAAAAATTATTTTTTATTCATATTATTAATTTTAATGAATTAAATATACTAATGGATAATAAGTACATATTTTATAAAAATATTATATATACTTTTATAAGAGATAAAAATATAAAAAATCAATTATCCTATTTTTTTTTGTCTATTTTATCTATTTTTTCATTTTTTTCTTTTTTTTTATTTTCTGGCCGCCGGCCCAACCCGCCAAGCCCGCGGCCCTTTGGCGGGCTAGCCCATTTAGGCCCGCCTTTGGCGGGCTACTAAATACTTAACCCACCCCCCTACCTTAAGCGGGGCGGGGCGGGCCGGCCCGACGGGCCTGGCCCGTTTTGACAACTCTAGTCAACTATGAGTTTTGGCTTTTAAGCTGGCTGTTCTCCTCATTCAAAAGTGTGTGTGAGGTTTTAATTTGATCAAAATCTTTCATCATTTTACCTAATGAATCTTAAAGATCTGTGGGTGATGAAGTGTGTGTATCACAATCACTATCACCTGAATCAGAATGAGATGAGTTAGAGTGTACCTCATCTTCTTGATCTTGTTCTTTAACCATGAGGCGATCAAAGCCTCCTCCCGAGTATCACTTGAGTAGTCGCCACCGCTATCCGAGTCTCCGCTACCTCTTTGCACTGGTCGCTCAACAATGATCTCAAAGAGCCCAACATAGCTTTCTTCTTTTCTTGTCTTCTTTCCCTGAAAACTCTTCTTTCTTCCTTATTTCTGTATTTATTGACTGGTGGATAGGAACAACCAACATCAAAATGTCCTGGTTGTCTGCAATTCCAACACAGGTTTTCAGCTCTCTGATCATCTCTCTCGACTCTCTGATTATCAACTCTCTGATAGTCAGCTCTTTGATGTTCAACTCTCTTGGGCGGTCTGTCCTCCCTTGCTTTGGAAGATGCTGAATGTCTCCTGGAGGTTTAACCCTTATTTCTTTTATAGTTCTTGTTAAAGAACTTGTTGACTCTCTTTACCATGAGGGCAATTTACTCCTGGTCAATGGTCTCCATTGGCTCAACTTTCTTCCCTTCATTGGCCAACAGTGCAGCTGTCTTGGGAACAACTATTTCCTCTTACTCTTTCCTTCTTAGCTCAAATTCGTAGGCTTTGAGGTTTGAGAATATGTCAAGATTAGATGTTCTTGAGAGGTCCATTGAATGTTTCAGGGCTATGACCTTCATTTCCCATTCAGCTGGGAGGACTCTTAGTATCTTCATGCACATCTCATTCTGAGTGTCCCAAGAGCTGAAAGCTCATTTGTTATATCTGTGAATCTGGCATTCAGCTCATCCAGGCTTTCACCTGCAAGCATTTTAAAATTTTCAAATTTTTGAACAACAACAATTAGTTTATTCTCTTTAGTCTGTTTTGGTCCTTCACAAATTAGGGTTTATCCCAGATTTCTTTGGCTGATTTGCATTACTTGATTTTGTTGAACATAGCCTTGTCCAACGTCTTGTAGAGAATATCCCCGGGCCACACCGTCCGTTGTATCTCTTTCTATCTTCATTAGTCCATTCACTCCGAGGTTTTTCAACCATGGCTAGTCTAGCCTCTGCTGGTGCAACATCCTCTCCTTCAGCTGGAGGTGCTCTTCCTACAACAGTATTACCTTCATTATTTGCAGTGGCCCATCTTCTATCACAAGCCACATTTCATCGTGTAAGGCTGATAGTGAGCCTGCATGCGAATCTTCCAGTCATCAAACTCTTCCACAATAAATATAGGAATACGAGTTATATTTGCTTCCATGATAATAACTTTGCTTTAAAGATGAAAGACTTTGAAAACACAAGTGTTAAACCTTTTGAAAAAGATTGAGATCTAGTTCAGTAACCAGTGCGGAAGGCTCAATGAACCAACCGTTCTGATACAACTTGTAGGTCCCAAGGGATGTGGTGTAAGGTTTAGAAAGGGGGAGGAGGGGTTGAATAAACCTTACAAAATTTTCACTTTTTTAAAATATTCAACAGAGTGGACTCAAATCAGCTAAGTCCTTGGGGGACAGCTAGGTTGGCTTTCTACAGCAAAGTTACCTACTCAGCAAACTCGACTAAGCTGTTGATAGTATAACTTAGCTGCGTCAGCTAACACTTAAATTTTAGATGATTTGATTTTTAACAACGAAAGACTTAACATCCTTTGTTGATTTTAAGCTCGTTTTTAACACTTGTTATTATCAGTTGGATAACAATATAACTTATCAGCAGATATAAAAATATAAGCAAGAAAGTAAATGACACAAGCAAATTTATAGTGGTTCGAGGATGGGACACTTCCTCTAATCCACTCTTCTCCAACTCCTGGAGGAATCCACTAAATAACAGATCAAGTTACAGAGCAGTTCTCAGACTAGAGATAGCCTTGATACCACGGCTGGCTTCTCCTGCAACTCAGCTTCTTCACAAGACAGCTGCCTTCCTACTTCAGCTCCCTTCAAGTCTTTGGAATTGATCATACAACCTTCCAACAAACTTAAAACTCCTGGTTCGACCTTGAACCTTTCTACATCTCCTTCAACTTGGAGAGTAGACCCCTTTTCGTTCTTTAAACTTTTCCTCTTCAACTGGTTGAAGTAATCTTTCCTTCACAGCGTGTGTTGGATCGAGTTCCTTCGAGTTTTTGGCTTGAGGTATTCTTTGATAAGCTTTGAGAATATTGCGAGTTATACTTGCTTGAATATTGCTTGATTCGTTCGAGTTTGGTTCAGGTAACCTTTTTTCAAATGCTTCCTAAGCCTTTTAGTGCTCATTTGAAAATTTGCCCTTTGAAGAGATATTCTATTTTCAAATGACACTTCTTGTTCGTTAGCTTGTCTTTTCTTGGCCTGCAGCGATGTGATGTTAACCCTTCCTTGTATTAAATGACTCTGCAGCTTTACAGGGTCTGACACATGCTCCAGTGTTTCCCATTGGTTTATTCCTTTTGCATATTTCTGGGCCAAACACTTTAAGATCGGACAACTTGGACTTATTACTATATCGAGTAATATACTTGACTTCCTTCCAACAGATCAATGTCAGTTGTCTTGACTTGATTGCTGCCTTTACCCCTTTGACTTGAGTCTGCTCCAATCATGTGAATGACTCAACTATCACGTCAACTGTTAGACTTGGCTCCTTTTGCTGACTTAACTGATACTTCCTCATACTTTACATATATGTTTCTCAGCTGGCTCTCCTTCAGTCGAGTCTTTATCTTCCATCTTGGCCATACTCAGCTGACACACATCGGAGTCTTCACTCTAGTCTGCAGTTGACTTTTTGCATTCTTCGACATAGCTGACTTCACTCAGCTCTTTCAGTCCTATCTATTACAACATAGAATTACAAGAAAAATGGGGTGCCAACTTCCTAGTCTAAGTTTTACATGGTATCATCAAAATCTTACAAATAAATTTTCTAACAAAAACTAATATTTTTATTATAAAAAAACATATATTTCTCTGTAATTCTCAATGGTTTCAAACCCCCATCTTCACGTATCAAAAAAAATGTCATTTAATTATCTCACAATTTATAGAGAGTGATAGATGGTTATTTATTATTTTATGGAGTATTTGCAACCAAAAGTGAATTTAGAAAATATATTTTGTCCTCCTATTTATTTAAATCAAACTAAATGAATTAATCTTATTGTTTTATTTTTTTATTTTTTTTATCTTCATTTAATTGTAAATTCATACTCTTGTTTCTTTTTGTGTTATTAAGAAAATTAAAGAAAAATATTATAAATGTACATTTTTACATAACACTCAACTTTAAATGTCTCAAATTATCTCATATGAAGTCTTTTATATATGCTTATGACATATGATTGTAAAGCTCTCGATATATAGTTTAATATAAAATGAATATTATTTAAAAATTCAAAATTTTCTAAGAATTACAATTAAATAAAAACATATAATAAGAGTTTGGAATACAAAGAGACACTAATCATATTATCAAAAAAAATAAAAGCAAAATCAATATAGAAAACTACTTAATTGTCCTTAAAACTAACTTTACTATATTGATATTTTTGGCAAATCAAAATTTTCAAGAAACCTTCAAACTCATTCACACTTTTATAATAAGTATAGATATAGATATAGACAAGTACATATATAGAATAGATATAGATATATATATAGATATAGATAATCATGTATTGTTTGTATACTTGTGGTAATCTCCATACTTGGAAGTTGGAACGGTACACATATTCATAATTACAATTTACAGAGATGAAAGGAGTTGATGCATAAAATACATCAGCTCAGAGTCTCAAAAACCAAGAAAGAAGAAATACAACAGCATAAATTGTGTTTTGTGGAAAAATACAACATAAAGATACATATCTGGGGAATCATTTTACAAGATAGCGCAGCTACAGCAGATCCCCATGGCTTTCTGTTCCAGGTCCTCTTGGATGATCTCCAGGTGCATGATGATTTCTTCGAATGTAGGCCGTCGATCTGGGTTCTTATGCCAGCAATCTTGTAGAAGCCTGCCATCAAGAGTCATCACGTCCATCAGGTGAACTTGAATTATTAACATACAAAATCAAATGTAATCCCAGTTTTCAATGACTACTCTAATTTCAAATAGTCTTGAGGATAAATAACAAAAACTACCCGTGAGTTTTAGCTTAATTACAAAAAAAGTCTAGTTATTTCTTCAAATTTACATAAATCCCTTTTATGTATTGCAATTTGCAAACCACCCTTTTACTTAACAAATACTCCACCTCTTGAGGGTGTAACTTGTGATTTGTTTTTGGTAATTAACCTTAGTTTTGATGATGATGACATTTTAGATGAGAAGCAACATTCCGTATTTCTGACTCAACTCACTTTTTGATTGGTTCAGGGTACACAATTGATGGGAGATGTGGTCGTGAATCTTCGTATGCTCGTTTGTCGGCCAATTTTTCCGCATCTTCACCCCGATTTGATGGTCCTCCTTGGAACATCTACATGGCATATTAACAGCTTAGCAGCAATTTTACAACATGGCTTTCTGTTCCCCATGGCTTTCTGTTCCAGGTCCTCTTGGATGATCTCCAGGTGCATGATGATTTCTTCGAATGTAGGCCGTCGATCTGGGTTCTTATGCCAGCAATCTTGTAGAAGCCTGCCATCAAGAGTCATCACGTCCATCAGGTGAACTTGAATTATTAACATACAAAATCAAATGTAATCCCAGTTTTCAATGACTACTCTAATTTCAAATAGTCTTGAGGATAAATAACAAAAACTACCCGTGAGTTTTAGCTTAATTACAAAAAAAGTCTAGTTATTTCTTCAAATTTACATAAATCCCTTTTATGTATTGCAATTTGCAAACCACCCTTTTACTTAACAAATACTCCACCTCTTGAGGGTGTAACTTGTGATTTGTTTTTGGTAATTAACCTTAGTTTTGATGATGATGACATTTTAGATGAGAAGCAACATTCCGTATTTCTGACTCAACTCACTTTTTGATTGGTTCAGGGTACACAATTGATGGGAGATGTGGTCGTGAATCTTCGTATGCTCGTTTGTCGGCCAATTTTTCCGCATCTTCACCCCGATTTGATGGTCCTCCTTGGAACATCTACATGGCATATTAACAGCTTAGCAGCAATTGACTTTTCTTCTTTTATTTTTTTCGCAATATACAAAACATGTACATTTAGAGAGGCTCCAGATGGCATTAGTGAGTTGTCCAACCGTATGCATTAATAATTATGATATGAAGCCAAATTACCTCATGCACTATCAGAGCAAAAGAAAAGACATCAACACTTTTTCCATATGATTCTCGACGGTAGACTTCTGGAGCCATGTATCGGTCTGACAAATATCACAAAGAGCATCTTATAAGAGTTTCTAAAATCATTCAGACCTTCTTATTTACTGAGAAGTAAAAGATTGTATTACATGATCCAGTTCCGCCAGTCATTTTGTAGCCAACATCTCTTCCCTGTGCAATTTTGCTTAACCCAAAGTCTGTTACTTTAAGGCGGCCCGCCTCATTCTGCAAAACATTTCTGCAAGAAATGTTCAATAATGTAATGGCTCGCGGAAGATGTTAAATGCAAGCTGAGAGCACAGAAACTCCTCCAATTCCTAGGCAAAGAACCTACTGCAAAATGTATGTGAAAGGGACAATACTTAAAACTGAACGCAGTACCTTGGTGTTAAATCTCGGTGGATTATGGCATGAGGTTTATGTTGATGTAGATAATTCATACCTCTGCAAACACACAATAAAAGAATGATTTCAGGACATATTGTTAAAAACAGTACAACAAAACTAAAAGTATAGACGGATGCAGCTGGACGCCCCCTCTTCTTGAGGTTTGGGCTAATTACAAAAAGAAACAGAGGTTTTTGATAATTACAAAAAACCCCTTGAGGTTTGATTCCATCTTACTTTTTCCCCTTCATAAGAAAAAGAATTTCAAACCCCCCTGATATTTAAAGAAATATTACAGGTACCCCCTTAAATTTTAGACAATCAAATCTCAGGGTTTCTGTAATTATCCCAACAAATTATTATTCTCAGTTTTTCCTCTCCTGTTGAAAGGGAAAATGATAATGAAAAAGCCAAAAAAAGTCAGGGAAGATTTTCAACGATAAGAATCCAACCACTAATCCTTTTTCACAGTATGAAGTCCAAGATTTTCCACGAAAAAGCTTGTAATCATACAAAAATGTAAGATTCCTTTGCAGTTAAAGAAGGCTGCAATCACCCTAATACATAGCATATAACACGATACAGGTAAAAGAATTGATTCCAAGAGCAATTCACAGTTCAATAAAATGTAAGTAGAGTCCGGAAAATTAGTTTCAGTTAGCCAAGCTGTACTCAAGGTGAGTAATATATATCCAGGAATGAGGGTTTGTAACATTTACCTTGCTATATCCAAAGCATATGCAACTGCAGTCAGTGGGTCAAGTCTTCCTTTCTTTCTCAGTATATCATATAAACTTCCCTAGGGTTTACAATATCAGAAGCATTAACACATATATTAAAAAACTACAGCAATTAACTGAGCAGCACTTACATTTCGTAGGTACTCAGTGAGGAAGATCAAGCGATCAGGGTGCTTCAAAACACCGAGGAACTGCACTATGTTAGGGTGACGCAATTTTGCCACAAACCTAATTCCTTTAGAAAGTTGTCCCTGTAGAGCAAACAGTCAATAAAAACCAAAAGACACACGATGATCGATAAAAGTTGTCCACATCCTGTAACTATGAGAGTGAATTATTGCACTTCAAAAAAATCTGCAGTTAAAATCATATGCTTTTTTTATGGATTCTAAATGTAAATCCCTTAAATATAAATTTCAGATCCAGATTATTGGTCAAGATTTAAACAGATTTTTACTCCCTAAAGCACTAAAATATGACTTATATTGTATCATAAAGAAAAGGTCAGCAAAAAAATGATGGAGATGGTTTCAAGATTATTCAGCAGACGATAATCCAAATATGCAGTAGTTCTCTATCTTTTTCCTTTGCTAGCCTTTTAGTTTCAGTAGTATATAAACCAGAAATTTATCAGTTCTTGTTTATATTATAATCAAGTAACGTTTGGTCTTCTCCCAACTCTCAACTTTTGCAAGTTGCTGTTTGTAGACCCTAAATCCAGATTTTACTGTGAAATTGTACTAATCAACGGACATTGATAGTTATTGAAAATAGACTATCAGAAAGGAAGCTGCACCACATGACAGAATAACTCACTTCACTGTTTTATTTGAAGCAATTGAAGAACGAATGGTTTTTGCAGCAACTTCTGTACCACGCCACTTGACTAAGTAAACTTCACCATAGGCACCCTGCCATTCATTCAAAATATGCATAGCACTTAAAACAAGTCATTTGCAACAGAAACTAGACATCAAAGAAGCAAATGAAACTTCAATCTGCTTGGAGTAACTTTTGAACGGACAAAAATAATTAAAAGATAAAGTGGCTTGATAGGAGATTGCTTGGTTCTAGGTAAGAGAAATTACTTCACCAATAAGAGTTGCCTCATTCATGTCCACCTCAGTTGAATCAATTTCAAAACATGGAGTTTGAGAGTCAAGCCCCATCTGTTACAAGCAAATTGAAATAAAATACTTTTAGAACCACTAGCACGTCTACTTTCTCAGAGTACCACGAAAAGAAACCAAAGTAAAATCTAACAGAAAATTTTGTTTTCTTAAATAGCAGCAACTTCTGGAAATAAGTGCTGAAAATTATATACCGGATCAATTCCACCATGTGCCTCCAGAATTTTGCAAATATCCTGATGGCCAAAGCTACGAGCATCAGAGAGTGGCTGCAAGGTATTTTAACACATGACCAATTAATAATATCCCAAGGGAAACCTTTGTAGATTTTTAAGTTTGTTGGAAACAATGTAACAGGTGCTTAATGCCTACAAATTGATGGACATAAATAAGAAAAAACACAAAATACTCATATGCTAACATTGACCTTAGCACAAAGGAGATGCTTTCAAAACAAATTAGACATGAGCACAGTAGCAAGTCAAAAACTAGACAGACCGTTTACTGCACGAATATTAGGTGCGTACTCACAGTTCGACCCCAACGATCCATGGAGTTCACATCAGCTCCTTTTTCAAGAAGTAGAACAACTATCTCCGTGCACCCTTCGCATGATGCCAAATGAATTGCTGTTCTCTTATCATAGTCAGCCAGGTTGGTGTCTACACCTTTCATGAGTTCTTGCATAACACCAGCTTTATCACCCTTACTTGAACAAAAAAGAAGGCGATAAGGACCTTCCCAGTCACTCCTTTGAGATGCTATCAGTTGCTGAAAACACAGAAGGTGAACAATGATTGAGATATGGGTGGAAAAACGCCTTCATTGGAGTTATGATAAATTTACACACTTAATTGCTTTATTGTAACTTAGTCATGGAATAACCAGAGCATGCTATGATCAGAAAAATATTTGGTTTGGAATATGAACTTTTCCATAATTATATGATAAAGGAACTCGGCAAACCAAAAATATAACTTAAAACACAAGATTGACATTCCCTGATTTTGATATACACTATGATAATATATAAGATCCCGTTAATGGACACGTCTTTTCAAAGTTCCCACACTATCAGAAAAGTTTATATGCCAATAAAAAAAATTAGAACATCGAAGCCTGTGTGCTTCTTGCCAGGTGACCCGAATACACATAATAAAGTCTTCCGTTCTAGGTTCAAGAAAATCCCATTTGACTCTTAAGAGAACACACTTATCAGCACAAATGAAAACAAATGGTGGAGGAGAAAATTCCAATCTTTTATCGAAGTTTAAATATATCCATTTCCCATATATTTATATCATGTAATACGAGAAGAGAACGATGATATATTGATTCCAAAAACTAACCGTGGGAAACTGAAACATACTTAATTGTTATCCTGCATCATAAGTTATATGTGTGTGGATTTCAGCTTTTATATGAAGCGTAAAGAGGATCTTTACCTTTGTAGAAGGCGCTTGATGCCTGTGATCCTCCATGAGAAAGAGAGAAAACGTACAGTAGAATCTAAGAGACAATTCTACAAACACTTGGTCTTTTGGAGGACAAAAAACAATTCAAAGATAAGAACAAAGCTTTTATAAGAATTATCATGAATTCTTGATCATGGATTAAGCCACCACGTCGCGGTTACTGTTACAGATGGAGGAACACTCCAAAAGAGTCGTGATCGAGGTCGGGGAATCCCAGAATTGTTTTTGTATTTGCTTTTACTTGTGTTTGGGGCTGCAATTCCAACTGGAAAATCGAAAACTTTGGACTCTTCGTCCATGCTGACTGGTTCGGGATATGAGAAAACGAAAATTGGGGTTTCTTGAAAGGAGAAAACCTTTCGTTTTTCAGCGGGTTACTTCGATTTTTGCGTGGATTGTTGTTGCATGGGATTTTTCTGGGCAGTTTGTGGTGATTCTGATGAACTCTCCAAGAATCAAGAGTGAGTCTTCGGCTAAATTTACGAGTTTATGAGATTGTTTCAATTGAAAATGGGAAAAAATGACCATTTCTACAACCAAAAAAAATGAAAACTAGCCATTCTTTTAAAATAAACTAGTAATCCACCCGTGCGATGCACATACTGTATTTCTCAAAAATAATATTTAGTTTTTAGTAATTGCACTCATGTGAAGCACGGATTATATTTTTGTGCACTCATGTGATGCACGGAATATCTTTTCACAAAAATATAAATTATATTTTTAGTGAGTGCAAAGTCTAAAATTTTAAAAGGATGATTAAAAAGTAAAGATAAACAAATGCGAAATAAAAAATAGAAGAATAAATGATAAATACACATAAAAAAAATTATAATCTCTAAAACAAACAAATTAATTTAAAAAACGTGTTTTGATCATGGAGTTATACATTAGTACAAAATAATTATAAATTACATAACCATTCTTTCATTACAAAATTGGTCATTGAACTTGTAAGGCTACTTCCACTATCAATATTCACTATAACAAATCAAAATTCGAAGGCCCTTAGGATTGGTAATTATGGACAAATATAGATACAATTGCAATCGGTAATGATGTGGTCTCTGCAAAAATAAATATGATTTGTTATTTATGAATGAATATGTGTGTGTGAAGAAATTGATGTCGTATTTATAGGTTCTTAATAGAACATTCATCTGTACAAAATTGATTATAAACATTTTCTGCAAAATAATTTGTTAAAAAGAAGACATATATACCCCCAAAAAATATTAAAAAAATACAATACTTAATAAATCTGAAGATTTAACAACTGATAAAATTAAATTATTTTATATTTGATTCATTAAATACCTATATGAGCAAGACAACCCCATAAAAGGCACATATTTTTTAGTATAAATGGAATATTATTGTAAAAGCTCAATTAATTACAATTTACAATTAATTAACATTAAACAATAAGAACATGTTTGTCATAAAACATTCAACAACACACTGATAAGCAAAGAACCAAAAATATTTTTTTTTATACTACGTAATTTGTATTAAATAATAATTAAACAAACCAAAACCAATAGTAAAAAATATTAGAAACAACTGATTTTATCTGGAATAGATAGAACTAAAAATGGACCAAAAATTCAAGCCCAACAGCAACCTATTCAATATAATAAGAAATGAAGGCCCAACTATAATTAGAGGACCAAATCACTAAATCAAATTTTTTATAAAAGGGAAGACAACAAAATTATAGTTTACAGCAGTTCAAAACATAAAATCGCAAATATGAAAAGAGATATTAAATTCAACCAAAACCTTAACATATCAAATCAAAAATCACATACAACAGATTCATTCCTTCTCGGCCTTGTTTCGACCTTCATCCTCTTGTCCGTCTCAGTAGATGAAAATTCCTCAATGAGAGACATGTTTGTCGTCTTGCATGAATTCTTGCACCTAATAAGAAACAGAAATGAATGCTTTATAAATGACATATAATAAAATAAAGATGCATGTTGAAAAATTAGTTAACTTGCCTCTTTATCGTGAAGGATTCGAGTTGATCAGGAACTCTGAAGATCAGTCTTAATTTCAATGCGCAGAACATGAGCATTTTTTATGAGTTGAGGCTGAACAATGGAGGGATAATTCCAGCTGTGTTGAGTTGAGGCTGAACAATGGAGCATTAGACTGATTCCAACTGGGTGTTTTTGAACAGTGATGCATGTCTATTTATAGCCGCAGTTGTAAGTGACAAATGAAAAAAAACAGAAATTTCGATTTTGCTGCCCAAGAATTTGTATATTAAATTTCTTTGCTTTGTGTTTTGCAATTTCGGCTGTATTACATGGGTATTTAATTCTCATGCATTCCATTTAGCTGCCCAAGAAGTGTAATTTGGGTTGTAATCCATTTCAACTGCACATTGCTCAAGAGGTATTTATTAATTATATTCTATTTATTGTTTTCTCGTGACAGCTGCTGCAACAATTCAAATTTTCTGTGCTGCAACAATTTAAATAATGCCTTTAAATAATACTCATACTGCACCAAATGCACCAAGAAGGATTTGAAATTTGATTTACTATTCCCAAGGCAAATGGGCGTGTTACTTGCACTTAAGTGGAATAATTGAATATCATTTTGCAGGCCCAAGACAAAAGGCATCACAACTCTAAATAGGTGTCAGATTTATTATACTTATTTTCTAGTTATCCGTGTTTTTTTTATTTTATATAACAGTAATTGGAAACAAACAGTAAATTAACAATATAAACATATACATTCAATTCTTTTTTTCGCGTTTCCATACGAATTTCCAGAATTAGAAATGTGGTTTTGGCGGGAAGTTTCCTTTTTTGGAGACTATCTTGCTTTTATATATATAGATATTTTTTAACCATTTTGACAAAATAAATGACATTTATACTCTTCTAGCATATTATTTTTAGTTATTGAGTTGATCTCTCTCAGATTTAATTTGTTCTCTTCTTTAGACTTATAAAATGTTCCGGCCGACCAACATTAATAGCAGTTCGATGGAATCTCGAAAAAATGTAAGCATTTTATCCTTTTTCTAGCTCATCATTTAGAGATTTTAGTATCATAATTATTTTCAAACTGAGTTATAATAACTTAGAGTGAATTGAAAATACAAAATCAGATCCGAGTTACGTAACTCGGCAGGTAACTCGACATCGAGTTGCCTGAATCGATATCGAGCAACCAATTTAATGCCGAGTTATGTAACTCGGTATTGTTACTCGATTGGAGATATGATTCTAGGCTCGAGTTAATTAACTGGATATTGAGTTAAGTAACTCAAGTCGAGTTATTTAACTGGTCCTTTTTCATATTTATTTATTTTGTTCTCTTTGTGATAATCTGTTGGTGTTGGTTTCAGATGGATGATGGTAAATTCATAATTGTCCATAGTGGTTTTTGAGATTGTATTATGAGTAGAAATGGGGAAGAAATACTTATTTTTACATTGTTGTGGACAATATTATTTAGTGGGTTTTTGGATATTGTTCATATATTGTAAATGAAAATTGTGTGAATACAAATTACACTATTTAACGCCAACTAAGGGCGGCTGTGAGGTTAAATCCTTGATTATGTGCGAACGAGACATCCGACGAGTAGCTGAAATATTCATAGAACCTCGTATATTTGTTACCTTGCAACCTAAAGGTCATGGGATGGTGGGGACCTCATACACCGAAAATCAGAACCCAAATGGTTTTATGAACCTTATGGCTACTCAATCTTATTCTTATAATATCGACATCCAATTCCTGCCTTTAAATCCATAAAATTCAACCTAAGACATGAATTATAGACATGGTCCACCGCAGTGCATGGCAACGTCTATGCAACATGATGTGCCTGATATTTGTCCCAGTAAATATCCGATCTTGGAGCATCAACTAGAAATCAATAGTAGTGGTCATGTGGATGGTGACAAAGATGATGATGATGACAATTGTGGTGGATTTAATAATGATTTTGGGCTTTATGACGATTTCGGAGGCGGTGGCCATTATGATGACCAAGATGATGTTAGTGATGATAATAACCATCAAGATAAACAATTTGTTCCATCGAGGGACAATGATGATGACACATATGAGGAAGAAGATGATGATCCAGAGTATGATGTTGATGATGAACTAGTACGTAGATTGATATATGATCATTTTAGATGGGAAAAAGATGATTATTTTGTTCCAGAGGACTATGAAACGAATGATGCAAATAATGAAATCATAATAGGAGATAACAACAAACATGTTCTTCGGAATAGACGATTTTCAATCTATAAAGTACCTACCGTTGATGCCAACGAAATAGATAATGTGAATGCCAAACATATGCTTGGATGGTTCTTGAAACATCATATCCGTATTCCGACCCTATTTCCATTGCACAAGAACCACCTAACATCGTGCATGACTTATTTAAAGGTGAAGTGCTTGAAAGCAAGGAAGAGTTGGTAACAAAGTTGGAATTCTATCATGTACATCAATGTGTGGAGTATAGAACAAATCAGTCTTCAACTTCACGTTATGAGGTAGTTTGCTAACATAGAGGATGCAACTTCTTATTTCATGCTAATGCTATCCAAGAGGGAAGTTGTAAAATCACTAAATTCGAACAACCTCATACATGCCAGACGAACTTTAGTAGGCATGCTCCTCGAAAATTGCATTCGAAGATTATTGGAGCTTTGTTTGCGACAAGACTACTGAAGGAGAGATGATCCCTTAAGCCTAGGGATATTATTGATGATTTGTCTGTTGAATATGGAATAGACATTTGGTATGATAAGACTCTTAAGTTAAAACATCGGGCTTACAACTATATACATGGAGACCGCGTACAATCTTTGGGGATATTGCCTGCATTCTTATACATGTTGAAAAAAGAGAACACTGGTACAATTGCTCTATATGAGATTGATGACAATGATAGATTCAAGTATGCTTATATTGCTTTACATGCATCAATTAAGGAATTCAGCGAGTGTTGTAGACCTAGAATTATTGTTGATGGAACATATCTAAAGGGCAAGTTTAAAGGTGTTTTATTTGTGTGGCTGTTATGAACGATGACAATGAACAAGTGTATCCATTAGCATTTGGTGTGGCTAATAAATAGAAGGACGAATCATGTGAATGGTCTATGAAGTAATTACACAACACGTACGAATATCCTGAAAATATGCTCATTATCTCCGATCGACACAATAGTATTAAGAATACAATTGGTAGTGTATATCCTGACGCTGCTCATGGTATATGAACATATCATTTTAGGAAAAATATTATAAATTATCGAAGTTAAGTGGTGAGCTTATACCAAAAGTCCGCGTACACTTATTCACCAAAAAGGTTCAAGAAGATTACGAGCTTGACTCAAAATGCAAACGAAAATGCATACTAGTTAGTTAGGGTTGAAACGAAAAGGTGGGTACATGCAAATTGTCCAGTTAGACGATATGAGTTCATGACCTCGAATGCAATATAGGTTCTTAATGATAGACATGTGTGGTCGAGAAAATTACCAGTTTGTTCGTTGCTCGATTCCATTAAAAACCACATGCAGGAGTGGTTCCATGAATGACAAATTGTAACACAAAATATGGACAATGAAGTCACCACAGATTCAGTGAAATGACTAACCGAAGCAAGTGTGTTTGCTGAGACGATGCGCGTGACACATGTCAGTAGCCTTATTTATTCTATGAAGGATGGGGTGCGTTCTTTTATTGTTGGTTTGGCCAAGAACGTGTACTTGACGAGCTTTCCAACCTGATTTATTGTCGTGCCCACATGCAATTAAGGCAATTAGGTATAGTTGATTTTTTGATTTTTTTAATTGCGAAATATTTCATGTCTACAATATCCTTATGAACATTTTGTGGTCTCTTTCAGCAAGGCAAACCAATTAGTCTACAACTATGTTCACGAGTACTATAAAACAGAGAGATTATGGAAACTATATGCTCTAATGGTCATGCCCATTGCACATTCAAAAGATTGGAATGTGCCAGAAATGATAAGATTATTGGTTGTCAAGGCACCATTAAATCATCGACAAGCTGGTCAAGTTAGGACTCGAAGAATTCCACCCATTGGTCTATATAGTAGCCCACAATGGTTTGCGTTATGCTCCAAGTGTTATCAAGAGGGTCATAATCATTCTACATATAATGTAGTACTCATTATCTGTCCTGATGCAACCGGTGCGTGTGGAGCAACATGATTGATCAACCTGCCAGAAGAGTTCAAAGAAAATGTGGCATTTGTAAGAAATAATGACACATTAGAAGGTTTTGTCCTGATAGAGCTCATGAGGGCAATTAGTAAATTAAACATGTGATCTTTTAAGTTTCTAATTTAATTGAATGAGTTACATAACTCGGTGACTAAGTTACATGACTCGGTATCGTGTATCATCTTCTGATAAAGTATATATTGATGTGTCTAGTTTGATTGGAGTTGTCATGTCAATTTTTGTTTCAACTTTATATTGACGGGTCTTGTCTATGAGCTTTTCTTTCAACTTTATATTGATGGTAGTTGAGCCAAAGTTGTCCTATAAATACATTATCAAATGGAATACATATACTATCAAACAAGATATAACATCCATCTACTTAAATTGAACAAAAACAACCTTGTTTTATCCCTTGTACCACCCCATATCAAGTAGGGTTCCAATTTACGTGCCGTATTCTATAATGAAAAAAGTGGACAATTCACATGGATAGTATACTTGTTGAATTCCTTGATAGCGAGTTGGATACTAGAAATTGGGAGATCGACATGCTCAACAACACAACGATCTTGGCTGCGTGGGCTCTTCTTAAGTCACAATTTGAGTGTATTTTCTCATTTCTTGAGGTAAATCAACGCGTGAAGCATTTTCACGCTCGTTATTTTTTTGCCAAAATGTTGGCCACTCCAGGTGTTGTTTGGGACCGGGAGCTCAATTCTTCCATGCTACTGATTAGAATAGGCCTGACTGGGGCAGGGTATCATCTATTTAAAGAACTTTTATACTTCTTTAGATTTTCAAGTACTTTAAGTTATTTCATTCATTTGTTTTTGTTTAGGATGATCCGTTCCTTTCAACCACCTATGAGTTAGACGGGAAACCTCTGTTCGACAAGTTTGAAATGTTATTCAAGAAATAACCCGTGGACAAGGAAGTTAGAAGCGGTTGGTCAACTCGTGTTCCTTGATACTTGCTCGGATCCCGCTTGGGGAGGGATAACGAGGAAGAAACTTTCTCTCGGTCCAAATGTGCGTAGTTCAGCTTGCAGTTTTTCGTTTGTCATGTAATTTTTTTGAAGTACTCTTCATTCCATTCTTATGTTATTTAACATTTTTGTAATGTAATTTTGAAGTAATCTTTTTTCATCTGTCATGTTATTTACAAGTGTTGTCATGTAATTTGTTGTGTATATTATCTGCCTGTTAAGATACCTGCAGATTAGCATAACTGGACATCGAGTTATATGTCAAGTTACATAACTCAATGTCGAGTTTATTATTACTCGATAATGAGTTAGATAACTCAATGTCGAGTTATGTAACTTGATATCTAGTTATGTGACATGGTACCGAGTTATGAACATGTGCAACACACATGTGATTTGGACAATTCATATCCTCCCTATAACCTGTACAATTCATCGACAATCCCAACAATTCATATCAACAAACAACCCACATGTATCCATATACAAACACCACTGCCACCATGTATCCATATACAAACACACCACCGCGCACACGTATCCATATACAACTCATATACAAATCAAATACAAATCATATACAACTCATACAAATCAGATACAAAAAGTCCAAAAATACATACATGGTGTACAATAGTAGCAAAACAAAATCAAACCCCTAATCTACTAATATACTATACTCTATGCTATGGGAAAAAACCGTCAGTGCCATCTTTCGGTGGTAAGCCTGCACTGTGTCAATGATGTGGGTTGAGGGGATCAACTCGCTCAACATGCGCTCAACATACGTACATGAAAATGCACCATAATTTTGTCTGTACGAACTGCTGGTCAGCAGGCACACTTTGGATCAGAAGCATGTCGCACTGGGGCTCTATCCCCGGCTCCTCAAAATACTGGCCAACAAGGAGTATCTGGGGCAGTAGGCATCAAAGTGGTAGCAACTGAGGGTGAGGCTGATTAAATATATCCAGGTTGCTAAGGTCGTTCGTATAGTTGGATTTCCCAATCAATGAGGCGAACTCGACATACGACCTAGTGCCCAAAACATAGGCATACAAGGACGATCTGCATATTATGGAACAATATGAAACAATTGGTTGGATTGTAATACCCGAGCATCTTACTACTCACTTGGTCAATATAGTTCATGTATTTCACGTTGGTTATGTGCTATTGGCATAATCTGATTATTTTATACGGCATGGCTAGTTCTATTTTAGATCCCACTTATAGGATTTAGTTTTCGGACTAGCAGAGGCTAGCTATTAAGTTACACGTGGTAGCATTAGAAATATGGACACCACTAGGTTACACGTCATAAACGTAGAGAAGACAAGGTGGCATCACTGGCATGGACGAGTATTTTTGGAATATAGTGTGATAACATTTTAATTAAAATAAAAGAAAAAGATTGATTATAATAATAATAATAATAATAATAATAATAATAATAATAAAAGGGATAAAATTATAATTAAGAAATAAAGTAGGGTCATATGAGTAAATATCAAAATTATATGATAAGTTTAAATAGGATATATAAATTAATTAATGTTTTTCTTTTATATATAATATCAATATAGCTTGTATGTATATATTATATATGTATACAATATTCAACTTTTATGAACATAAATATATGTGTGTTTAATATTTAAAAATCACATATAAATTTACACTCATGTGGCGTGAGTCATCACCAAGAAGATCAGAAATGCATATTTGTAATTCAAATACGCACCATATAACACATAAAGTAAGTTAATATACCTTTATCATTATACTAATTTACCACCGCCTTATGGGCCAATTTCAAAGGATAAACCCACACATGTATATCCATATTATTTGGGGAACACAAATACACACACATACGACACGTATAAACAACAAAGAGAGAAAAAGAAAAAAAAGAAACAGAGACTGATGAACTTGATAAGAATGAAATAGAAAATAGAAAGAAAAAAAAAAGAGAGAAATGATAGAAGAGAGTTGGAGAGAATAGTGACCTTCTCCACGGATATATTGGTAAGTAATATCAAATCAATTATTCATTTTATTTTTGTTCATAGTCAATAAAATAAAAGTTTAATATAGATGTTGAATTCAGTTTTTGTATGCGAGAAAAGCTTTGTATGAGATTACATATAGTTAATTAGTAAGTTTACAAGAAACCCATTATATACTAGGGATAAAGATTATTAACATCCCAAACTATTCGCGTTTTCACACTTTGCAATCCGAACTTTGAAAAGTTACAGTTTGCAACCTAAACTTTACAAAATTTTGCACTTTGCATAAAATTCCAGTTTTACCCCTGGTTTCATGAAAGTTGGTTTGTAGTTTACACTCTAAACTTTAAAATTGTTGCACTTTGCAACCTGAACGATAAACTTTATTGCATTTTCTACGATTACTCCTCAAGGTCTTGCGATCCTCGAAAATAATATCAGAGCCTAGGTTTATTAAGAACTTTTAGTTATATTTATTATTTTATGTAATTAAAAATTGGTGAGGAGAATTATCTCCGAGAATATGGATCCCGACAATTGTTCGAGATGTATGCCATACAGGACATATCGCCAAATTTTGACGATGTATGCACAAGAACACCAGGATAAGATAGCATATTGGAACCACCAATATGAGATACAAGAACGCGCAGGAGCCGATAGGGAAGCCTTAAGGCAATGCAAAATGCGAGCGGCATATCATATGAGTTTCTGGATAGTAAACCAGACATTATATGTCGAATTGATGAACCTCCAAGAAGCGGTTCATGAGAATGCCCATCAGAACAATGATTCCTGATGGAGTACCAGAATGGAACGAGATACTTCCAGATAAATCTAAGTTCTCTGAAGATCTTAGAGAACTCCAAAAGATGGTGCAGAATTATGGCAACCACCATATTCATCTACCAGCACAAGTTCATTAGATCCAAACCAGATGGAGACGATGGTGAAATATCAGAAGGAAACTCTTCAAATTCTTCATGATAGTCAGAAATGAGTCAAGAACTTGGAGGACAAACCAAGTTCTTCCGGAGGAAAGAAACGTATTGATTTTGGGATGGTACCCTATTTACACCAAAAAGGGAAACCAACCGAAGTTATACGAAATGACGGACGATGAAAAGCTCATTGCTATCATCAAAGAAAAATCCATCATAAACTAAAAGTGATGGATATGGAGAAGATCAATCTTAAAGATCTACATGACCTGGCAGAATCCTTTGCGGGATTAGGTATTGTAGACTTAAAGATGAACGCAGGAGATGGATCAGCTTTGGTTACCTATGACCCTCATGGTAGACCAATTCCACCAATTCCACCACCGCCACCAGTAAATCCCAACGTCGAAGAAAGTGCGGGTTCAAATCATGGAACCCAGGACGAGAGAATGCATCACGTTGGAGATTTCACCACAGGGAATGAAACACTTTCAGGAACAGGAGCTCGACCACCTCTTGCAGGAACTCGAGTACCTCCTAGAAGGCCAAACATTCACCAGACGCCTTATGGAAGATCGCATCTAGATCCGATACATCCATATGGATTGATGCTAAATCTGGATATCCCAGATTTCAAAAATCGAGAAGTTCTTATTGATGAATGGGCATCAACAATGAGGATTGCAACAGGTACCCTTGATCTTACAAAAGATTCCTTCATTTTACTCCTTGAAATGAGTATTGATGGATCTGTAAAGATTGCATGGGATATGACCGATGCGAGTACGAAGAGCGCGGTCACATCAGGAGAATCACTGAAATGGATTGTCGATGATATGACAAAACTATTCAAAATCCAGTTTATCGGCACGGGTTACTTTGAGGGATTAGAGGATGAAAAAAGAAAAAGATATAAACAAGCCCTCAATAGCCTTGAGTTACATGATATTTGTCATATTGAGAATATATCATGTTGTTCACCGAATACCGGTGGAAATCCAAGATTGTAAAAAAGGAAGCTTCACAATTATTCTTTGCAAAGATTCCGAGTCCCTGGAGAGAAATGCTTATCAGGGAATACAAGGATGGAGCAGAATTAGATACAGTGGCTAGAAGAATGTCTTTCTTAAAAGCCAAGTTATCTGAATGGTGTTACCGGACAGCTCTATACAGGAATTATAAGAGATTACGGGGAATTAACAAAGCGGTTTCTCTATGTTGCGTGGACGATGATATGTCAACAGTTGTGGGAAGTCAACCAAGGCGGCACAAGAAGAAGAAGGAGAGAAGCCATCCATACCGCGGGAAAGCAGCAGCAAAAGAAGTAGGTCTTCATGGAGACCTAGAAGGTTATGGTCAAAACAAAAGACCCGAAGTTACAAATCAGGGCAAAGACAGGCACCAAGCAGGAGTAGAGCCTCTTCATTAGGTTCTAATCAAGCGAGTACCAGTAGAACGCCAGAAAGGAGAACTTTCAGACGAGCTCATACCAGGGCCAATGAAAGTTTCAAAGACTGTAATTGTTGGACATGTGGAGCAAAGGGGCATATCTCAACAGATTGCCTTGACAATCAAAGACGAGGAGTCAGACAGTTCGAGGCTACACCCGAGATCGAAGAAGCTGTCTATTATCAAAATCTTATACAGGTGTATCAATTTGAGGATATACCCTCAGATGAAAGCATCTATGAAGAAGAAATCTATTCTGACGATGGAAGTGACTCCAGTTCAGAATCGGAGTGAAGAAGAAATTCTTCAATAGACGGTCAGGGAGGATATGCAGGATTCCTCTCTCACACTACAGTTTCTCATAAAACTCTTATGAGAATTATGAGGGAAGATCCAAAGCTTCAGATATATGATAGTTTTACGATTGGAGCTATGGAAAAGGCTTTGGATAAGTTTGGGTTTCATAACAGAAAACACCAAATTATCCATAGAGTAACTACCGGAGAATTTGCCATCCCGATGGAATTCACTGGTAACCTAATCGAGATACAGTTGGTCCCGTACCGAAAAGTTCAGGAGATCAAAAGCACAACCAAGAGAGAAGTTGCTAACACACTCTCATGGATCCATATCGGAGCCATAAGAGTTATTATTAAAGCAACATTCAAAGAAGGAATAGATTCGCCACTCAATCTTGCTATCTTTGACAAACGAATCTCAAATCTCAAGGATTCATGCCTTGTGGCAGTTACAAGAAATTTGTATGCAGGAAAATTGGCATTTAATATCTATCATAGAATTGCATACAATTTGGGAGATCGAGATTTCAACAGGGTCCTAACCCTTCATCAAGATTTTAAAAGAGTGGATTTGATGAAAGAAGGGAATAGACATTATTCGATCACATACAAGATTTCCTATGCTCTTTCGAATACACATCATTCAGAAGTATTCGTGAGAAAGGAATTTATTGAAGTCCCAAGAATCTTTGAGGACTTTGCCAGGGTGGTTCTACCAGAAATCATTGAGTCTCCAACTATAAAGGAGATTGATATGAAAATTCAAGATCAACCAGTCTTCAACAAAAGTCGAAGTCTCAGAGTTGAGCCAAAGAGGATGTCTTTCCAACAAGACAGAATGATAAGTAGCAGTCGTTGGGAAGAGAAGAGACCAAGTACAGTTCAGCGCATTCCAGATATTTTCAAAACACAGGGAGAGCTGAAATGTCCCGAAGGATGGAGAGAAGTGGAAGTAATATTCGACATCACTCAAAAGGATAATATTTTTCCTTGTGATGTTCTATATTATCTCCAAAAACCTATAGTTGGAATGTATCAAGGAAGCCTGAAGATGGGTGAAATTGAGATGACTATCATAGGTACATCGGGAAAAATCCCAGAGCAATTAATACTGGGAATTGAATTTCTTGAGGATCATAAACCTTGGGAAAGATTACTAGACGGAATGGAGTTCACATTGGCAGATAAAAGATACAGAATCCGATGACCACTAGTCCATTCTCCATATACATTTCTATCGGAATGTTATATGCTGAATACAAGGCCAAATATTTCACCGCCTACATTGATTCAAGTGCCGAAATATGTACTGCAAAGCCGGATGTTTTTCCCAAAAACGTTGGAGAGGATTTGCCAGCTATTGCAGGAAGAGATTTCTCTAAGAGGATTCTTATCCTTAATAAGGGAATTAAATAAACAGAAATCATGATCGGAGGTGCAGACGATACACCATGTTACAAAGTAAAGACGCCACCAATCTATTTCCGTGATACAGGAGCAGATGTAAACAATTTCCTACAAACATTCAAGCAATTTACACAGGAAAATGAGACAAGAAGACTTATTTTCACAACATTATGTGATCATAAGATTATTGTCCAGAGACTGCGGGAAGCATTTAACAGAAAAATGCCAATTAGTTTTCGCAGCAAGCGTGGTGATGAAGCCAAACTCCGAAATCCAAAAATGGCGGATCGAAGAAAATTTGGTGAAGCATTATTATCCTACAGACAATTCGATTCAAATTACAAGGATAAGAAAATATGGGATAATAACTTGTATTCATTCAGAATACAAGGAGAAGAATGAGTAACTCCAGAGGCAATTGCAGAATTGATGATGAGTCTAATGGAGAAACCACATAGTGATGTTACCATAGAAGATCAAATATCACTCGAGAACATCAAGAAGAAGATCCAAAGGAATTATAATGAAAATCCTTTGGCTTGGTGGGACAAGAACGAGCTCAAAGCATCCTTGAAGGTTAAACCAGGAAAGGAGTACGAGTTCATGAGATTCAAACCAATCCTTATGAATCAGGAAGATCGTGAGGATATGCAAAAGATACTTAAGGAACATCTTGACCTTAAGTTAATTTCACCAGGAGTTTCTCCATACAGCAGTCCAGGATTCTTAGTCAGAATTCATGGATAAATCAAAAGAGGAAAGCCAAGACTTGTTATTAATTACAAGGGGATTAATAACATTTTGGAATTCGATGGTACTATATCCCAAGCAGAGAACATCTGGTTAACTGCATCAAAGGTGCCAAGATACTCTCAAAGTTTGATTGCAAATCTAGATTCTACCAGATTAAGATGGATGAAGAAAGCAAGAAGTTCACAGCTTTCTCCACAACACAAGGACATTATATTTGGAACGTGATGCCTATGGGATTCGCTAACGCACCCCAGATATATCAAAGAAAGATGGATAATCTCTTCAAAGATTATTTCAGTTTTATGTTCGTGTATATCGACGATATTCTGATCGCATCAAAGAACATGAAGGAGCATCTCAAACATTTGGAAATATTTTCAGATGTTTGTCACAAAGAAGGATTAGTGCTTTCGGAAAAGAAGACGGTAATCGCAACAAGGCAGATTGAATTCCTCGGAATTAAAATCGATGAATCTGGAATTATTCTACAAAATCATATTGTAGAAAAGATAAAGGGATTTCCAGATACACTGAAAGACAAGAAACATCTTAAGAGTTTTCTTGGAATTGTTAATTTTACGGGGATGTTCATTAACAGTCTGGCATATTACAGCAAGGTGTTTAGCCCATTACTTAAAAAAGATGCAGTATTCAAATGGGATGATGAACATCAAGAATGGATTAAGCAACTTAAAGAAGTTTGTAAAAAGCTTCCAAAGCTTGTGATTCCCCAAGATGAGGATGAACTGGTTCTTTATACAGATGCCAGTGATGATTGGTGGGCAACAGTTCTTACTAAGGTCACACCAAAAGAGGAAGTGCCATGCAGATATTGGCAGCGATTTATTCACACCCAATGAAGCAACCAGATGGCATATCAACGAGAAAGAATTCTTTGCAGTCAGAAAGGCTTTTAAAAAATGGCCTATATTTTTACTGGCTAAAAAGTTTACTTTAAAAATTGATAATTCAAGTGTCAAGGCTTTTCTGAAAAATAAAATTGAATCAAAACCAGAAAAGGCTCGATTACTTAGATGGCAAGTTGAATGTCAATATTATGATTATGATATTGTCATTATAAAATCTCATGAAAATATTCTTGCAGATTTTTTGACACGAGATGGAAGGACGCGTTGCTGACGAGGTCCTTAAATGAGTAATACATCTCAGGGAAAACCTGGAGAGTCTAGAACAAGATTTTGGGACGTTATGTCTCAATGCGTATTCTTGGGGCGACTTGAACAGTGACCAGAAATTGCTTTCTAGTCAAATACGAGCATGCCGATTCGGTCAAGGACAATTGTTCTTAATCGCAAGGGCCTCTCTTCCAGCCGCATCTCCTACGGTGCAAAAAGGGGCGAATAGAGAATGGGGCTCTAACCCGGAGGTTATGGATTCGAGATACCATAATCACAAGTGTTGCGGTGATGCATCCCCTGAGGGTGTACAAACTTTAACGAATGTTGAAGCTCCGGTGTCACAACCCGCGTCTTCAAGTCAACCCAGCACCTCTGGGTTAAAAGGGGGAGAGTTGAATCTTAGGCCACAGACCGGCAAATCTAAGGTTCAAACTAACGAGATTAAGATTTCTCCTATGCAGGTATATCAACGACAATGGGAGAAACTAGTTACAATGAGAAATATTAACCCAGAAAAAACTATAATTGATATCTCAGGTAAGTATCCCAGGGTTTGGATGAAGCCAGGAAGTCATCCATATGAAGTACATGAATGGTATATGTTTGGATCTCTAGCTTCAATCTATACGGTATCACCAGGATTCCCAGAAATTTCAAAATTACCAAAATGGATTGGGGAAGCAGTTTATGAGACTTGGGCCAACAATCCATATTTGGCCAGAGGAGACAATTTTGGAACTATATTTTCTAAGTGCAGCTCCCGAACAAGCAAAGAAAGGCTTTAATGAAGCTTTTCATTTCATCAAGCTAAGAAGATCGGATGGAAATGCTTTAAAATATATAAAAGTATCTTCACCGGAAGAAGGACCAATATTAGTAGGAGCATTTTCTGAAGATGAAGCTTCTACCAGACGAGCATGGGGTCTTTGGGTTTGTCTAACCGAAATGGACAAAGTCAAATATCCATTCAAGTTTTTCCAGAATTCAACAAATGGATCTTTCCTTTTGAATTCGATGACTGGATCAACCACATGATCTGCAGAGGAACTCTTCGAGACCAAAGAAGAATTCTCTTCGGAGAATAAGATTCCTAAGTAAAGAAACTTACCGAAAATTCTCGTAACATGGCGCATGTTGGCCGTTGGATCGACCGGATCTGTTAAGCATGCCCCAAACAGAAGGAACCCGAGTTTGGGAAAGGTTTCTGACCCAAACCCGACCGACAAGACCATACAGTTGGAAAGGATAAGGGCCCAGCTCACAAGACACGCTTTTCTCGGGGACCACGCAGACCAACTTTTTAAAAGATTCCCCGACAACCATCACATGGGTTGAGTCACGCGGAAAGAAAAGGAAGACAGCCGGTGAGGTAACAATGCAGGATATGATGTAAGCAGTGACGTCATAAGTTTCTACAAGATTTGAAGTCTGTCTTTCAAGTCCGGACTTACGTCTATAAATTGCAGGATTTGAAGGAAGCTGGGGACATCGAACATTTTCCTTAGTTTTCTTATAATAAAGTCTAAGGAGAAAATTTGTAATTTTTGAGTGTTTTAGTTTTCATGCTTTATGTGTTTTCGAGTGCAAGCCTCATCTATGAGAGGCTAAACCAGTATTCTCCTCCCAAAAGGAGATTACTAATATAATAAATATTTCTATAAGTTCTTAATAAAAAGAGGCTTTCTGCTTCAACATGTGTTCATAATGTTCTATTAATTCATCCCGTTTACGAATTACTTGTACGGCTAGAAGTAGGAAACGAATCTAGGTGGCTTTGAATAGTTCTTTGAAGGAGTCGATAACTTGCGATCATCTTCCCGAGAGGGTGAGGTTGAACAAGATGGGAGTTGTTTGTCAAATGATCTGGGGGCAATAATTTTCCGACTGGTGGTGTTGCGAACCATCTCACCCGGTGCTGTTTCGGTCAAAAAAGGTATGAATTTTAAGGGATTTATTAATTTTACGGAAGCATGTTGGGCCTGGTATGGTCATAATGGACTATTTTCATTTTCAGTCTAAAGACCCAATTTGTATACGGATAACTTCTTGAAATGAGATCTTGATAGAAGTATGTCTTGTTAAGTTTATAAGCTGAAAACCTGACATGATCCATTTAAAACCTCTGAATAGAGACTGGATCTAAGTAGGTGTAACAATGCCACGAACAAAACAAGTTACAGAAAATAAGGATTCTTATTTCTCGAAAAACCCGAAAAACAAATTGAATATGGAGTAAAAATTTTATGTTTATTGTATAATGCTTTAGATTTATCATCATGTAGCAATTTGCCACAAATTAGAGTTTAAAGGGATAACTAGAATTTTTTTTATTAAAGAATAAAATCCTAGGGGCAAAATTGTCCAAAGTGTGAAAAGAGTAATTATTTTCATAGTTCAGGATGCAAAATATTACAAATCAAAGTACAGGTTGTGAAGTGTAAAAAGGGGTAAAGTTGGGGTGGTTAAAAATAATTATCTCTATATACTATGTGTATTTATTCTGTCTGCCTTGTAAAATAAATAATATATGCTTTATACATGTAGATCCATACTGATATTATTGGCCATTTGATTATTGATGTGTGCAGAGCTCTTTTCCGGTGCATAGTAGTTGGGTCAGAGGCCCAAATGTGTGCTTCGTTTATGCTTCGTGGAAGTGCGGGAAATTGGTGTGATACAATGACGAGCATAGAAGATGTTATTATAATGACCTGGGAAAGATTTAAAGAGCTATTCAGAAACAAATATTTCATGTCTCCTGTTCGTGTAATGAAGATGAACGAGTTCATACAACTACACCAGGGAGCTATGACTGTTGGGGATTATATTCGCAAATTTGAAGAATTGTCCAGGTTTGCCACTCGCATGGTTAGCACTGACGCACTAAAAGTACAGAGATTCCTTGAAGGTCTGAGGCCAGAACTATATAGAGATGTCAGCATGGCGGGAATTTAAGGAGTAACCTATTCACACGTTGCTAAAAGAGCACTAGTGGCAGAACAAGCTGAATTAAGAATCTTCCGTGCCTAGGAAGCTAGACGCCAATTCAAACAAGGACAGGGACAAAGATGGACTGGAAGTCAGAAGAAGAGAGTCTTCCAAGTTCAACAGCCACATAAACCCAACTTTCAGCCACGTCAAGGACAACAACAATGGGAACAACATGAGCGTCAAAGAACTGATCAGGGCAAGACACCTATTGTTAGATAAATGTTTTTATCAAGATTTTAATGATTTTGTTTAAATGCGTTTTTACACCAAAACAATGTTTTTAAATGTTGTCCAAATACTCCCAATTGATTTAAAATGTTTTTACAATTTTTTTGGAGTATTTCTTGAAGTTTATTTTTGACAAAAATCGGACAACACCTCAATTCGGAGGTCGATCGACGAGCAAATGGTCGATAGATATCTCAAAGTATGAAAACTCAAACAGAGAAATGGGAATGAAAAATGAGGAGGGTGGTGATCCAAGCAAGGGCCGACTGGTCGACGCCTAGGGCGACCGGTCGCAACCCCTCGGACCAGTCGCACCCCCCTCCGTCTGGTACCTAGATCGCACTATTTTCTTTTAACGTTCGGAATTTCCTATATAGAGACCGGTCGCGCTATGTATTTTTGACAGCAGATTCAGACAATTGAAAATCCATTATCAGCAAGATTCACTTTATTAATTTTGTACATTATTTCTACATCTTGTGATCTTCTTTTTGTAGACAAAAGTGAAAAGGAGGAGCCTATGTTGGTGAAGACTCTCCTATAAATAGAGGATGATTTGAAGACACAAAATACAACACACAAGCATACAATACAACAAGAAATATGCAAAATTCCCAAAGCCTTCATTTTTACATTCTTGTTGTAATAGCCTAAGTTCTTGCACTTGCACAATCTTGAGGTCTAGGCTTTTTATTCTTGATTACACTTGCACTCAAAATTGTATTATTCATTATTGAGTTGTAATATTGAATTTTTGGGTTCATCATTCAACACAAGATATCCTTGTGAGTGTTCTTGTGGTAAGAACACACTTGGGTGATCTAGGTGTTAGGTGCAAGAAGATTGTGGTAATCTTCTTATTGAAGAGTTTGGTGCTCTTTGAGGTGTTGAAGAATTTGGTATTCTTCAAGGTTGAAGATTGTGGTAATCTTCACAAGGTGCCGTAGAAGATTGTGTTAATTTTCAAGGGAGATTGAGGTAATCTCCAAAGAGGTGTTGTAAGGTGATGTTGTATTAATTATTTAATTATGGTAATTAATAAAATCTTTATTTCATTTTTGAAATCCACTTCGTATATACTAGGGTGGTAGTAGATTAGACCCCAGGTGGGTTGAACTACTATAAATCATCAAGTGTTGTTTAATTTCCACACCTTTATTCTTGTCTTTGATTGATCATTCGAAAAATAGGGCTAATTGCGAAAAATCAACATAATCTATTCACCCCCTCTAGATTATCGTAGCCACTTGGACTAACAAGTGGTATCAAAGTCAAACTCTTTGGCTAGCTCGTTCCTAGTAAAGAGGAAAGATCCATGGCTCGAACGAGAGCTATCTACCAACCGGCGCTTCATTCAATAGACCGCCTTTCTTCGACTCCAACAATTATACATTTTGGAAGGATCGAATGGAATTCTTCTTACAAGGTTGCTGGTTCGATATTTGGAACACGATTGTAAATGGAGTATCCATCCCAATGAAGAAAAAGGAAGACGACACTCAAATTCCCAAAGCCCTCAAGGAGTTTGATGATGAAGACAAGAAAATATTCTCCTTAAACGATAAAGCCTTTAACATTCTTCATTGTTCTCTTACCGCTACGGAGTATAATCGAATTGGAGGTATTCGATCCGCTCATGATGTGTGGGAAAAATTAGAAACTATCTATGAATGCACCAATAAAGTTAAACAAGCTAGAAAATGATGCTTGTTAAAGATTTTGAAAATTTCACAATGCTCGAAGGTGAAGGGATTTCAAAAATGGTTAAAAGGCTAGACAACACCGTTAATTCTTTGTGGGCACTCGGAAAAGTCATTTCGGAAGAAGACAAAGTTACCAAAGTTTTAAATGCTCTTCCCGGCTCTTAGTCCGAAAAGTTGACGGCTATCATGGAAGCTCAAAATTTAGAAACTCTAAATTTTGATGAGCTTATTGGAAATCTTATCATCTATGAAGCATATGCAAATGAAAGGAGTAATTCAAAAGCATCCACCTCTCAACCAGATTTTATAACAACTTGGGATGAGCTTACACAACTCCCGACGATGAAAAAATCGAGCAATGTCTAATGAGAATCGAAGAAGACAATGAGGTACGCTCTAACCCGCCTACTTCTTTTAGTAATGAATTGCATGATGATTATGATGAATTACAAAATGATTTTGATGAGCTTCAAAATGAATTCTAAACCTTGCTTTTTAAATATAAGAATTTGAAAAAGGAATTCAACACTATGAATAATGAAAAGGATAGTTTACATGCTTCTTATGAATCTCTTACTAGTGCTCATAATGTTATACTTGATAAGGTTAGAATTCTTGAAGAAGAAAATAGTAATCTAGTTAAGGATATTGATTGCACGAAAAAAGATATGTTGAAGTTTAACTTGAGTACCAATAAAATGGCCAAAATTCTTGATGTTCAACGTTGTGATCATTTGAAACTAGGACATGGTTATAAGCCTAATGTTATTAATGTTAAGAAAAAGAACCAAGTCTCTATGTATGTTGGTCATTATGCTTCTAGAACTATTACATGTTTTTTTTGTGGTAAAATTGGTCACACGACTAATACTTGTCGGGTTAAAAATAGTTCTAATTATTATTGGAGACCTAAAAGTCTCAATGTTAATCCCAAAGGACCCAAACACTTGAGGGTACCACAAGAAAATTTTATGTTAGGTACTCGGCGCAATAAAAATCAAAGGAGTTTTAAATTGTCATATAGACAACAAACGATCGCGCCATATGATCAAACGAGGAGATATTATCAAAAAAATTATTTTTCAAGCTACAACCCTTGGCAATGGCGAAATTGGTAACTCTTATCCTTTTCTTGAAGTATGCATTTCATATTGTCCATTATAATTATTGCAAATTTTCATGACTTCAATTTTTGAATAGATTGGCAAAATTCTTTATAAAAATGTTTCTTAAAAATGAGGTCTCAATTTTATACTCTAGAATTTTAAAATTTCAAAAGAGACCTTATATGGATTTTCAATAAGCACTTGTTTTATCAAACTTTTGTTGATTCCTTAAATAGCATAGTATGTGCTACTTGTTCAATTTCTATGTTATTCAATATTGTGTATAATATTCGATATTACTATGCTTTTGTGCAAGATATTTTGTCAAGTTTTTGTAGGAAATATTTTGGTTTTAAGGAACAAATGATCGTAGACTTATCCATGGCCATCTACGTCATAAAGTGTCAAGATTGTGAAAGGCATATTGGTTGACAAATAAATTCGAGGTATGTTTATCAATTTTCATTATTCTTAAAGACTCAAATTCTTCATGCCTTATGCCTATATGCTCGATTTCAAAACTATCTCAAAGAATCTCATTAAAGTGCCGTTAAAAGAAATTTTCAAATATTTGAAAGACACTTCTTCTTATGGCTTGTTTTATCTAAAGTTTTAAAACGTTAAATATTTTTTGGGATAACAAGTTCGGTGAAAATAGTTTCTCAACAAATGGTCACTCATAATCAAACAAAATATATTGAGATTCAATATTTTTTAAGAGATTGTACTTCTTAAAGGAAAATTGAGACGTGCTTAATTCCGTCTCAAGGATAACTCACGGACTTTTATTTTTAATTGCTAACCGCCGAGTCTTTTACCTCATTTCGAGCTTGTTTAGGCATAATGTATATTGAATGAGGTCTATGTTTGCAATTTGCATGTTTTTAAAACTTAGGGGTGAAAAATCGGATTTTTGATGCAAAATTCGGACAGAAACAGAATCGATGTTCGAGGCGCATCGACGACGGAGAGGTCGATCGTCGACATGGCGGCCAGGCACCGGTCGCCGCTATCGTCGACCGTCGCCTATACGTCGGCCGTCGCTTCTAGCCAATTTCAATTTAAATTGCTTCAGTCCTTCATTTTGTCATTTTAGTTATTTTCTTCCAAAATCGAACCCTTCACATTTTTCACACACAATTCACTCAAAATGATTTTCTTCTTATAAATCTATATTTTTGAGTTTATGTAACTTCTATTTCATCCATATCATCCGACTTCTCCGATTAATTGGTAAGAATTTCTCCTTTTAATCTCAATTGGGTTGAACCCTTGAGAATATGCTTATATCTTGCTATTTTGATGCAATTTATGTATTAGTGTGTTGTATATGATGATTGTTGATGGATGAATGTTGTAATGTTGCATTTGGTGATGAAATTTTTTGGCTTAAATGAAATACAAAGGCGTTATATATCTCTTGTTTTATTCAACGCACGCCAAGTGTTCGACAAAATGTTTCTATGAAAAATTCATCACCTACATGATTCTCTTGATTTGAAAAGTCTCATAAGTTTATAGAGATCATGTTTTATCAATCAAATGACCAATTTTTCCCTTTTATTTGGAATTTAAGCTTCAATGTTAAAAATGCTCGATAAATCGATTAAATTGCGCACTTTGATATGATTGCATGATGTTTTTATCGTGCTAACATTATTTTTGATGATTCCAAAGGGGGAGAAATAGGAAAAACGCTCATATGCTCAAAGAAGCGAAAATAAGCTCGCAAGAAAAGCTATAAGCTAGGGCTCTTAAAAGCCAAAAGCTGTGAATGATACTTAGTCCATTTGATGTATTTTGGACTTTTATGCTTAACTAATATTGTCTTTGTGACAGGGGGAGCTTCTAAGCTCAAATAATTCAAGCTTATTTTGTAAAAGCTAAACCTTTAGCTTTTAGTTGGTTGCTTCTATACTTGTTCTTGATGTGCATATTGATAGGGGGAGCTTGTGCAAAATATTTTCGAAATATACTTTCTCCTATCCTAGGGTTTGTACTTATGATAAATGTTGATTGTAATGGATTGATGTTTTAGACCGGAAAATGTGTTTTGTTTTTAAAATTGATCTCCTAAAATTGTTTTGGTTTGTATTCATCAAAAAGAGGGAGATTGTTAAATAAATGTTTTATCAAGATTTTGATGATTTTGTTTAAATGAGTTTTTACACAAAAACAATGTTTTTAAATGTTGTCCAAATACTCCCAATTGATTTAAAATGTTTTTACAATTTTTTTGTAGTATTTCTTGAAGTTTATTTTTGAAAAAAATCGACACTTCAATTTGGAGGTCGACCGGTCGAGCAAATGGTCGACCGATATGTGAAAGTATGAAAACTGAAACAGAGAAGTCTGGGAATGAGAAATGAGGGAGGGTGACCGGTCCAAGCAAGGGCCGACCGGTTGACGCCTAGGGCGACCGGTCGCACCCCTTCCATCTGGTACCTAGATCGCACTATTTTCTTTTAACGTTTGAAATTTCCTATATAGCGACCGGTCGCGCTATATATTTTTGACAGTAGATTCAAACCGTTGAAAATCCATTATCAGCAAGATTTGTACATTATTTCTACATCTTGTTATCTTCTTTTTGTAGACAAAAGTGAAGAAAGAGGAGCATATGTTGGTGAAGACTCTCCTATAAATAGAGGATGATTTGAAGACACAAGATACAACACACAAGCATACAATACAACAAGAAATCTGCAAAATTCCCAAAGCCTTCATTTTTACATTCTTGTTGTAATAGCCTAAGCTCTTGCACTTGCACAATCTTGAGGTCTAGGCTTTTTATTCTTGATACACTTGCACTCAAAATTGTATTATTCATTATCGAGTTGTAATCTTGAATTTTGGATTCATCATTCAAAGACAAGATATCCTTGTGAGTATTCTTGTGGTAAGAACACACTTGGGTGATTTAGGTGTTAGGTGCAAGAAGATTTTGGTAATCTTCTTATTGAAGAGTTTGGTGCTCTTTGAGGTGTTGAAGAATTTGGTATTCTTCAAGGTTGAAGATTGTGGTAATCTTCACAAGGTGTAAAGAAGATTGTGGTAATCTTGAGGAGATTGAGGTAATCTCTGCAAAGAGGTGTTGTAAGGTGATGTTGTATTAATTGTGGTAATTAATAAAATCTTTTTTTCTTTTTGAAATCCACTTCGGATATACCGATGTGGTAGTAGATTAGGCCCTAGGTGGGTTGAACTACTATAAATCATCGAGTGTTGTTTAATTTCCGCACCTTTATTCTTGTCTTTGATTGATCATTCAAAAAAGAGGGCTAATTGCAAAAAATCGGCATAATCTATTCACCCCCTTCTAGATTATCGTAACCACTTGGACTAACACCTATATCATTATCTTTTTGTCACATGTGCAAGACTCAACATACTGGAAATTGTCCAGTAGAGACGAGAAGATGTTTTACGTGTGGAATGACGGGACATCTTGCTAACGTATGCCCAAACAATCTGAACGCTTTCGGACAAAAGAAAGTGCCAGCTAGAGCGTTTACTATCACAAGAGCAGACGCAGAGGCTAACCCATCACAGGAGACTGGGTAGGACACCTGATGTAGCTAAAGTGGGTTATAATGTAATAATTGTCTTAGGAGATTCCAAACAGACTAAACAAATTTTGAGACCTTGTGTTATTCCAATTGAAAATAGAGAATTTTATGCGGATCTAATTGTGTTAACCATGAATGACTAGGATTTCATTTTTGGGTATAGATTGGTTGTTGAAGTATGGTGCTACAATTAATTGTTAGAGAAAATAGTGATATTTCAACCCCTTGAAGAATATTCATTTACCTTCTCTGGAATCACGGCCCACTTAAGATTTCCAACGATATTAACACTAAAGGCATGACGTTTACTAGACTCTAGCTGTGAAGGATACCTAGTAAGTGTCATGAGCATCGATGAACAACACCAACCAACCCTTGATGAAGTTCCAATAGTAAGAGAATATCCCAGTGTATTTCCAGATGATCTTCCTGGATTACCACCCGACCGTGAGATCGAGTTTGTTATTGACCTAGCTTCTCGCTATGGGGTGCACCAGTCCTGTTCATGCGGAAGAAGGATGGTACGATGGGATTGTGTATTGACTACCGCGAATTAAACAAAGTTACAATTAAGAACAAATACCCATTACCTCGAATCGATGATTTGTTTGATCAACTTCAAGGTGCTGCAGTGTTTTCAAAAATCGACTTGCGATCCGGGTACCATCAGCTAAAAATAAAATAAGATGATATACGTAAAACAACATTCAACACGAGGTATGGACACTATGAATTCCTGGTGATGCCGTTTGGGTTAACGAATGCCCCCACCGCTTTCATGGACTTGATGAATCGAGTATTTAGAGACTTTCAAGATAAATTCGTTATTGTGTCTATCGACAATATCTTGATCTACTCTAGAACAAAAGAGGAGCATGCTGAACAATTGAGAATAGTGTTAGAGGTTCTGAAAGCAAAACAGTTATACGCTAAATTTAAGAAATGTGAATTCTTGCTAGATCGAGTAGTATTCTTAGGACATGTTGTGTCCGGAGCGGGAATCTCAGTTGTTCCAAGTAAAGTCGAGGCTATCAATAATTGGCCACAACCTATGAATCTTTTAGAGGTACGTAGTTTTCTTGGTTTAGATGGCTACTATCACCGATCTGTGGAAGGATTTTTGAAGATTGCTTCGCTTTAACATAATTGACTAGAAAGAGTGTCTCATTCAAATAGACGGAATCATGCGAACAAATCTTTCAAGAACTCGAAAAAAGAGATTGACTTCAAAGACCTATTCTATCAATTCCATCAGGTACTAGAGGTTTTGTAGTTTATAGTGACGCGTCGAAGAATGGTCTAGGATGTGTATTGATGCAAAAGGGTAAGGTGATTGCATATGCGTCTAGACAATTAAAGGACTACGAAAAAAAACTACCCTACGCATGATTTAGAGATTGCTGCAGTGGTATTTGTGCTTAAAATATGGAGGCATTACCTATACGGGGAACGATGTGAGATCTACACAGATCACAAGAGTTTAAAGTACTTCTTCACGCAAAAAGAACTAAATATGTGACACTGTCGATGGTTGAAATTAGTGAATGACTACGATTGTGTGATCAACTATCATTCTGGTAAAGCCAATGTTGTAGCAGATGCGTTGAGCTGGAAATCAATAAAAAGCAATGCAATTGCGATTCGCATTCGGAAACCAGAGTTAATGGATCTTCATAAAATGAATGAATGTTGTATCATTAGGGTCCGTTGAAGCTAAAGTTAGCAGCGTTAACACTCCGACCGATGCTACTTGATCAAATTCAACAAGAACAATATAGTGATGATTACTATGTTAATATGAAGGAAGATATTGCCTCAGAAGTGTCTTCAGATTTCAAGATATCTGAGGATGGAGTGTTGCGATTTAAAGAACGATTATACGTGCCCATCAGAGAAAATCTCCGAGAGAATGTTTTAGCATAAGCGTATTCAACACCATATTCTGTACAACCAGGAGCTACAAAATTGTACAGAGACTTGAAGATGCAGTACTGATGGCCAGGTATGAAGGGGGATATCGCGTATTACGTGGAACAATTTTTAACTGTCAACAAATGAAGCGCGAAACACAAAAGACCAGAACGTTGCAACCTTTGCCTATTCCAGAATGGAAATGGGAAAGGATCACCATGGATTTTGTGACAGGTTTGCCCAAAGCTGTCAAGGGACACGATGCTATTGGGTGATCATAGATAGATTAACTAAATCAACTCATTTTATTCCTATTTGTTCAACTTATTCCATGGATCCATATGCACAATTATATATATAGGAGGTGGTTAGACTTCATGGTGTGCCACTATCCATTGTTTGAGATAGAGACTCTAGATTCTTATCTACTTTCTGGAGGAGTCTACAAAAGGCATTAGGAACACGATTATCATTTAGTACTGCTTATCACCCTCAGACCGATATGGTTAGAGCGTGTGTTCTAGATTTCCAAGGACAATGGAGTAAATATCTACCTTTGGAGCGTGTGTTCTAGATTTCAGATAGAGACTCTAGATTCTTATCTACTTTCTGGAGGAGTCTACAAAAGGCATTAGGAACACGATTATCATTTAGTACTGCTTATCACCCTCAGACCGATATGGTTAGAGCGTGTGTTCTAGATTTCCAAGGACAATGGAGTAAATATCTACCTTTGATTGAATTCTCATACAAAAACAACTACCATGCCACAATCGGGATGGCTCCCTTTGAAGCACTATACGGTAGAAAGTGTAGATCACCGATTCACTGGGACGAGGTTGGCAAAAGGAAGCTTTTGGGTCCATACCTGGTTCGAGAAATGACAAAAGCCGCAATTTGAGTTCGACAGAGGATGGAAACTGCTCAAAGCCGACATAAAAGTTACTCAGATCAAAGAAGAAGAATGTTAGAATTTTCTGTAGGAGATCGAATATTTCTTAATGTGGCACCAATGAAAGGGGTAATGCGATTTGGAAAGAAAGGAAAACTTAGTCCTAGATACGTCGGCCCATTTTAGATCACGGAAAGAATTGGTGATGTTGTTTATAGACTCGACTTGCCCGCGTCAATGGCTCAAGTCCATAATGTTTTTCACGTGTCTATGTTGAGGAAATACATTTCAAACCCATCTCATATTTTGAAACGCGAACCAGTAGAACTAAAAGCTGACTTGAGCTATGAAGAAGTACCTGTGGAGATATTTTACAGAAGTAAAGAAACTCAAGAATAAAGAGATTCCCTTAGTGAAAGTACTTTGGAGGAATCAATCTATAGAAGAAGCTACATGGGAAAGAGAAGACGAGATGAGATCTAAGTACCCTAACTTATTTTGGTAAGCGAAATTTCGGGGACAAAATTTTTATAAGGAGGGGAGGATGTAATACCCGAGCGTCTCACTACTCACTTGGTCAATATAGTTCATGCATTTCACGTTGGTTACGTCTTTATTGGCATAATCTGATTATTTTATACGGCATGACTAGTTCTATTTTGGATCTCACTTATAGGATTTAGTTTTCGGACTATCAGAGGCTAGCTATTAAGTTACACGTGGTAGCATTAGAAATATGGACACCACTAGGTTACACGTCATAAACATAGAGAAGACGATGTGGCATGGACGAGTATTTTTGGAATATAGTGTGATAACATTTTAATTAAAATAAAAGAAAAAGATTGATAATAATAATAATAATAATAATAATAATAATAATAATAATAAAAGGGATAAAATTATAATTAAGAAATAAAGTAGGGTCATATGAGTAAATATCAAAATTATGTGCTAAGTTTAAATAGGATATATAAATAAATTAATGTTTTTCTTTTATATATAATATCAATATAGCTTGTATGTATACATATATATATATATATGTATAACAATATTCAACTTTTATGAACATAAATATATGTGTGTTTCATATTTAAAAATCACATATAAATTTACACTCATGTGGCGTGAGTCATCATCAAGAAGATCATAAATGCATATTTGTAATTTAAATACGCACCATACACATAAAGTAAGTTAATATACCTTTATCATTATACTAATTTACCACCGCCTTATGGGCCAATTTCAAAGGGTAAACCCACACATGTATATCCATATTATTTGGGGAACACAAACACAAACACATACGACACGTATAAACAACAAAGAGAGAAAAAGAAAAAAAACAAAGAAACAGAGACTGATGAACTTGATAAGAATGAAATAGAAAATAGAAAGGAAAAAAAAGAGAGAAATGATAGAAGAGAGTTGGAGAGAATAATGACCTTCTCCACGGATATATTGGTAAGTAATCTCAAATCAATTAGTCATTTTATTTTTATTCATAGTCAATAAAATAAAAGTTTAATTTAGATGTTGAATTCAGTTTTTGTATGCGAGATAAGCTTTGTATGAGTTTACATATAGTTAATTAGTAAGTTTACAAGAAACCCATTATATACTATGTGTATTTATTCTGTCAGCCTTGTAAAATAAATAATATATCCTTTATACATGTAATTAACTGCCATTGAAATGGTTAGCATAAATTGATATAAGAGTTCTATTTTTGGTTGAGCAAATCAAAATAAAAGGAAAATGTCTAAAACCTGAAGTACCGAAGGGTTGTAGTACATGAAAAATTAGAATGAGAGTGAAGTGTGATTTTACTCAAAAATATTGATATCACTGTCATCTTTATAACTGACTAAGAGATGTATCTTTGAATTTTAGGACTTGTATGAATTAAAAGGGCTAATGGAATGGTATCTAGAAATTAAGGATGTATAGCAAGGGTTAAAATATCTAAATTAGGTTACAGTACCATATTCCAAATGAAATCAGAGGTGATTAGAAATACGAGGTTTTAATGTGATTAAGTTTTGTAAATTTATTGATTGAATATTAGAAATATAAAATCTCTGTTGCAGATTGTTCACACTTTGGATTGAAGAGTAACTGTTAAGAAACTGTTTTGTAAGAAACCATCAGTAAAAAGTAAGTAAAAATCCATCTGCACAATTGTAATGCATGAACATAGTATTGTTTGAATTGATTGTATTATATGTGACTGTGGTATCTTGTGGAATATACGTGGACATTATATGTTGCATAATTTGCTTGTATGATGTTGCAATATGGTGCTTGGTGTGCTTGGTGAGCCATTGAACATGCCATTCACAACATTTGCATGTGCATGCATATTACGAGAGGATATATGCATGCACAAAAATATTTTCTAGAAGAAAATGGTCGTTTGTTGACCAATGCTAGTGCACCGAGGCACGCTGGGCGTGCTTATGATATATGTTTAGGTATAGCAAGTGGGATACTTCCTGGTGAACACAGAGCTAGATAGGAGATGGGCTCTTGGTGGGTCACAGGAGGATGGTCCATTTGTGAGTACCTACGTATGGCTCTGCGGGGTAGGATACTTCTTGGCGGACACAAGGGACGCAAGTATGGGACCCTTGGCTGGGCCGGGGGAGGATGGTCCACACGTAGATCCATACTGATATTATTGGCCATTTGATTATTGCTGTGTGCAGAGCTCTTTTCCGGTGCATAGTAGTTGGGTCAGGGGCCCAAGTGAAAGAAAATAATTTGAGAAAAGTATTTTGAATTCATGGATTTTACAGGTTAGCATTACATGTTGGAAAAGCATCATTATTCTTTGGACATGCATGATTTTTACTTGCTGAACTTTAGCTCATGTAGTTCATGTATTGCAGGTGAGCATGCGAATGCCTGAGTCTCTGGCTTACTGTGCAGTGCTGAAGCTTCTTCAGGTTTTGAGGATCATGGATATGGATGACGACCTATCGGGCTTGTTTTGGGTTCATTGTGAATTTGCTTCTATTGTGTTTTATGCAGGAACTTGTACTATTTATATCTTTTAAAACTCTGTTGTAAAAATATGTAAATAGTGTACTGGTTTGAGTTTTGGGTTTGTATATCTAGTCATCGTGTTAACGTACAAATAGGGTTTACTGGCCTTTTGCCTCTAAATGATAAAATCTTTATTGCAGTGTACAGGTTTTTTTGTTGATCGTCTGTTATAAAATTTACACAAGGAAAAGAAAAAAAAAATTACACGTTTCAAAAGAGTTTGTAGTCGAGTTGTGCTATTTATATATTTGCTAATAGCAGAATAGGGGTGGGCGTCACATGGATGAACAATATAAAACAATATTTTGAAATGTAAATAAATTAGGAGAGAGTCATATGCTTATATCCGGGACTATATGCCGTATGTCCCAATCAGAGTGAGGCCATGTACATACTTCAACAAAATCCATGGCGCCGCCCATATAGTTACCACGACAATCCTTGTCATTGGGGATATTATCAATATAGTTACCCCGACAATCCTTGTCATCGAGGAGTAAAGTATCCAACTCGAGTCTTCAAACACGTCTTCTCATAAATTGTCATTTTAGATCATTATGTTTATATTAAGAATCAGTGATGGTTAAAAGTGGTAAAACTTACAAAAAATACGCAACAAAATATGTTCAACGTTCTGCCCTGTTAGAAATTGGAGAGCATATATTACAAATAACTCACACACACAAGAGAATAGAGGGGAAAACTTATATTATTTTATTATCACTTTCTTCACTTCTACAAATGACTCCATAACAAGGGTATTTATAGGTGATACCCAAGATGAACATACACTCAAGCATACATCAATATTTAATTTCCATACATTCACCTATCCCCATTCATGCACAAAACCAAAAGTCACATACATGAATTTTACTTATTCATGCATAGAATATACTAGAACTATTTTACTTCAATGTATCTAGCTAATAATTCAACACTCCCCCTTAAGCTAGATTCATTACTCCAAGAGAAAATCGCAACTTCTTGAAAACATCAAACTTCAAGGGCTTCGTGAAGATATCCGCAATTTGGTCTTGTGACTTCACAAACTCAAGCTTCACTTCTTTCTTGGATATATGCTCACGAATAAAATGATACTTTGTATCAATGTGTTTGCTTCTGTCATGAAACACCGGGTTCTTCGCCAACGCAATAAATCTCCGTCGGATCTTCTTGTGATAAACTAAGTTCCTTCAACAAACTTCTCAACCAAATAGCGTGACAAACACAAGAAGTCGCTGCAACATACTCCGCTTCACAAGTAGAAAGTGTCACAATCGGCTGCTTCTTAGAGTTCCAAGTGAATGCCGAACTTCCCATAAAGAAAACAAACCCGGTTGTACTTTTGCGACTATCAACATCACCAGCCCAATCACTATCACAATAGCCAACAAGCTTGAAATTGTGAGAGGAGGTATAGAAAATTCCATGATCAACTGTACCTTTAATGTACCGAAGTATTCTTTTGGCAACTTTCAAATGTGATGTAGTAGGAGCCTCCATGTGACGACTTACAAGTCCAACACCAAAAGAATATCCGGTCTAGTACAAGTTAGATACCTCAAGCTTCCAACAAGACTTTTAAAGTATGTGGAATTAATTTTCTCACCATCTTCGTGAAAGTACATTTTCACTCCACATTCCACTGGGGTGCTCACCGACTTGCAATTCTCCATCTCAAACTTCTTGAGAATTTCTTTGGCATATCCTTCTTGAGATACAAAAATTCCATCATCTCGTTGCTTTACTTCAATCCCAAGATAATAAGACATTAAGCCAATGTCCGTCATCTCAAATTCCTTTGCCATAGCTCTCTTGAAATCACCAAACATCTTTGGATTATTTCCTGTAAAAATCAAATCATCCACATACAAACAAACAAGTAACATATCACCATTTTTGTTCATTTTTACATAGAGTGCATGCTCATGTGGACATTTTGAAAAACCATTTTCTTGGAAATAGCGATCAATTCGGCTATTCCATGCACAAGGGGCTTGTTTCAACCCGTAAAGAGCCCTTTTCAATTTCAAGGCTTTATCTTCTTGACCATTCACCACATAGCCCGGAGGTTGGTCAATGTATACTTCCTCCTCCAAAACCCATTCAAGAAAGCGGACTTCACGCTAATCGGTGAATTTTCCAATGATTTTGGGCTGCAAGGGAAATGATCAACCGAATAGTTTCAAGGCGAGCAACGGGCGCAAATACCTCATCATAGTCAATGCCAGCTTTCTGCTTGTACCCCTTTGCCACTAATCTGGCTTTATATTTTTCTATCTCGCCTTTTGCATTTCTTTTTATTTTGTACACCCACTTCACACCGATCGTGTTTTTACCTTTAGGTAGTGATGCTAGCTCCCACGTATCATTTTTCTCGATCGCTTTTATTTCTTCATTCATAGCATTTCCCCATTTTTCATCACGAGCAGCATCATCATAACTCACAGGCTCGGAATCCGTAAACAAACAAAATTGAGTAAAATCACTCAAATTTCTTACTTCTTCGGTGTCATCGTATATTTCACGCAGGCCTCTAAATTTTCTAGGACCTTCACTCGAACTTGCATCATCAACTTGAGCACTTTGTGGTGGTGGCGTTGATGGTGGTGTAGTAGGTTGAGTCGGGCCTTCTTCATCATCATCATCAAAGAATGGACTATATTGTTCAGTTTTCTTTTGATCATTCCATTCCCAAACACCTTCTTCATCGAACTCGACATCTCGACTTATCACAATTTTTCCACTATGCGGATTGTACAACTTGTAGCCTTTGGAACTTTGATCATAGCCTACGAAGATATATTTTGCACTCTTATCATCAAGTTTGGCTCTTTTCTCATCAGGAACATGTGTGTAGGCTATGCTTCCAAAAACCCGCAAGTGTGAAACAATTGGTTTATAGCCATTCCAGGCTTCTTGAGGTGTTTTTCCATGCACACTTTTAGTGTAACATCTGTTCATCAAGTAGATTGCACAAGAAACAGCTTCGGCCCAAAACTCCTTCGGCATATGTTTGCTTTTCAACATACTTCTTGCCATGTTAAGAATAGTCCGGTTCTTTCGCTCGGCTACTCCGTTCTGTTGTGGTGAATATGGAGTTATCATGGGACGATGAATACCATTTTTCTCACAGAAATTTTTGAACTCATTTGAAGTGCATTCACCACCTCTGTCGGACCGAAGAGCTTTTATTTGGTAACCACTTTGTTTTTCTACCATCGCTTTGAACTTTTTGAAGGTTTCAAACACCTCTGATTTTTCCTTCAAAAAGTACACCCAAGTTTTCCGAGAATAGTCATCAATAAAAAGCACGAAGTAATTGTTCTTACCAAGTGATGATGGTTTGATAGGTCCACAAACATCCGAGTGTATCAACTCCAATGGATATTGAGCTCTAGACATAGACTCCTTCGGAAAACTCTTTCTAGCTTGCTTCCCATAAAGACATCCTTCACAAAGTTGATTTGGATGATTTATGGAAGGCAATCCTTTCACCATTCTTTGTTTGCTCATCATTTTGAGGCCATCAAAGTTCAAGTGTCCAAGCCTCAAATGCCATATCCAAGATGCATCTTTGAAACAAGACTTTAAGCACATAGGGACGTCATTTTGAATGTTTAGCAAAAACATTCTATTCTTAAATCATAGGTACCTTGCCAAAGAATCTCCCATTTTCATCTTTCATGGTCAAACTTCTATTTTTCAAGTGTATATCATAATTTTTCTCCAACAATTGTCCCAAACTCAATATGTTACTCTTCATGGCGGAACATAAAAGACATTAGAAATAAATTGATGGCTTCCATCTTTTGACCGAATCAAAATTGTACCTTTCCTTTGACTTGAACTTTTGAAGAATCTCCAAAAGTTATATCACCATCGATCGATTCATCCGCCACGAACAAATCTTTCTTTCCACAAATGTGGCTACTTGCACCGGAGTCAAGATACCATTGATTCCCCTTCTCATCTTGATTATTTTTGCAAGCAAAGAAAAAGTGGGATCTACATCTTCTTTATCATTGCTCTCCACAAGATTACTTGTCTCCTCTACGTTACTTCTACATTCCCAAGCATAATGACCAAAGCGATGACAATTATAACACTCAATTTCTGATTTGTCATACCTTGGTTGATTTGCCTATATCCTCCACCTCTCGGGCCTCTACCTCGTCCGCGCCTCTTCCTTGATTGAAGTTTTGGCTTGTATCATTATTGTTTGAGGTGTATTTGTCACCTCGTCCACCTCTTCCATGACCTCGACCTCTACCTTGCCTTGTCTACGAAATCCTCCACGTCCTCGACCTCTTTGAGACGCGTGCCTTGGTTTGTCTCTTTCTCTTTCAAAGATAGCTTTGCTTTCAAAGCATGTTCCACCGATTCTTGGACCGGTTTTTTCAATCTTTCTTCATGAGCTTGCAAAGATCCGCAAGTTCATCAACGGTCATGGTGTCCAAATCTTTGGACTCTTCAATGGCAACAACAACATAATTAAATTTTGGATCCAAAGATCTCAAAATTTTGCCAACAATTCGATCATCCTTCATGTCATCTCCGTATCTCTTCATTTGATTGGTAATAGCCAAAACTCTTGAAATGTAATCCGAAATAGACTCGGAATCCTTCATGTGTAGAGATTCAAACTCACCTCTTAATGTTTGAAGACGGACCTTTTTACTCACAACTCCTTTAAAAGAGGCTTGAAGAATTTCCCATGCTTGCTTGGAGGTAGTTGCCGTAGCAACTTTCTCGAACATCTTCTCATCCAAACTTTGATGGATGAGTGTGAGCGCCTTTTGGTCTTTTTTCTTGGCGTTTGCATCATCTCCTTCAAGACCTTTCTCCACAGGGTCCCATACTTCATAGGCTCCAAGCAAGGCTTTCATTCTAATACACCAATTATCATAATTTTCTTTGGTGAGTGATGGAACTACAAATGGTGTCCCGTTTGACATTTTTCTTCAAGCTTTGGTCTTCAAACACAAGTGGCTTTGATACCAATTTGTTAGAAATTGGAGAGCATATATTACAAATAACTCACACACACAAGAGAATAGAGGGGAAAACTTATATTATTTTATTATCACTTTCTTCACTTCTACAAATGAGTCCATAACAAGGGTATTTATAGGTGATACCCAAGATGAACATACACTCAAGCATACATCAATATTTAATTTCCATACATTCACCTATCCCCATTCATGCACAAAACCAAAAGTCACATACATGAATTTTACTTATTCATGCATAGAATATACTAGAACTATTTTACTTCAATGTATCTAGCTAATAATTCAACATGCCCTGACAATAGGATGCAGTCAAACCACCTGGTGCAGCCTCCGAACCAAAACCTCGAGGTACAGATATATATGCTGCACCAAAATAGACAACATGGTGTTAACTCAATGATGGACAAACAACATATTTGAAATAAACATGAATCTAAAAAATGTTATTTTACTTTGGTTATCAGAAAAATAAACATCGACATCCTCAAACTCACCAAAGTAATCGGGGCCCATCGGCTAACCCGATATACCTACATCCTGGCTGAAAGATATAGGTAAACTGTTAATTATCATTACAACAAAGAATGAAATATCGATTACTTCAAAATAAGATTGACATACCAAGGTTGATCAGTGGACTCCATAAATATCGTATACTGATATCGTAGATGTCACTGCCTCCACTGCTCCTTGAGGTCTATGTATGAAGACTTGACATACTTGGAAGGCATACACGTGTAATGTGGAACGTACTGGCGCGTTGGGGGTAATATTCTCTACCTTGGGGGTAATGTCCACTGCTGCGTGGGTAATGCTATCCCCCTCGTCTCCATCAGTTTTTGGACTTTGATGGGGATGCGCACTACATAAGCAAGGGTATGTTATTGTTGTTTGGTAGGGAGATTTGATTAAGTAAATCTTTTAAAGAACTCAAGCCAACAAAAAATTTAAAATTAATATAACAACCAAATAAGTTCATATATGAGCTTACAATCGAGGAAATTACACTTTTAGTCCCATAAGAACATGACTCAAACACTTTTAGTCCCATGCTTGCACTTTTGGTCCCAATGGATTTATTTTAACATATTTAGTCCCATATGAATCAAAGATTTGCAATTTTAGTCCCAAAACTAACGGAAAACTTAACTTACCGTTAACACTATTCTTATGGGACCAAAAGTGCATTTATCACAAAATTAATCAAAAAAAAAAAAACAAATTGAAAAATCTGAAAATTTGTCTAATTATTAAAAAGTTATCCAAAATCCAAAATTATTCAAAAATCTAAAAAATTTAAAAATAAAAAATCTGATAATTTGTTTATAAAAACTAAAAATAGTAATAAAAATTAAAAATTATCATACAATCGGAAAATTATAAAAATAAACTCAAAACTCTTTCTAAAATTTTGATTTTTTTTTTAAAATTCAGGAAATTTTATAAAATTATTCAGATTTGAATATGCCAATTTTGGAATAGTTTTAAGATTTTAGATAATTTTTTGGTTTTTTTTAAACAAATTTCAGTATTTTCTTGAATTTTTAGATTCTCTTAAATAATTTTATTTTTGTAAATAAAATCTATGTTTTTTACCCTTTTGGAATTTATTAAAAAATCATACTTTTTTGGTAAATTTTTTCAAAAGTCCAACAATTTTCAGTTTTGAATCCCATTTTCAGATTTTTAGATAAATTTCCTTATGTTAAACAATTTTCCAGATATTTTTAAACACATATCATGTCTTTTATATTTTAATTTTTAGATTTAAAATAGTTTTTGGATTTTTTATAACTTTTATTAATAAATTATAAATAATTTTAAATTTTTTTGAAACAATTTTCAAAATTTTTAGACAACTTTTCAGATTTTCCAAATATTTATTTTATTTTTTTTAAATTAAACTTTGGATAAATGCACTTTTGGTCCCGTAAGAATATTGTTAACGGTTGGTTAAGTTTTCCGTTAGTTTTGGGACTAAAATTGCAAAGTTTTGAATCATATGGGACTAAATGTGCTAAACAAAATCTGTTGGGACCAAAAGAGCAAATTGTGGGACTAAAATTGCTTGACCCCTTTTTTTATGGGACTAAAAGTGCAATTTTCTCGCTTACAATCATATTAATTAATCTTTTGTTATGCTTTAAGGCTATGAACGTCTTTTTGTTAATCAATTTCAGAAGTCTTTTAACATATTAGATGCATTATGCATGATTATTCGGAAAACTGAAGTCTTTTATTTTGAGATTTGAATGGTAAGTGAACAATTGAAGTGCACGCATCACTTACTGAAATTTAATTTTTTGTGCTCATATAACTCAGAAAACTGAGATATGCCTGTCCAGTTTCATTCCAACACATGCATAAAATATGTGTAATCCCTAAAAGTTGTAAAGTGTATAGAAGTCTAGCAGCAAGTGCCCTTGCCCGAGATCAGATATATCAAATATATCCTCTCAAGAATACGTACGCCTAATCCGATTATTTGGACAATACCTATGTTACTTCCAAGCAAAGCAAAAGGGTACTGTTAAAATTAAGCCAAAATAATAAAAAAAAAAAATCCTATGTTACTTCCAAGCAAAGACGAAAAGGTACTGTTAAAATTAAGCCAAAATGAAAATTATACCTTCAACTCATGAGCATCAACCACATAATTGCATTACTCCCTTCAAGGAACCCAATGTTGAAATTATTCTCCGTGCATTGTTTAATTGCATAATTTTTAACCATATCATTTCATTGGTATAACTCTTTGATTAAATCTGCATCCACATGAAAAAGAACAACGAATAACTGATTATATAACAAAAACCAAGTTCAATATAACAATTGCAAGAAATAGACGTTAGTTAATAGAATCATACCACATATATAAAAACTGAACTTATCAATACAGAATGGTCTATGTATTTTTATTTTTACCGAAAACAATAGGCATTGGGAATTTTGTAACTCCCATTTGTAGTTATTGAGTAATAATTTTCTAAAAACACATTAAAAGTCAAATCACTTTTAAGAAAATAGCAATCGGTGCTATCTAGAAGATGAGAGTAAAATGTGAAGTTTGTAACTCCCATTTATAATTATTGAGTAATAACTTGTGCATCTTTTTCCAAAAAAAAAAATCTTTTAAGAAAATAGCATTCGGTGCTATCTAGAACATGGGATTAAAATGTGAAGTTTGTAACTCCCATTTGTAATTATGAGTAATAATTTCTGCATTTTTTTCAAAAAAAAAAAATTTGAAATCTAAATGCAAAGATGTTTACTCAAATTTACATGTTTGGCCTTAAAATAGAATTAGACAATTATATGTGTTGTAGGGTCATTTTTGGCAAATCAAAAATTTCAAGAAACCATGAAAGTCATTCACACTTTTATAGGAGTATAGATATAGATAGATAGACAAAGATTATATAATACACAAAAGAACTATCAATAGAAATGGAATACACAACATACTTTTATGCCATACATAAAACTTAATATCTGAGCAATATATGTCTGCTACTGATCTCGTTCAGTCCCATGTGTGGTGAAGAGTGATGGATCATTAGTTGTACCGCTTGAATGATTTGGGTGATGACTCGGCCCTATAGCCTACTTTGTAATATCTATCGTACTAACTCGGCGAGATGAGTATCCAAGTATAACTCGATCTTAGTCCGGGTGAGTCTATTACCCTCCCGCGTCGTCCGACGCTATATCGCACCCTCCACCACTCTATCAACAACAACCTCCACCATGTCTTTGCCGGAACACTCGAGTAGTAGGAGGCCCATCCCTAGAACCCGAGGTGGATCTATGGAGCAAGTGGAGGGTGTCGAGTGTAGGCGGCGGCGGAGGTGGATGAGTGTCATGTGTAACTAGCGGCGAGTGGAGGGGTCCCGTGTGTAGTCGGTGGTGGAGGTAGAGGGGTCCGGATAATATATGCCTCTAAATGACGAGTCGAACCTATAACCTTCACCCTATCATACTCGGCATCCATGTCCTCGTTATCCTGGTCTGCAGGTTGCGTATGGGTCGTGCACCTCTTCGGCCCCGAGTCATAGGTAGCCCCTACTTTTTGAACTACATCTCGACTCCGAGATCACCCTCCTAACAAATGAATCAAGCGAGCACACACCGACTCATAAAATGCTCCGTATGGGCATATCATAATCCATACGATATGTCCATATGAATTCTCGTATATGTAAGGAGCCCAGCTCCTCTGCGGTGGGGTGAAATGGTGTGCATCTAGTCTATCAAAACAAGAAACTACACTTAATTAAAAAATATAATGACATAAAGAACACAATAACACGTAATTAGAAAACCACACTTACTTGCGGATTGTCAAATAAAGTCATCAAAGTGAATGCCCTCTTCAGGCATCTCAATCATATACCCCTCGGATAGTCCTCCAACCCAGAACTCAGCCCAAAGGTCTGGCGAAGTAAAATGATGGTCTCATATGCCTATAACTGTATTCACCAACAAACAAATAAACAATGAAAACAAATTTATTATGCAATGCTTGTGTTAATAATAATATGTGCTAGATATATATACCTGTAAAGCCATCAAATATGCGTACACATGAAAATGTACATCTTTATCGGGATCATTAGGGGTCGGACTCCAGCCTCTAGATAATGGCATAGCTGACCAAAAATGTAGAATCCCCATGAGAATGTCCGAAACATCTCGACATCCTTCTCCAATATCCACAACAAAAATGAGGACTATTGTCCGGGGATCCACCCGAAAAAGATACATCGTCAAAACAAAAACATAGGCGATCTTTAGATTATAATCTGGTCGCGCTCTAAAATGGCCATCAGTGAAAGCCGACAACAACTTTACTACCACCATGGACTCCCTATCAAAATACCAACGGTAAACTCCTCTACCGGTGGGACATAATGAACGGCATTTGGGTCAAATGTCATTGGGCCAAAGTGTAGCCCTATGATCATGCAAAACTCGTGTTGGCCAAATTTGTGGTTCTGCCCCCCAATGTAGAACCACATCTCGCAATCACTAGTCTGAGTCGGTCGAATCTCCCTACCAAACAACAATACCATACTCTTGTTATGTAGTGCGCATCCCCATAAAAGTCCAAAAACTGCCCAAATGGCCCATTCCTAAACTAATATAATAATCAGGTGGACGTCAGCTCCTTCAATATGTCAGGTATTAGTTGAAACTTCGTGTATGCATTAAATGTTTCCTTCCAATTTTGCAGCATACCTTATCTCCATTCTCAGGCCTGCTAAAAATGAACAAAGAACCTGTTACAAATGGAAAAATTCACAACAAACAGTCTGTGTGGAGTCTAATACAAACAAACGTAACTCGATATCAAGTTACACGCAACTGGATATCTAGTTAAATAACTAAATATCGAGCTCGATATCTAGTTACTTAACTCGATATCGAGTTATAACTCGTTATCCAGTTACATTAAACTCGATGTGTGACTCGATCCAGATCTTAAGCACAACTCGATGCAAACACACTTAACTTGATATCGAGTTGCATACCTCAATATCCAATTACATAACTAGATATATATGGAGTTATGTAAGATATATATCGAGTTATGTAACTATTGAGTGTAAATGGATATCGAGTTATGTAACCGAATATCGAGTTATGCGACGAAAACCCTTGTTATCTTTCTTATTCACCCACAACCACCATTAACAAAGCATCAAACTTTTCAAATTAAATCTAATTGTCTAAACCTATAAATTCTACAAACCTTACACAAAATCCTAACTTAAACTACTATGAACTAACTAAATCGACACAAAAATATGAAATTAAATGAATTAAATTAAGTGTTGAGAATTACCTATTATGATCAGTTGATACCGCTCGTCGTTGAAACCATGTTCGCTAGTCACTTTGAATCAATTTTTGGTCCAAAGTTAGTTCTCGAGTTATGGGTGAGTGTGTAACTATGTGTGACTTGAAATGGTGTAAAATGACTTAAGGGGCAAATCCGGATTTTCACGTGTTAAAATGGCTAAAAAATATGTGTACTTCCTAAGGGGTGTCTGGTAGAGTCTAGAGGGGGGTTGAATAGACTTTACAATTTTTTGATTTTTCTAATCAGAGTTTAAAGAAAATAATTACGTCTAATCAAACAGTTGAATCGATATTCAGGAGAAGAGTTAACCACTCAAAGAAATCTCTTGATAGAAAGTTGATAGAGTAACTCAGCTGAAAACACTACAAGAGAAATGCTAAACGGCATTGGTTTTTAGTCGATGTCAATTAAGAAATCAACCGATGTAGTAATCGGTGATGTTAAAAGTCTAGATATTTGACATAGGTTTTAAATTGGTAAAAAATGATGTTGTAACATTAAAGACATCGGTTAACAACTGATGTTGTTAGCCTTTGAGGATGTTGGCCTAAAGATCGTTAATTTGAAATAGACATCTATTTTCAATCGATGTTATTTGTTCGAATTAACATCAGGGAAAAATTGGTTTTAAATTGATGTAACACAATGTTAATCCATCGGTTCAAAATCGATGTTATTTGTATTTAACACATTAGCGTTTTTGATGTTTTAGAATATATATATATATATATACATATATATTTACACCATTCACCATACCACCCACTGTCAAAGCAATAAACAACTGATCAATCCACATCAAAATAAAAAAAGATACAAATCAACATCATATCAAAATTATTTCCAAAACAAAATAGGACTACGATTGTTTTACATGTTTTTGTGTGATTTTTGGTGTATTTTCGTGTGTGGAAGTGTCTAAATTAAGTTGTAATGTATCATTTGTGTCAGATGTTACGTTTGGTGTGTTCATGTTGTTTTGTAGGTTACAATGAGAAAATGGCTCGAACAACGGCTGTAAAAGGCATTACGGACGACAACAAACACATAAAAGATGAGGACATCATTCGATGGCACCCGTCGCGTGCGCGTGCGGGAGGATCATCGCGCGGTCATGTCAGTCCAAATAGGCCACGTGGCCCACGATCGCACAAGTAGTGTGCGGTCAATCGTTCTTGCCACCATGCAATCGGCGCGGGCGTGCACTAGGGACAAGGACATACTGTGGGGTCGCGCATATGGATAGATTTTTGAAGATTTTTTGAAGTTATATTCCTTTTTGGGCTTCCACCTTGTTTAGGATTCCGGACTTATAAGTAATACAAGGGAGCCCTTAGTTTCAAACTTTTTGACACTTTTAGCATATTTAGGTTTTATTTTCCTGTGTTTTTCATTCTTTGGAGTTTGGCGTATTATTTGGCTTGTCCAGCAAGGATCTTTTACGACTTAATAAAAACGTAATTTTTCTTTGTTCATCTTGTCTTCTTTTCGATAATTGGAAAATCTAATTGTGGCATGATGGTGTTTATGATTATGTTTTTCTTTGATTGATTTGATGATTCCATCCCCAAACATGAGCTAAATTTCGTGTTCTAGGATTATGATGAATTGATTTAAATGAACAAACATGTATATTAATTGATTGACTGTGCCTTTCTTGGTTGGGTTGCTTTAATATAAAATTGATTACTTAATCAACATTCAATTATTTTGAAGGATTGATTGAGATCGAGAGATAAGATTAATCCCAGACTAAATTCAATTATGAAGATGGATATGAATTATAGATGTATTATTTGCCTTGATTAATTGGTTAGGTTAACTGGGTTTATTTGGGTTTAGTCTGTGAATACGTGAGTTATCCGATTTAGATCTAGTTTAGGTTCATTTCGCATGATTTATTGATTAATATTATGCTTGTGAGTTTGATGATATGATTCCAAAATCCTAGATTTCATTTCCATATCATTTTTCTCGTGTCTAAACATGCTAAGTGTTAATTGGTTATTATTTTTTTTCTTTTTAGTCCATAGATTAGATTCTCAAACTTGGTTAGAGTATTTAGGACTTAAATTCTGTCTTTTGTGATACATTGTGACTGTTGCCAGCTAAGTTTTCTGAGAGAGAAGACTTTGATTAACTGACCACTCTACGATTAATCTTGTACTCTTACGGGAATTGCTAGATTTAATTTAAGGGTATAATGGTTGAACAAAATTTTGGCGCAATTATGAGGAGAGCTTTAGATGTAATAGTTACTCTATTTGTTTCGTGTTTTTAGATTAGAACTTTTGTAGTTGTTTTCTTTTTGATTTTTCATATGTTCCACAGTGCGTTTTGATCATTTTCTCGTGTATGCAAGGACACCAAAATCTCGGGTTGGATGTTGGACCATACTTAGACAACATCCATCAGGTTGCAAAGTGAATGAGAGACACGGTTGGCGATTCATCCATGAGCAGCAATTTCCAAAAGACAAACCAGAGGAATACGAGCCAGAAATGGCTAAGAATCAGATTGGGAACAATGCGACGACACGATATTTGTTGATGGGGGAGTTTTCATGGCCAGTCATCGGGACTGCCATTTCCCAGATCACTTTGGGTCAGGCAACTCCGTATTACGAACTTAATAATGTACATTTTAATTAACTGCTATCATTTTATGGAATATTAAATGAGGACTCACTAAATTCATTCGAGAATTCTATGCAGTCATTCAGACCTTTACCTTACATGATCTGAATGAGGATCAACTGAAAATGCGATGTTTCCGTTATACTTTGAAGGATCACGTGAAAACTTGGCTTATATCACTACCTGTCAACTCTCTCACGGATCGGAAAATGGTGTATAATAAGTTTATGGGAAAGTATTATTCGTACCAGAAAAACGCTAATTTAAGGGCACAAATTGCTACATTTTGCCAATCTGATGGGGAATCCTTTCATGAGGCATGGGATCGCTTCAAGGGTCTTAAAATTCAATGCCTACATCACCACTACCTAATGGAGCTGCTGAACCAACTTTTCCACTATGGGCTATCACATAATTATCAGTATATGGTGAACAACGCTACTGAAGGTGACATGGGCAAGAACACAACTCAGGCGATCTATGATATCTTGGAAACCATAAACACTAACTCGCAACATAAAAGTTGCAGAAGTAATCGGGCCATGGTTAATGAAGTCTCACTAAGCTATGATGTTACGAAGCAGTTGGCAGAATTCACTAAACATATTCATTTGTTAACTATGAGGGGGCAACCACCAACACCTGCATCGACACAAGATTTGTGGAGGCTTTGGTCATAGGGAAAATGTTTGCATAGCTATTCAGAAGCAAGTAGACGACACATAGAAAGCAAATGTGATTTAAGGGTACTAGCAGTGCCCGTTGATGAGTGTAAAATATACGAGCATTTAGGGGCTTAAAATGATATATATTTGATACATTTGCATGTATATTTAGTGTGTTTTGGTTGGTTTCCTTTGTTAGGCGTGATACTGCGTATTCTTGTAACTTTTTTATAGGAAATGGAGCTAAATTAGATAAAAAATGATATCACATTCCAAAGTATTCAAGGGCTAAGATACGAGCAAATATGTGAAAATGAGAAGCATGGACGATCGAACAAAAGGGAATTTCTGTCAAAAACGTCCAAATGCGCTGATAGTTTCCAGCACTGGCAGTGTTTAGTATTTTGTCCATAACTTTCTCTACAAAATTGATATTAAGGTAATTCAAGTGGCTATGGTGTAAGTCCTAAGGGGTATGATGTAAGGTTTAAAAGGAGGGGGTGAATAAACCTTACCAAATTTTCACTTTTTAGTCCTTTTAAAATATTCAACAGAGTTGACTCAAATCAGCTAAGTCCTTGAGGGACTGCTAGGTTGGCTTTCTTCAGCAAAGTTACCCACTCAACAAACTCGACTGAGCTGTTGATAGTATAACTTAGCTGCGTCAGCTAACACTTAACTTTTAGATGATTTGGTTCTATACAGCGGAAGACTTAACACTGTTTATTAATTTTGAGCTCGTTTTTAACATTTGTTTTAGAACTTGTTATTATCTGTTGGATAGCAATATAACTTATCCGCAGATATAAAAATATAAGTAGGAAAGTAAATTGCTAAAAGTAAATGACACAAGCAAATTTATAGTGGTTCGATGATGGGGTAATTCCTCTAATCCACTATTCTCCAACTCCTGAAGGAATCCACTAGGTAACATATCAAGTTACAAAGTAGTTCACAATCTAGAGACAACCTTGATCACACAGCTGGCTTCTCTTGCAACTCAGCTTCTTCACAAGACATCTGCCTTGCTACTTCAACTCCCTTCAAGCTTTTGGAATTGATAACACATCCTTCAAACACACTTGAAACTCGTGGTTCGACCTTGAACCTCACTACAACCTCTTCAACTTGGAGAGTAGACCCCTTTTTGTTCTATAAACTTTTCTTCTTCAACTGGTTGAAGTAATCTTTCCTTCACAAATGTGTTGGATCGAGTTACTTGAATTTTAGACTTGAGGAATTTTCTTGATAAGCAAAGAATGTTGCGGTAATGCTTGCTTGTAAATTGATTTTTGCTCGTGTAAATCGTAACCTTTTCTCAAATTCTTCCTCGCCTTTTATAGTGCTCATTTGAAAATTTACCCGTTGAAGAGATAAGCTATTTTCAAATGACACTTCTCATTCGTTGGCTTGTATTTTATTGGCCTGCAGCGATGTGATGTTGACCCTTCCTCGTATTAAATGAATGTGCAGCTTTACAGGGTCTGACACATGCTCCAGTGTTTCCCATTAGTTTATTCCTTTTGCATATTTCTGGGCCAAACACTTTAAGATCGGGCATCTTGGACTTATTACTATATCGAGAAATATTCTTGACTTCCTTCCAACGAATCCATGTCAGTTGTCTTGACTTGACTGCTGCCTTTACCCCTTTGACTTGAGTCTGCTCTAATCATGGGAATGACTTAATCATCACTTCAAAGCTGTTAGACTTGGCTTATTCTACCGACTTGACACACTTCCTCATTCTTTACACAATCGTTCCTCACTGGCTCTCCTTCAGTCGAGTCCTTGTCTTCCATCTTGGCCATACTCAACTAAAACACAGTAGAGTCTTCACTCTAGTTTGCAGTTGACTTCTTGCAATCTTCGACATAGCTGACTTCACTCAGCTCTTTTAGTCCTATCTATTACAACATAGAATTACAAGGAAAATGGGGTGCCAACTTTCTAGTCTAAATTTTACATGGTATGATCAAAATCTTACAAATAAATTTTCTAACAATTTCTCCTTTTGATGATGCCAAAACTTAAATAAAATAAACAAAAACACAAGTAGTGTAGTAACAAAGAATGTATGCTTTGAATATGTCAATTTATTGATCATAACATTCTTGTCCTTTACAAAGTCATTTACAACAATATACTCTATACATACATTGAAATACAACATGTATCGAGCAAACTTTCAAAGAAGGTATTAGAGCTAACAACTAACTTACAAAGAACTTACAACTGTGTATTTACAAAGTAAAATACATAAATGGGGTTGCAGCCATCTTCAACGCCTTGGCTGCTTCCTTTTTCTTTCTTCATCTTCAGCTCTCCTTCTGTCCTTATCAGCTCTCATTCTCTTTCTTTCTTCTTCATCTCTCTTCTTCTTCTCATAAGCACGCCTTGCAGCAGGGTTATCCCTACGCTGCCTTTCCTTCTATTCTCGTGGACCCTTTCATTCTCGGCTTCTTGCCTCCTCACAGCTTCTTCATTCTTGCGCTGGACTTCCAAATTTGCAAGATGATCATATCCAGCCCAATATGTGATCCATTTCTTCTGCAAATCAATATACTTGATGTCCTGTGGTCTTGGATGCGTTCGAGAGCTTCTGCCTCTTCCACTATCACCCGATCTTCCCCTACCTCTTCCCCACTCAGCTCATCTGCGAGTGTGCTGTACTGGTGCTTTTCCTTTTCCAGCTGAGTGACTTCTGGAACTCTGCTGCACATCAGCTAGGTTACACACATCGAGACCCTTCTCCCAGTTCATGTTCCAGGCTTGTGGTAGAGTCATGTCTCTGAAGTAGCCTTCTGCCTCTAGAGTTTGAAACTCCTCTAGGGATCACGGGCTCGAGACCAAAGATCGTGCATAACAATGTCTCTTGGGGCTTGATCACGGGAAATTCTTTCTGGCGCGAGGACCATCATATTACGTCCCTTATATTCTCGGATACACGCAGAATGCTTCTCCCACCTTTTCCAACTCGGCTTGATGGCTTTCCTTGATTATTTCACTGCCAACTCAGCTTTCTATTCCACTGATAGCTCTTTCGGTAGTTTGCTGAGAAGTGAAGCTGTAATGTCTCCTTGCTAAGGAGTCTGATCATACATAAGATTGAATGGGGTTTTTTCGAGCTTCCTTCCCCCTTAGCTGGTACTTCCTTGTTTTCCACCTTATGACTCCCTTTGCCTTCCTTCAGTTCCCTCATAGCCTCATCTTCCCCCTTTTTGGCATCATCACCAAAATATAGGGTCAGGCCAGGGAACAGTCCACTTAACATGAAGTTGAGTCGGCTGTTGGTTGCATCATGTTTAACATCCGACTTGGAGCAGGCTGTGCGGAATTCGGACCGCATAGACTTTGACTCAGCTGCCATTAGTTTCATTTCTGTTTGGAGGACACTGAGCTGCTGGCTCATGGTAGTCTCCAATCTTGCAATCTCGTTCTTATGTTGCAGCTTGAGAAACTCCATATCCGACTTGTGAGATTCTTTAATTCTCACCATGTATTCCTTTTGCTTCTGCTAAAACTGAATGTTGTCCGCACTCTAAACTAATAATTCTGCAAACAAAGACTTGAAGTAATGAACTTGTTCTCTTCTCAAAGCCATAGTCTGTGCCGCCCACTCACAAATTCGTAGAATAACTCCACGCATGTCTCTACTGATGTTTGCATCTCTGTTGTCCAGCCTTAGGTCCAATGATGCTAAGCCATGCTCCATATTATCGATCTCAGCACATATGTCTTTAAATGCCTTTCGAAAGTTGGCTGATGAAGCAGACTCATCCTCAGGCCAAACGACATCAAAATCGAACCCTATAGACACCATCGTTAATTCAGTTGGGATACCAGACTCTACTTGCACAATGCAATTGGCTTGTTCTCTAGCAGTTTCGGCATCAAGGGATGGCAACTCGGCTTAAAACGGGAACATGCCTATGAACATGTCATCTGGGATGAAAGGGATTCCTGCAGGTCCAACTTGTGGAGCCTTTCCCTTCTCATTTCGAGTTGAGTCAGCTTGACTTGCCTCACTTGTATTACCCGGCAATAAATGGGGAGCAACTGTCTTAGCCTTGCTCAATCGATTGGTTTCGGCGAGCAATCGTGTTAGCTGCTCACCGACGACCACTGTCTTAATGACTTTCTCGGTATCAATGGGTCATTCCTTTTGAGTTATCTTATCCTCTGCTGATTTATCGGCGTCATCTGAGTATGTTCTGGCCATGGGGGTTGGCTCATCAACAAACACAAACTTCATCGGAGCAATTTTGTCACTCTGATAGCCTTGAGCATCCTCAACTTTGTCCTTCGAAGAATCTTCAATGGGAGTGGACTCAACTTCATTGTTGGATTCTAGGAATTTGTTGTCAATGTTTTCTTGGGAATCACTGAGAGCGCTGATTTTATCTTCTTCATTAGCCGTCTCTATATGAGGATTTTTCTCTTTTTCAACTTCTTCACCTAAGGAAGTCTCAACCTCCTTTAGGCCTTCATTACCCCTAGTAGTCTCAACCGTTGTAGGGCTTTCAAAATCCCTATGTGCGCCTCAATCTGCAGAGGTTCTTAGACGCTTTTCCCCTGTGACTCATCTGCCTTAGGGTCTTCATTGGCATCTGTTGGAGTTTTAACCCCTAGGATTTCACTTTCAGGACCAGGAGTCTCAACTCCCATGGTCTCCATTCCATGCTTTTTCTTAGCTACATCGGCGTCGTCATCGGCCTTGGTCAAAAAAGAAGTTTCAAATGAGACAATCTTAACCGTCCGAAACTTCACAACTTCACTCTGCTCATCCATTGATTTCTCACCTTTGCCTCCTAACTTCATAGTCTGGTCTCCCACATTATCCTCCAATCTAGCTGTGGTGGAGAGAGCTTCCTCCTCAGCTGGCACATCAGCTAAGTGAATGGTTGTGGGGCAAATCTATTCCCGAGACTTACTGTTTTTCCTTCTCGCTTATCAACCATAGGGGCGGGTGTCTTAAAACCTTCTTGGGGTTGGCTTGGCTAGGTGCCCGTTTAATCTCTTTCCCTAGCTTCATCGTCGTTCCCCTGAGAGCTATTTTTAGATTGCATGGGGGATGTGGTGGCAGCAATGTCAGCAGCTATCTTCGGCGCCACACCCAAAGGGTTAGAGCCGGGAGAGAGTTTAGAAGATTCTCCCAGACCCTCTTGCAAATGTTGTTTGTGTATGGATTTTGATTCTTTGATGGCCTGTTGGAACTCGGCCTTCTCAACTGTTTCAGTAGGATCAATCTCTTCTAGGTCTCTGTTGTCAGTCGATTCCATGTGATGCTCATGATCTCCAGTGAACATGAACATCTTTGATTTTTCAAGAGCTTTGGCTTTCTCCAAAGCTTTCTCCTTTTCATCTTCTTTTATGGCGCGAAGGGTATCCATACATTCATTAGGGCATAGTGGACAGAGACGTTTCCTAGGAGGCTTAGGAGCTCCTATTCTTCTTCGATGAACTCAGGTTGCTCAAATTATTGTCGGGAGTAACTTAGCTTCCAATTCCTCTAATCCCTCAATCTCTGCTGAATATCCGGTAGACTGGAGAGTACATTATCACGTCATCATCATCATCATATCCATCTTCTGAAATCATAGCAAGTGGAGCTTGCTCCTCCTCGGGTATATTGGCATTGGTCTAAGGGGACGAGACAACTCTTTCCTCAAGAGTCTCAGCTGTCTCAACTTTTTGCTTCTCCACAGCTGTCTCCCGAGCAGCTGGGTCTTCTACGCTCTGCTGATTGGCATCAACAGTCTTCTTTGTATCCATGGTGGCTACATCTCCACCATCCTTCTTTTTAGACTACTCTTCTTGAGCATCAACAGTCTCCACGGGCTTCTCTGGCTGATTAGCAAACTAAGCTTTCTCAAGATCAGACTTCCTAACAAGTCTTTTTCTCTTGGTCTTGACAAGAGGAACAAAATCCTCTTCAGCTGTTTTGGTGGGGACTTCTGGCTCCACCATCTTTATGTTTTTCGCAATAGCTGGCTTGCAGGGCACAACTGTGCACTTCTTCTTCACAACCGGAGAATGCATAGACGAATCCTTCTCGGTCTCGTCTACAGGGCCAGGGGCTTGTGGGTCGGCTACTAGGGCACGAGCCTTCTTGGACTTGGCTGCAGGGGTAGGTGCTTGTTAGCTGCCGCAGCTCTCTTCTTTTGAATAGGCTTGGGAGAGAGTGCTGAAGCAGTTGCAGTTGTGTCTTCAACAGGGTCAACTGACTCACCCTCACTCGTGTCATCTTTCCTGGCATGCGCCTTCCTCTGAGCTCTAGAAAGGTTTGCCTTGATGATGCTTTATGGGCTTATCGTACGACATACAAAACACCTTTGGACATGTCCCCGTATCGATTGATTTTTGGGATATCATGCCACCTTCCAGTGGAATTAGAACATAAAGCATTTTGCGCAGTGAAAAAGCTTAACTTTGACATGACTGCAGTAGGCGAAAAGAGAAAACTGCAAGTAAGCGAACTGGAAGAATTTAGTCAAGATGCATACAAAATTGCCCAAATCTACAAAGATCGCACAAAGAGATGGCATGACTAGAAAATTATGAGACGAGAATTCTTACCCGGGCAAGAGTACTTCTATATAACTCAAGATTAAGATTATTCTCGAGCAACCTTAAATCAAGGTGTCTGGTCCTTTCGTGATCAAAACGGTGCTATCACCAGGAGGAGCCATTGAATTACTAGCAAAGAATGGTCGAACTTTCATCGTAAATGGGCAAATAATTAAACACTACTATGAGCCAGAAACTCTGCAAGAAATTTCGACCATCTACTTGCTTTTAACCATCCGTGTAAGTACTTATTACACATTACTCTTTTCTTTTGATAATTTCCTCATATGTTCGGGACGAAGCATATTTTATGTTTGGGGGGGTTGTCAAGAATGTGTAATTTGGTACTTTCCTGCATTTTGCTTTGCATTTAGGACAACATGTAGAGCATTTAAAAAATTTTGCATAAAAAAATAAAAATAAAAAATAATAATTTTTTTTTATTAATATTTTTCGATTTTTATGTTTTTATTTTAGCACATTTAATTGCTTTTGTGTGTGATGTTTAATCAAGGTTTTTGAAAATGCCCAGCTTCTGTATGATTTTACTATGATCATCTTATGGAATGAGATAACATACTTATGAGAATAGTGTGATGAATTATTGGGAGGATGTCATTTATTTGCTTAGCATTAGTTGAGAAAATTGGGTAGTTGAGTATGTTGCGAAAAATAAGCCTGTGAGGTTTTGTGCCTTTAACTGTTTTTATATTATGCAGCTTATTTTGTTCTTGAGTGTGTCATTCATGAATGTTAGAATTCTAGAACTTGCTCTGGTATCTGCATTGAAGACATGTGTGAGTCCAATTTTTGAAAATGATTTAAGACCATATTTGTTTTAGCCTACTTAGCCTAAAAAGCCTACCTATGAACTCATGAATCCCTAGTTAGCCAATTTTGAGCCAAAACTTTTTATTGTTAGCCACATTGATCTTTAAAATTGAAAACATGATTTTATCCCTGAAATTTCTTGAACTTATAGCAAATGAACAAATTTGGGGGACATGTGAAAATTTATGAAAAAGATAGGAAGTTAACAAAAGAATGAGGGATGAGCAGTATCTGAGTGAATGAAAAATATATGAAGCTCGAAAAAGAAAGAAAATCTCTGAAAAGAAAATAGAGAAAATCGAGCAAAAGAAAAAGAAAAAATTCTGAAAATTGAAAAAACAATGAGAGCATGAGGCTAAAGAAAAAAGAAAAGAGGAAAAAAAGACTAAAGAATGAAAAAGGAGAAATAAGGGTGGAGTCGAGTTGAAAAAGAAAATATCTTGAGAATGATGTTTAGATGAAATTAGGTTAGTGAATTGCAAGTTTGTATGCTTAAATTCTATTTGCTCACGCCAAGTCACTCAATCCAAATTTTCCTACCCATACGAAAGAACCTACATTACAACCTAATAAAAGTCCTTTTTCTTTCTTAAATAGTGCACACAAAAGTGGTCGAGATGTTAGACGATTTTCAAGCCTATGGTAGTTCTACTTTCATTGAATTGATTTTGAGCGTAAACATTTACTATACACTTTGAGAGTTGAGTGATACACTACTTGTGAGTCGCAATGTCAAGTACCCAAGAGAGTATTTATTATGCCGAGGTTATGAAAGATGACTTCTTGATAATGAATTGCATGATTTACTTGAGTATGGAGTGAAATGAGATTAAATGTTTATAGTCTTCTTGTGTGTTCTTTTTACCCCTTGATATTATTTTTTTTAATTTGCTTGAGGACGAGCAATGCTTTAAGTTTGGGGGATTTTGATGAGTGTAAAATGTACGTGCATTTAGGGGCTTAAAATGGTACATATTTGATACATTTGCATGTATATTCAGTGTGTTTTGGTTGGTTTCCTTTGTTGGGCGTGATACTGTGTATTCTTGTAACTTCTTACAAGCAATGGAGATAAATTGGATAAAAAAGGATATCACGTTCCAAAGTATAGGCCAAGAGCTAAGATACGAGAAAATATGTGGAGAGAAGCATGTACGATCAAACAAAAGGGAATTTCCGTCAAAAACGTCCAAATGCGCTAATAGTTTCTAGCACTAGCAGAGTTTAGTATTTTAGCCATTACTTTCTCTACAAAATTGATATTAAGGTGATTCAAGTGGCTATGGAAATCTATGAGAAAGGGCTACAATGTTCATGAAGACCTCAGGAGCAATTTCATACGTTTACTAGTCACACGGCCAGACCGTGTGGAACCACACGGCCGTGTGATATGCCCATGTAAAAAATGACATGTCCGTGTGAAAAATGGAAGAAACAGGGGACAGAAACAATCCCCATGACTAGACCGTGTGGAACCCACACGGGCGTGTGAGGTTGGGCTGAGAAAAACCCATATGGCCGTGTGAGGCTACACGGCCTGGCCATGTGGGACTCTGCCACGCATTTTATTTCGGAGTTCTTTTCCCGTTCCAACTCTACAAGTGATTTCTCCAAGCACCTATATAAGGGGGACCAAGGCCTGAACGAATTTTCATTATCCAATCACTTCATACAGAGAAAACACATCAAATTACGCATGAACACAAGATTCGAAGTCTTCTGAGAGAGGAGGGCTAGGTTGCGAAGAACACCACAAGGCCTTTCGCATCTACTGGAGCACAAGAGCTTCAAAGGCTTAGGAGAGGAATCTATCCTGACAAGAAGGGGTTTTCTTTCTATGTCTAGATCTCTTGTCTATGCTTAAACAACGTCATAATATTGATTTCGAATTTGTCTATGAGTTTGTAATCAATGTTTGGCTAATCTGTCGAATCTTAGGGGCATAATCAAAACTGTGAATTCATGTTAAATCTTGATTAATTGTTTTCTTAATTTATTCATGTTTTCTATTTTATGATGTCGAGTGCTTATTCTTAATTGCTTTTTATTTGGCCAATATTTTGCATGTCATATTTGTTAGTGTGAAATTTGGAATAGGAGTTCTAACAAAGATGGAAATCGAATTCAGACATAAATGGGTGTATCGAGTCGGGAGACCTACAATTGTTTGTGGGGAGTTATTCAATTCATAGATCTTTTGGGAGTTAATAATAGTTGTATCGAGTCGGGAGACCTACAATTGTTATTAATCTACTGTTTATATGCCGCCCGAGAGGGAGAATAAATTATCTTAGGAATTGAACCCATAGAAGTGCATGAATTGGTTTTGAAACTTTAATTTAATTTAATATTGAAGAAACATGTTGAGATTATATGCCTAAAGTTGCTCCTGTAGTTGTTAAAATTACTTGTGGGTTTGCAAATTTATTTCTTTTATTTCTTTATTTTCGATTTTTACTTAAATTGGATATTCGGTCACTTCAATAAAATTGAATGCGATGTTATTATAGCCTAAGTGTTTCACATATCAATCCCCGAGAATACGACCTTGCTTACCATTATTCTATAAACTACACTGTACACTTGTAGTTGTATGATCCAAATATTTTTGGCGAACAACCATGAAATGATCCATTAGCTCCAACATACAACTAGAGTTGCTAGAATCACCCAAATTTTAGCTGGGAAAATTTTCAAAACCCATCCTAGATCTATCAATGGTCGTCGCAACCCGAAGGACAGTCAACAAACCAGTTGCAACCCCCATCTATCGAGGACAACTTGAACCAATTCATCTAAGTTAGCAAGAAAGTGCAAGAGGCTAACAATTAGCCTTTGAATCTCTTGAAGCCTCAATTAAGCTAATTGAGACCCAAGTTGGCCAATTATCTACTCAGTCGGTATAAATTTGCAACACATGGTTCACAAAAGGAAACTCCCTAGCCAACCAGTGTAAGCTCAGGCAGTGACCATGTTACAAAGTGATAAGGTCATTAATAATAAAGTTCAAATGCCAAATACTACTACTTCCACTAACCCTGCAGGTGGCGAAGAAATCCCAGCTGACGACGACTCAAAAGAAAACTCTAAGAAGAAGGAGGTGAGCAAAGGATCTGTCTTGCACAAAACTGACAATCTTTACAAACCTCCAAACCATTCTCGAACCAGTTGAGGAACGAGAGATATGACAATCACTTTTTGGACCTCTATAACATGTTATCTAAGGTGAATGTGGATTTACCTTTGCTAGATGTTATCATAAACATGTCAGTGTACATCAAATTCTTCGAGAAACTAGCATCCAAAAATCGCAACATGATCAAAATAGTTTTGTTATTAAAATTGATATGGGTAATGGTAAAGAAACTTCTGAAATGTTTTATTTAGGAGCCAGTATTAACTTGATGCCTTATTCTATTTTTAAGCAACTTGATTTAGGGGATTTGAAGCACACATGAATGTGTCTCCAACTTGTTGATAGGTCCGTAAGGTATCCTGAAGGTATAGTTGAGGATATTTTGGTTAAAGTGGCTTGTCTCATAGTTCCAGTCAATTTTGTTGTGTTAGAGTTAAGGGAAGTGCAAACTAGTGCTACTAAACACACGCTTCTTTTAGGCCGACCTTTTATGGCCACCATGCACACACCTATTGATGTTAAGAACGATCGCATGAACTTGATCATGCGGGGTGAATCGTGACCTTTTTCTATATCTAACACTAACCCCATTCCCTCACACACTATATTTGTGAAATGCTCTTTCGTCGATCCCATTGATGATACTGTTGAAAATACCTTTTTGCATGATTGTAGTCTTGCATGATTGGAGAAGAAAATATCTATTCAATATTCAATATCAAAAGTTAGATGTGTTTAATAACAAAGGTGTTTACCTTTTATAGGCGACTCAAAACAAACCCAAAACAAACTAGAAAAAGAAAAAAAGTCTAAACCTAAAAGGAAATTCAAAAATGCAGTCAAAATTAATGCATAGGCATAATTTCACGCACATGACATCACATGGCGCTGGGCCTTGCGGCAGGCACTACGATTGCCACAACAAAAATTTTCTTTTTGCCAATTTTTGAGGGGCGGCTGCGAGTGTTCTATTCATGGTGTTTGCGACACGCTTCCTTCTTTGAATTTGCACCTAGTTTTTAGACAAGAGTTGTAGCCCTTTCTCTTAACATTCCATAGCAACTTGAATAAGCTCAATATCAATTTTGTAGAAAATGTTATGACCAAATATCAACCACCGCTAGTCTTCAAGATTTCCGACACGTTAGGGCGTATACGAAAGAAAATCCCTATTGTTTGATCGTCCATGCTTCTTTTGACACACTACACACTTTATGACTCTAAACATTGCCTTATAAGTTTATTCGGCCTTCAAACATCCAAATAACTCAAAACAACTCAAATAAATCTAATCTAAGATAAAGAAATACAAGAAACTGGATAACTCGAATACAAAGTCTTCAAGAACTCAATTTAAATTGTATTTGGTGTTGTCCCGATCATTAGTATATGGATTAACATCATTCCCCTCCTCTTGAAATCAAAACGTTAGACCCCATAGTTTGATATGTTGTATTAATCCACCTGATCAAAAATCAACGACATGCGTATTCATTCATTTTCCCACAATCTTGTAACAAGGAAACAGTAAAACTAGGCAAAACAAAGTTAAATGTGTTAGACCTTAAAAACTCACGCCTCGTATATTACTTCTCTTTTTCCATGCATATCGATTTTCCTCGAATTTTACCTCAATGGCCCTTACCCCCATATTTATGGCTGACTTAAAATCAATACTCATCTCTTCCTAACCATCTTTTTAAACTCACTTCTACCCTTGACCGAACTCTCTATCAATCCTCTCTCATATTTATTTTTATTCAGTCTCTTATCATCTGCGACTTTATAATTTTTATCTTTCTCACAAGTCGAATTATCTACATCCTCTACCCCACGAACTTCAATTTCTGTTGAATCATCAAATTCAATTGTTGGCTTGATACTCAACACTTCATCTGAAACCAACAACAGTAGATCCCCTTTCACCAGCTCAACAACTCCTGGAACTATCTCCCACTCTGGATTGACAATCTCCAATCCCAGTTTGACAATCTCAATGTCTATCTTGACAATCTCCACTGATGGGTTCTCTGTGATTTTGAAAGTCGATGCAAAACGCAGACCATTAGTAACAGATTCCCAAGTGTTGGTACGAATATGTGGAGTTTGCCTTGTGAAACCCCTCCTCATAGGCTGTTGCTCAACATTCGTATCCTTCCAACCAACATGAGACCTCATTATGTTACATGGTTTTCCACATACATCGATCATCATCCTTTTCAAAACTCTTGACAATTCCTAAATATGATCTTTGTAGGTCCCAAAGGGTGTATAGTAAAGTCTGGAGGGGAGGGGGGTTGAGTAGACTTTACCTTTCTTTAACTCTTAATAAAATCAGAGATTACAATAAAATAACTAAGTCTTTTGAAAGACATCTATGTTAAGCTTCAACAGAAGAGTTAACCACTTAACAGACTCTGAGAGAGCTTTTGATAGAGCAACTCAGCTGAATGGAATTAACATTTAGAAAATTAGTTTTCTTGATTTATAGCGGAAGTCTTACACCCTTTTTAAAGCTTCTTTTATCAACACTTATACTTTTGATTGGTTATTATCAAGTTGGATAGCAAATGAAGCAAGTAAATAAAATGCATAAATTAAAGTGCAGAATTTAAAGAACACATAATTTATAGTGGTTCGAGGATTGGTTAATTATTCTACTCCACTCTTCTCCTACTCCAGGAAGAATTTACTAATGCAATGAAAACTTTGTTACAAAAGTACGAAAATAAGATTGCTTTGATCACACAACCAACCAATCTTCTAGGACTCGATTTGAATCTTGACTATTCAAATCTTTGGGACTGATACACAACCCTCCTTCGTATTTGAATCCGGTTCGACATTGAACCTCACTATACTTCCTTCACTTCTTTGAAAAATAGACCCCTTTGCTTTAACAAATGTTTTCCTCTTCAACTTTGAAGACCAACTTCTATCTTTCCACGTGAGTGTTGGGTGACATGTTTTCGATTTTAGGCTTGAGTATATATGAATTCTTCGCTTGAGATAGAGTATTTGTAGTTCTTGCTTGAAGGGTTCTTAGTTTTGTGTCTTGCTTTTATGAATGCTCTCTTATTGTCTCTGAAAATTCCTCAGCCTTTTATAGTATGAGTTCAGATTTTGTCCGTTTAAGAGATTGACAAAACTTAAACTCTTACTTAGTGTTCGTTGGGTTGTCTTGTTTTCCTGCTTTGATGTTGACCCAACCTTTGTAATCTAGTACTTGTAGGCTCCTGAAAAAGATCAAAGTTCTGCAAGTGTCTCATTGGTTTAAGCTTCTTGCACTCTTTCAGCAGGAACACTTTAAGGTTGCAGGTTTGTCTCCATTAGCAAAACAGGTAAACTCTGTGACTTTCAACATAACAGACTCTTTCAATTGTCTCTGAGTCCTTCAGCTGCTTTACCCCTTAAGTTGAGTCATCTCCATCATTCAACATAATTTTTTTCTATTTTTGTTTTGTTTTGGTAACCCATGAAGAACTAGGGTTTTTAGATAAGAAAGAAAATAGAAATCAGGAAAAAAAAAAGAACAAAAGTGTTTTTTTGGGTAACCCTTGAAGAACTAAGGTTTATAGACATGAAGAGAAATAGAAATCAAGAAAAAAAACAAGAAAAAAGAAAAAATGTTATGTTTAACCGTGACTAGATGGCTCTAATACCAACTGATGTGAACTGCAGCAACTCGTGCATACGACCCTTCAACAATATGTTGAATAACCCAAGATCTTGGTGGTTTCGATTAAAGATGGTGGAACCTCAACCCGTTGCTTAGCGAAGCAAGAACCTCGTATGTGAAGACGTCACAAACGAATGTGTAAGTTCAATTGATAAGTTGAAAATTTGCAACATGATGAACAATCTTGATGCTCTTGGAAAAACCGAAAGGATTAGAGAGAAAAATATATTCAATATCTAATATCAAAAGTTAAAGTTTTGTTTATGTTGGGAAATTTATTGTTTAGATTTTGATGAATGCCATGTAAAACTTAGACTAGAAAGTTGGCACCCCTTTCTCTTTGTAATTTGTATTGTAATAGATAGGTTGTACTAGTTTGAGTTAAGTCGACCTGCTTTGAACATACAAGAAGTCAATCAAGACCGGATGAAGACTTGATTTGTGTGGAAGCAACTGAGTAGAGCAAGGAAAAGAAGACAAGAACTCATCAAGGAGTAGCGGCTATGATACAATCTGTGTAAAGTGTCGGGCAAGTCAACTCCAAGATAGCGAGTCTCAAGTTGAAGTGACGAGATGAGTCATCCAATGATTGGGTCTTGACTCAAGTCACCTGGGAAGTTAAGGAATGCAGGTCAAGTCAGACAACTGAAAGAATCCGTTGCACAGTGAAGAAGGTTACTTAAATAAGTAATACTTCCATGTTGCAATATCTTAAAGTGCTCGATCCCGGGAAGCGTGTAAAAGGAATAAACCAATGGGAAGCTCTGACCCGAGTCGGACTGCGAAAAGTCAAGGTTTATTTAATACGAGGAAATGTCAATTTCAAGGATCGCAATAAGACAAATGACTAACGAACACAAGTGACTTTTAAAAATCAGCCTATCTTTTCAACGGGCGATTTTTAAAAGCTCACTATAAAGTCCGAGGAATCACTTTGAGAAAAGGTTACGAAACACTAACATTGAAGTTATCATTGATGTAATCAGAACTTTCTAAAATATTCTCAAGTCATTCAAGCAATTTCTTAAGCCTAAATCTCGAAGGAAATCAATCCAACACCAAGCTGTCAAGGAAAGACAATTTCAAATTGTTGAAGAGGAAACTTTTGAAGAATCAAAAGGTGTCTACATTCCAAGAAGGATTGTAGAAAGGTTCAAGTCGAACCGGTCTCAAGTTATTGGAGGGCTTCGTGATCAAATCCAAGAAGCTTGAGCAAGTGAGTCAAGTAGCAAGACAAAATTACTGTGAAGAAGGCTGGTCGTCGAGAAAGCCAATCGTGTGTGACCAAGGCATCTCGGCATCGAGTCCCAAAGGATCAAGTCGGTTGTGTGATCAAGACTTGCATCCTGGACTGATAACCACTCAGACTCGATCAATACTTAGTGGATTTCTCCGGGTTGGAGAAGAGAGGATTAGAAGAATTACCCCATCTTGAACCTCTATAAAATTTATTGTGTCATTTTCATTTCTCGCATTTATTTTCTCCATATCATTTAATATCTGGCGATAATTTTCTATCCAATTGATATTTAACAAAGTGCTAAAACCAAGTGTTAAAACAAACTTAAACTAAATTCAAGGGTGTAAAGTCTTCCATTGAAAATTTCATCTCGCCAAGTTAAGTATTAGACTAAACAATCGAGTTGATTCATCAACAAAATCGGTGAAGTCTGCTGAGTGGCTAACTCTGTTTGGTTAACTAACTTAGTTGTCCATCGAGGACATTGTTGTGATATTAACTCAACTAATTTAAAAAGTTGGTAAGGTTTATTCACCCCCTTCTAAACCTTTACTCACACCCCTTGGGACCTACAAGTGGTATCGAGCGGTTGGTTCATTGAGCCTTCCGCACCGTTCTTGATCTAGATCTCCAATCTTTCGAAGAAGTCTTTAACACTTGTTCTTTCAAAAGCCATTTTTTTTTTGCAAAGTTATTATCATGGAAGCAAATTTGACATTCATTCCTAATGTTCACCATTGAAGAATTTGATGACTGAAAATACGTATGATTAGGAGCTCATCTATCGGCGTTACATGATGAGATGTGGATAGTGATAGAGGATGGGCCACTGTAAATAATGAAGGTGAACACGGTACAAGGAGAGTCTAGCTGCGGTGAAGGAGAGGAGGATGCTCCTATACCTACCTATGGTTGTAAAACCAAGAGCCGAATGGACAAATGATGACAGAAAGAGATACAACTTGGACAATGTAGCCAAGGATATACTTAATAAGACTTTGGACAAAGCCATGTTCAACAAAGTCAAATCTTGCAAGACAACCAAAGAAATGCAGGATAAATTAACCTTAATTTGTGAAGGATCCGAGCAAATCAAGGAAAACAATTTGTTTGTTGTTGTACAAAAATTTGAAAATTTTAAAATGCTTGCGGTGAAACAATGGACCAATTTGGATGCGATTTAATGAAATTACAAATGAACTATCAAAGACTTGGAAAGAATACACACGAAAGAGATGTGTATGAAGATTCTAAGAGCCTCCCGGTGAGTGGGAAATGAAGACCATGGCTCTAAGGCACTCGATGGACCTATCAAAAACATCCAATCATGAACTATTCTCAGACCTCAAAGCCTATGAGTTTGAGCTGAGAAGAAAGGATCAAGAGGAGATAGTTGTACCCAAAACAGCTGCACTCATAGTCAAGCAAAGGAAGAGAGCTGAAACCAAAGAAATCATTGACCAGGAGGAAATTGCCTTGATGGATAAATGATTCAACAAGTTCTTCAACAAGAACTACAAAAGGAACAAAGGTGAATCCTCCAGAAGACATTCAGCTCCCTCCAAGTCAAGGGAAGATAGGCCACCAAAGAGAGCTGACTATCAAAAGGCCGAATATCAAAGAGCTGACAACCCAAGAAATTAGAGAGTTGGTCAAAAAGTTGAAAACATGTGTTGGAATTGCAGACAACCAGGACACTTTGCTATTGAATGCCCATATCCTGTAGTCAATAAATACATGAATGAAGAAGAAAGAAAAGTCTTCAGAGAAAGAAGACAATAAAAGAAAAGAGCAATGTTGGCTGCTGAGACTGCTAATACAACTAAGTCGAAAGAAGCAGCAGACTCAGAGAGTAGTGAAGCTGACTACTCAAGTGACTCTGAAGAAGAAGCCTTAATCTGTCTAATGGCCAAAGAACAAGATCAACCTGACCAAGAAGATGAGGTACACTCTAACTCATCTCATTCAAATTCTAGTGATAGTGATCGTGACACACACACTTCATCACCCACTGATCTTTATGATTCATTAGGCAAAATGATGAAAGACTTTGAGCACATTAAATCCTCACACACACTATTAAATGAGGAAAATAGCAAGCTCAAAGGCCAAAACTCACACCGACTAAGAAGTTCGAGTACTCTAAAGTCACATAAATTATGAGAACAAAGAGTCAAGGCCGAAAATGCCAAACAAAGAGCAGAAATAGCTGCTATAGAAAAGAGAGAAAATGATCTCAAAAATGTGATTACTTCATTCACAAAGTCATCTAAATAATTAGATGACCTTATCCTGAGCAAAAAAAGAATGTGGAGACAAGACATGCATGGGATTCAATTACTTTGTGCACAACAAACTCAAAGAGTAATGCTGGAAAAAGGATCTTCAAGTAATGACGCATCTCAAAAATCCAAGACACCAAATGTCGCACATTCATTTTAAAGCACAATCACAAACAAACTGGCCTTGGATATAAAAGGAAAGGAAAAAAACAAGTTGAGTATCTTTGAGAGGACAACTAAGAAGAAATCCAAATAGAGTTCCTCAAAAACTCCAAACAGAAGTACTCTGTGAAGAAGAAACCGAGCTACCAAAATCCCTAAGCTCTATAAAAGGAACACAAATGATGGGAATGGTAGAAACTACCCAAGTAAAGGCTGATTGGAATGATGTGAAATATCGGCCGGCGGACACTATGGAATACATGCCAAAATGGCAAAGACCTAGAACTCAACAAGGGTCAGTCCAAAGGCAAAAGAACTATAATCAGCACACATATGCACCTAAGCACTACACTCAGAGATATCATAACTATCCAAAGAAGGCAATTGCTAAAACACACTCATAGGCATACAGACAAAAGAGACAGTTGTATGGACCTAAAGCCCCCAAGCAATTTCCCAAAGTGAATTATGATTATGGCACAGATAGATGGCAACCCCTTAGAGTCAAATCATTTGGCTATAGGTTGGTTGGTTCATCTTCAAAGACTAACCCCTCGGACCCGGACAAGTATGGGTACCTAAAAACAATTTCCTTGATTGCGGGTTCAATGAACAAAAGTGCGGAACCTGGTACATGGATAGTGGTACATTCCGGTTACACATGACAAGAAATAAGAAATATTTGGCAAAATTCAAGGAGATTAGAGGTGCAAAAGTCATATTTGGAGGAAATGAAGCTCCAGGGGAAATAAGAGGCACTGGATCCATTAAGAAAAATGGATTAGAAATCACAGATGTTGATACATTGAAGGTCATAATTTCAACTTGTTAAGCATTAGTCAACTCTGTGACAAGGGCTATAATGTTGGATTCAATATGGGAGTATGCTAAATCAAGGACACTGAATCAAATAAAATAGTCTTTGCAAGGATTCGACAAAATGAACATGTATGTGGTAGATTGGTCGATTTGCCACACCAATGACTTGTCGCTAGCAAAGATGTAGGTCCCCGGGGTGTGAGTAAGGTTTAGAAGGGGGTTGAATAAACCTTACCAACTTTTCGATTTAGTCCTTTTTAAATTAGTTGAGAGTTAATTTCAATGACTATGTCCTTGATGGACAACTAAGTTAGTTAACCGCCAGAGTTAGCCACTCAGCAGACTCAACCGAGCTATTGATAGAATAACTCAAATTGTTTAGTCTAATACTTAACTCGATTTGTGATGAGATTTTCAGCGGAAGACTTAACACCCTTGAATTTGGTTTAAATGTGTTTTAAATACTTGGTTTTAGCTCTTTGTTAAATATCAATTGGATAGCAAATTATCGCAGATATTAAATAATATTCCTTCGAGGTTTAGGCTTGAGGATTAGCTTGAATAACTTGAGAATATTTTTGTAGGTTACAACTTGAATAATAGCTTGAGTGTTCGTGGCTCGTAATCTTTTCTCAAATTGATTCTCGCCTTTTATAGTGCTCTTTTGAAAATTTGCCCGTTGAAGAGATAAACTACTTTTCAAAAGACACTTGTGGTCGTTGGCTTGTTTTGTTGCGATCCTTGATCTTGACATTTCTTCATATTAAATGAACATTGACTTTTTCGTAGTTTGACACAAGGTGCATTGCTTCCCATTGGTTTATTCCTTTTGCACGCTTCGGGATCGAGCACTTTAAGACATGGCAAACATGGAAGTATTACTTGTTTAGGTAATGTTCTTGACTTACGTGCAACATATTTTTTCAATTCTTTGACTTGGACTTGCCTTTCCTTAACTTCCCAGGTGACTTCGAGTCGGCTCCCAATCATGGATGACTCATCCGTCACTTCAACTTGAGACTTGGCTATCTTGAGTTGACTTGACTTACACTTCACACAACAGATTATATCATAGCATTCCTTCAATCGAGTTCTTGTCTTCTTTTCCTTGCTATACTCGGCTACTTCACAATGAGTCTTCATCCCGATCTTGATTGACTTCTTGTATGTCCAGGCATAAATGACTTGACTACCTAAGACTAATCTTATCTATTTCAATACAAATTACAAAGAAAATGGGGTGCCAACTTTCTAGTCTAAGTTTTACATGGCATTCATCAAAATCTAAATAATAAATTTTCCCAACAATTTCCTCCTTTTTGATGATGCCAAAACTTAAAACATACATACAAAATGTAAATAGTAGAGATACATACAGACAATGTAGAAACAAAGAATGTATGCGTAGAATTGATCCTTTTATTGATCATAGCATTCTTGTCCTTTACATGTGCTTACAAAGTGTATCATAACATCATGGCGTTTCTATATCTACGCAAAAAAAAAATTTAGATTCATATTCAATATATGAATGGAAGCGATGTGATCAATAAGTGCTGCGTATACGGTTTGATCCAGGTTTGCCATGCCATCCGTATCCATCTTCAGCGATGTATTCATTGGTATTTTCACGAGAAGACTTCTCTTCCGCCTGCAAATTCCTTCATTAAATCTTTGGTATAATTTGTTTGACTCATGAAGTTCCATCCTTAATTGTTTAACAGAAGTCACAGAAAGAATATCGAAGCTCTCGTCATTGCTCATCTCAAAATTTGCATGCGTGAGAGTTTGAAATTTATCACACAACTCTTTGTTGTGGTCAAGCGATCATCATCACGCTTTCATATTTACTGGGGTATACTCTCTCCATCTTGAATTAGAAAGTGTTCTATCACTTTGCCTTTCTTTGAATCCATTATCTATCGAAGTGAGACAATGTGTCGCCGTACTCACAGAGTCGCATTTTGATCCGTATAGAGATTTCTTGAGCTTGTACACTTTATCTCAAGAGTCTTACTGCTCAAATCC